>OY982564.1:24169210-24223231 GCA_963859945.1 Euplagia quadripunctaria | reverse complement strand
AATGCGTAATAGAACAGGTACAGAAGACACACTCCGCAAAATCATTTAAATAAATAGCGACTCTTCTTCCGACCCAATAAAGTGCAATTCAGGTTGCACAGCGCTAATATTCAACAGTTTTTTTCACCTAGAAGTTGCCTCTTTTTCTATCGCGTAACTCTCTATCTCCTTCTAAGGACGTTAGGGTTGTCTTCTTTTGTCTACATAATCAAAATCTTACTACATACCTTAGTTTTATTTATTTTGTTAGGTTTTGATTGGTACCTACCACACACTACTTATAAAAGCTGAACCTGACCTTGTAAACTGTCCTATAATAATAATAAATTAATAATCTAACTGCGTAAATAAGACATAAATAAGAATAAGTAAGGTCAACATTTGTTATTTAAGTACTAATTACTTCTAGGTAGACTTGCATTTCTTTACCTTTCCATGTTCTTTGGAAGTGTGAAAACCCTAAGGATTTTTGTTATTATTGAAGCAACCGAATAGAATTCGTCTGCTTAAATAAATAATAAGCTTTCATGGCAATATGCTTTTGCCTTCATTTTAGTTAAGTAAAATCTTAAGCGAAAAACGGATGACGTGACGCGGCTCGTGAGTGAACTAACGTGCTTGCACACGTGTTTACCGGCCAGCGCGCGGCAGCCCACTGAAATGGTCCGACAAGTCGAGCTCGCCACGTACTTGTAGATTCATATCTGAAGTGCGGACTGGCCCTGGCCTTCCCAGGATTCTGTTCTCTTCTTTCTTAGGATTTTATTATATCTTAACAATAACTTACCAAGTTGGTAAAATAGTATCCCCCTTCTCCAGTCATGAGCCTCTGCGCGTTGCAGAACCGCGTCACGAAGTTTATGTTGCTCACCAACCGAGGAGGATTCGCCTTTAGCACCTGGTGATAAACATTTATTTGTTAATGTAGTAATAATATATAAGGCATGACCATTTTATTTGTGTTTGATACGCGTTATCTCTGAACTTTAGGGACCAATATAAATGATTATATTTTTATTATATGAAATTCAAGGGTGCTTTAATGACGAAATCAAATCAATAATATAAATAATAACGATTATGAAATGAAAAGTACTTTGTACTGGAATTATTTATTAAAACGTTGAAAATAAATTTCAAAGACAATAAGATTTCAGAGTGTCGCTGACGTATTATTATTTATATTATAGTCTAGTATTTTTGGCTATAACCTAGGTGCAGCCTTGAAGTAAATGAAATATGTAATAATATGCAAGTGAGTTCGTTCTGATGTCAGAGTAATCCAATCGTAAACATCGGCATTTTATTTACTATTGCTTGTTTTATTTTAAGTAGGGAGCCTATACAGGCTGTATCTAACAATGCGAATATAATATAATTCCCAATAACGGAGTAAATAATAGCAAAAAAAATCGATTTAAAAAAATTACTTTTTTTATTCTTTTGTAATTGCATGCTACAGTTATGCCTTTTCGGTGATTTAACTAAGTGTTCCATTGTTAGGGGACAGCCTGTTCAGATTGCAAAACGATGTACTGAATGTGAGTGTACTAACAGTGAATATGAGTGTACCAACAGTGAATATAAGTGTGCTTACAGTAAATATGAGTGTACTAACAGTGAATATGAGTGCACTAACAGTGAATATGAGTGTATTAACAGTGAATATGAGTGTACTAACAGTGAATATGAGTGCGGGCAGCAGGTCGTCGGCGGAGGCGGGCGCGGCGTGCGAGCACAGGCGCAGCACGTGGCGGCAGGCACGCCGCACGCGCGACAGCTTGCCGCCCGGAGACAGCGCGCTGTCCATGCCCAGCAGCTCTGCGCATACACACTACGTCACATACAGCGCTACTATGTAGGGTTAATACCATACTTCAAAATAATACACACAAAATAATTAACGTAAAAAAAGGATCAAACAATATTAAATTTAACAGGTTACTATAGCTGCTACTAACGTATGAATAAATTAAATTTATATGCATAACATTTAAAAAGGTTTATGTATCCAACTAGATGTATATACAAATCATGAAAAAGATCTTTTAGGTAACACATACTCGTTTCTGAGGACGTTACATATTTTTTTTGCTTTCTTATCGTAAAAAAACCTACATATGGTACAAAATGGTATGGTAAAAAAGGTTTAGCGCCCCTGTAAAAAAAAATTATGTAAAAAATCGTGTATAGTGACGTCACTCACCACTAATAGCCTTGTACAACAACTGTCTACATTCAGTGTCAGATCGATCCAGTTTACACTCCAAGTGTTTCTCGCCAACCCAACTCAGCTGTTGTATGCGTTCGGACATGGCGCGGTCCAAACGCTCGTCATCGGTACCCGTTGGCGAAAATACTACCGATGGTAATCTACAAAACAGCAGATGAATTTAAAATAATATTCTGTTACATATTTTACACTAGCAACCCGCCCCAGTTTCGCACGGGTAGCAGAGACACCATCAACAATCATCAACATATTTCAACCAATTTACATAAAACCTTAACAAATTATATACGTAAACCTTCCTCATGAATCGCTCTATCTATTGATGAAAACCGCATGAAAATCCGTTCAGTAGTTTTTGAGTTTACCGCGAACAGACAGACAGACAGACGCGGAGGGGGACTTTGTTTTATAATATATAGTGATAATTACCTAGACGACAAACTATGTGAGCAGAGCTTGTTTAATGAGTTCTAGAACACCGATAAACATACATAATGCAATTTTTTTTGTAAATATACAACCATAATTGCACGGAGCAGGAATCGAACCCGCGATCCCGACGAGACAGTCTAACGCACTACCACCAGATAGGTCGTCAACAAAGAAGGTTGATTTGACAAATTGTGAAGTGTGTGACATGATCGGTAATGTTTAGGATATCCTTGTGGAATGTGGAAATATGATCACGGGTCTTTTTAAACATTTTAGCAGAACCACTTATAAAGCTGCAAAATGAATTGTTGTAAATATGAGTTTGCACCAAGATTCTGTATGTATTTATAAACATATAATTCAATATTGTAATGTGTAGATAAGTATGTACTATGTATGTGTATATATATTTGAATAAACAGAAAATAAAACTCCTGGAAAAGACAAAGATAATTTTTATACAGGAAGAGATTTTTGAAGTCAAAACTTCTTTGGCGCCGTTGTGCACTTTTTGGGATGGGTAAAAATTGTTAAACTCGCGTCAGGAGACGTGATCTGATCGAAAATTCGTAAGATCGTAAAACGGAGTCGAGTTTCTTATCTTTAAAAAAATATTTTTACGCCATCTGTGGATTCTGCGCGATACTACTGCAGTTTGATATATACTAATTATCCATATATTAGTTAAGGCAAATTTCACAGATGGCGCAATTTTAATTTCGACTTTTTACAATACTTACTATATGTATTTATTTTGGTACAATTTATTCAATCCATTAACTGTATGTATATGAACTTCGTTCAAGTTCGTTCCAACCGGGTGTCCGAAGAATACCTCACGCTTTTTGAAGTGAAAACTTCTTTAGGCACGTTTGTGCACTTTAATACATATATTTGTATTATATGGTATAGATCCACTAGAGGGCGCTAATCTAAACATTGAGTTTTGTAAGCTCCTTATTACTAAATGTGACGTTTTAACTTCGTCTTTTCGTTTAAGTTTACATTCACAATAAAAAAAAATACAAATATATTTAAAAATATAAAAAATAGTGTCCCACCGGTATCGGGTACAGGGACCAAGCTACCGGCGGTTAGGGTTCCAGAGACAGAAACCTTCTCACTATGCGTGCCGTATCGAGGAGGACTGCCTTCTGCATCAGGCTCTTAATCCAGTTGCCTAACGTGAGCCTCTGAAGGTGTTGGTCGAGGCTCTTAGCAATTAACGATTTTATCAGAGAAGAGAGAGGTAAAGATTTAATCAGATTCTTTCATTTACAAATACTCACTCGTGCAAATAAGTCATAGCATGTTTCTCAACGAAGTCCATCAACAGTTCCTTAGTGTCCGAGTCCACGTTTGTGAAGTGTGATGAGGTGTCCATATGTCTCATGAAACGCTGAAAGCACACGAAGAGTGATCAAATGTTTAGAGAGCTTATTAGCGGGTGATAATTGCAGTGATTGGTCCAACTTCTATAGGGTTGTGGAACTCATTGACACTAATATGAAAATCTTAGGAGGCGCGGTACAAAATAATATCTTGAAACTGGGAAGTTCCTACTTTACACCCTAAAATTAAAACAACTTTATTGAAATTTTGACAGGACAATTCAAATTCAATTTCTTTATTTCTTAAAATTAGTCATCAATTAGTGTGCTTTATTTTCTGAGCTTTTTAGATCAGACTCGACGCAGGGTCACCTTCCGTGCATTTGATTTTGATTCTCATTTAACTATTTTTAGGGTTCCGTTCCTCAAAAGAAAAGAAAGCTTACAGGACCACTTTGTTGTCCGTCTGTCTGTTAAGCCCTTTTTCTGAGGAACCCGTGGACGTGGACCCTTGAAGCTGTAAAAAATCAAGCTTCTAAGTGAACGCAATCAAAAGACATGGCCACTTAAGTCTTATATTTGACCAAATTTGAACATTTCGCAGGTCAATCAAAACCTATAGGGTACTTCCCATTGACCTAGAATCATAAAATTTGGTAAGAAGCAAAGTCTCACAGCACAAGTAAAGGAAAAAAACCGAAAGTCGTTAATTTGTTGTTATATCTGTCTCTGTGTCTGTCAAGACTCTTTTCCTCAGGAACCCGAGAAGGCATCAAGTTGAAATTAACATCAAATACGTATGTCAGTAGTCCCTCAAAGCTGAAAAAAATCAAGCTAAGTCAACGCAAATAAAAGATACGGTCATTAAGCCTTAGATTTTAACAAATTTAAACATTTCGCAGGTAAATCAAAACCTATAGGGTACTTCCCATTGACCTACAATCATAAAATTTGGTAAGAAGCAAGGTCTGAGAGCACAAGTTAATAAAAATAAAATCGTTAATTTGTTGTTATCCCACTAACATTATAAATGTGAAAGTGTGGATTATAAATGTGAAAGTGTGGATGGATGGATGGATGGATGGATGTTTGTTACTCTTTCACGCAAAAACCACTAAACCGATTGCGATGAAACTTGGTATGTAGATAGCTGGAGACCTGAATTAACGCATAGGCTATCTTTTATCCCGATATTTCCACGGGATCGGGACTTACGCGGGTGAAACCGCGGGGTGCTGCTTGTATCACATTTTTTTTTTTTATGATTACTTACTTATATTTTGCGGTTGGATTGTTGACTTTGTTGTACATCGCAACCGCAAAGTTAAGTTTGTCTTTCGAAAAAGATGGGCAAAAGTCTTCGAGAATAGATTTCCGAGATGGACGTATTATCTACATACAAGTTTGTTTGTTTACGGAACCTTCGGTGTGCGAGTCAGACTCGCACTTCTCCGGTTTTTTTTATAAAGAATATAGTGTAACGAATGTACTAGCTAAGCTAAGCCTGTCCAGCTAAGCTTATTGCTGGTGTTAGGAGTGGTTCACGTCGGAAGTGTACGAGGTGGGGTTCGAACCCGAAACCATTTGATCCGAGTCCGACGCCTCAGCCATTACGCTATCGCTGTTTAGACTGGGAGTTAAAACCAGTAATAATCATGATTGAACGATAACGATGCGTCGAATAGTGTGTTATCACATTGTGAAACAAAGAAATGGTGAGAGTATTATGTATCTATAAGTACATATAGGTGATGACACTGCGCTTTCTTTGTCTCAAGAAATTTTCCAACTTTTTTTTTACAAATGTTGAGTAACAATACCAGACACTTTATGTAGGTCAGAATTATTTACGAATCTTTAAAATTTTACGTGTTCAAATATATTAGAATAAAAATTTCCGAGTTTTTTTTGGAACGAAGTTCCTTATGAAGCGTTGCGGAGGGGTACCCTAGCCGGCAAAAAACGTCCGTAACGTTAAAAAAAAGCGTAAGATTTTTATGTATAGTCTATGTATGATGGCTATACAGTGTCTAATGTATAGTCTACGTGATGACTGTTATTATATAAATAAAAAAGTAGTTTTTTTTATTTTTATCGATAAAAAATGATAATAAAAAATGTAGGACCGAATAATTATTTTCTTTATACCTCGAATACAACTTGAAATAAATATTTTTATAATTATCGTACATGTACGATAATTATCGTACATGTACGATTATTTCGACACTGGTACGATGTACGATACAAAATGTATTATCGTACGCCAGAGTACGATAATTTCCAACCCTCCTCCGAAGTGGAGTGAAAAGACTAGTATCCAGTGCCTTAAAATCGTCTAAAAATACAAAATAAATGTCTGGCTTTAATACTTATTATTACTATCAGCCCAATGCGTAAAAAGACAATCAAAATAATGCTGTTATGGTTTTAAACCAACTGAAAAAATGATATCTCGAATGACTTCAACAGTCCTTTATTCAAAAACGGCTGGCGCTGCTGCAGAGGTAGAAGTAAAGAAGTAAATAGTGATTCCGATAATCCCACTCTTTTATAAAAAGTATAGTAAATAGGTTTTTTTTATTTCTGTCTAATTTCACAACTTCCTAAAATTCCTATACTATTTCTAGTTTTGCGAAATAGCGCGTTTCGCGCGGTTTTGATTGTTGTACGATAATTTTTCATCTGATACGATAATTTTCGAATATTGATACGATAATTCACTCACACTCGTCTGGCAACCCTGTTATAATAAGGAACTTCGTTCCTATCTGGTGTCCCACGACACCACACAGTTTTTTTATTGTATATAGGGGGCAAACGAGCAGACGGGTCACCTGATGGTAAATTACTACCGCCGCCCATGAGCCCCTGCAACTCAAGAGTCACAAGTGCGTTGCGGGCCTTTAAGGTAGGTGGTAGCATTGCTTCACAGCCGATTTTCTGTGAGGACGTGGTATCACTCCGGTCGAGCCGGCTCATACGTGCCGAAGCATGTCTCTCCCACGATGAAATTCGTATTCATATTTATTGAAGACTGATTCGATAGGCATTGATATTTGCTCACAAGGCGAAATCATTTGGAAACGGGCGGTTATAGATCAACACACGACAGATATTGTATTACTGGTAAAAAAAAAATCGATTTTACATTTGACAAAGCAATCTATTGTTACGGTGACTTCGTGTGTTGATCTATAATTTATAAATTAAATATTTTTTTTTAATTGGCAAAACTGCCTGTTGATCCCTCAGAACAAGAACAGATATGAATGTGCCCTAACACTTAAACTGTGTATTGCGTGTACCTACGCAACGAAACAATGACGACCCGTGTTTAGTGTAACCTCTATATGAATGCCTTAACTACATACTTTTCAGAAAATTCCTGAAATATAACAATTAAGACATATAGGTATATAAGTACCTAGTATCTACTGTGTGATAGTGCGGAAATGTCGAAAAGGTAAATGCTACATGCGGACTTTAGAAATAGTTTATTATTAAGACTAGGGCTGCCATCCGTCCAGGTTTCCCCGGATTTGTCCTAGTTTAGAGGGCGTCCGGGGCACGTCCGGGCGGGGTTTTCAAAAAGTGTCCGGGTGAAACCCAGACACTCTGTGGCAGAGGCAACTTATAAATTATTAGATGAACAAGCTGTTTAATTTAATAAAAAAATTGAATAGGCGTTTTTTTTAAGGTGTCCGGGAAAGAATCTCGATTTCACACTTGTGTCCGGGATTTTTGAAGAGCTTGTCCGGCGTCGGCAATTTAAGTGATGGCACGCCTAATTAAGACTAAAAATTTGTTTTTTTTTTTCAGTTCAATCAACTTTAAGGTTGCCTGGAAGATATTGCTTCTTGTGATCGGCGCCCATTGTGCATTTTAGGTATAATTTGTTTGTGTATTTGTTTCCTTTTTTTGGTGTACAATAAAATATTATTTATTAATATTATTATTTATTTATTACCAAACCGACTTTAAAAAAAAATTACTTCAGAGCAATACTTTAAGCGTATGAATTAATTATAATACATGTAATTACGCGAATTGACATTTAATTTTGTATTCCATTCAAGGATTCCGAAAATTTTTAAAAATATATAATTTTGTCGATGAAGTATTCAGTGTACAAATAAAAAAAAAACAAAGGTAAAAGAATGATTTCACATTTTAAATTTAGAATCTCTTTAAATGTCATGCGTAAAGAATTATTATTACATATAAGACCACTTGAAGCTACATACTCATGCGTATAAGTGCGACTCACTCATATAGATCACCGTAATGTAGAACTTTCATGATCTTTTGTAGATTCAAACTAATACTATAGAAAATTTCCTTTGTTTGTGGTTAAATATCCGACTGCGGCGAAGCCCAAAATAAGGGTTATAAGTTTGATATATTTCTTTCGATCATATATACCATAGATAAACATCAAAAAATGGCACCAACTAAACTGTGCTAAAATCAGTTGTATGCATAGTTGTGCTATCAGCGGTGTGGCGATTCAAGTCTAGTAAAAAAATGGTGAAGCAAAGGCACTGTAAAAAACGATAATTTTAAAAGTTAATTGTTTTGAAATGCGTAGCTTGCGCACCTGTCCTTTTCACTCTCGCGAGCGTGCGTGTGGGACACGACCACGAGTCTCCGTCGTGGTAAGTGATAAACTACGGACGCTATACATTGCAGTTTTTGTATCAAACTATTACAACATATACGAATTACATATACGGGTCGATTGAGGAGTGTTTATTAAGATCCGTCGTATATCGGCTATACACGCAATACTGAAGTGTGAGTAATCCGTAATCAAGTTATTATATTGTTACAGAAATATGATGTCAGATTTAGGAGCGTTATGTATAGGCGACAAATGGTTTATTTAGCTTGAAAAACCTTTTTTTTCGTCTGAAAATGCTTTTACTAATGTATGTGCACATTTCCAAACAACATATTATGAATTTCAATGTCAATTTCAATGATTTTGTTTTTCTATTTTTTAATGCAGACATTTTCTGAGAAATTCGGCCATTCCATCAACATCCTTGGTATTAAATCCCCATAGTTTCATTCATGTCAGCCCTCTCTTACGTAATATTAGCTTTATGAGTCAATTTACAAGTTCAATTTGCCAGTTTCAAATTTATATAATATATAAAAGGGGTGGAGGTTGCTGTTAAAAAAAAATTAACACTCCTCAGGAAATTAGGTGTTATAGTATGACTTCGAAAAATTAGATTCGTTGTTATTTACAAACTTGCTATTATTTTCTAATTGTAAAACCAAACATTAAAAGTGAATGATTTGACAGCAGGGGCGTATGACGTCATGGCCCCTTATTTCATACATGTTTCTACACAACGTATAGTTTTGACGTTTAATAAAGAGGAATAGATTTGACTTGACAGTCAACAACCGTTTTAAAGCTGGATATTAATAACAGTTTATTCTGACATCTAAAGATTTGAATATTAACGTTTGATGTGCTTTGTTTTTCGTTTCGTTTCGACAAAGCTTTGACACATCTAAACATGACAACAATTACGAACATGATTACGCTTTAATCAGAACACTTAAAAAATTGGTTGGAGATTCATCTCACCTGATATTGTCTCTGCACACGCTCGGAGAGCTCATCTACGGTCAGGACATTGGCGCACTTGATAACATCCATGATGAAGCTGTGGACGAACACCCTGGCATCGCGGTCCACGGACGCTGGCAGCTGAGAGTATCTCATTCGGAAATCCGACTTCATACCCTCGTTCACCATCGCCGGGATCTTGAATTCAGGGGGACGTTTTTCTGCACTGTGGTCGTGATCGTCTAAAGAAAGAAAGAAAAAGATATAAAAAATCAAATTTGCTCAGATTTTCACATAGCTCAGCAGCAGCAGATCAACAGCCTATCCTGGAGGCCCTTGATTTTTTAGAAATTTTGACATAATACAGCATATCCGAATTGGAGCCGAAGGACAGATCCAATATATTACACAAAACTATAGCTCAAAAACACTACGATCACGCAAAACATACCATGATCAAAATAGCCATGTTCTAAAGAAAGGGCAGGTCAGAAAAATCCAAAACCGGCAGGATTGTAGAAAAACTTTAATGAAAGTCCCCCCCGAGAGGAGATAAGCGCGACCTTATGTATCTCATACCTTTAAACGAGCAATTCTTGTATATATATATATATATAATCTGAATCTAGTAAACGGCTCCAACGATTTTGATGAAATGTTGTTTACAGATACAGTTTTGTTTTTTAAGTTCAACTGCATAGTTGCATTTCCTGTAAAAAGGTATTTAAAAAAACGATTTTACCAAAAGCTACAGAGCGAAGCTCGGTCTTCCAGGTACTGTGTATATAAAACTATAACTAGAAAGCCCTACTAGTGTACAATAAGGAAGAAAACTCACAAGTGACACCATTTGTTTTGCCATTGTTTTTAGACACTTAACTATAGACGGGACACGTCCAATTTAGTTTTCGATTTATGCGACTCACAGACAACTTTTCCTATACAATCCAAGTAGGTACAAAGTTTGTCTGAAAGACATTGTTTCTTTGCGATAATAATTGCGTGCCCATTGTACATTTTATGTGTGTAATATCTGTTTTTCTTCTTTTTTGGTTGTACACAAAAAAAAACAAGAAAATTAATAGTATTTATTTATTATTACTCCTGTACACTACATAACAATGACCCACGAACACACTGAGCATGACACTCGGCGAATCCCAAAGAAAGTTTATACAGTCTTGGAACACTCAACATATTCACAGATTACTCTCAGTATAACGAATTTAACAAACGTATGTTGGAGGAGTTGGATGTATCACAACAACTGTTCTAATTCTTGGTGTACTTTGTGCCTTTTCATTGTTCTACTGTTAAGTCGCCCGCGACACAGAAATATTTCTCTAGAGCCTACGCACCGGTTACCATCAGAAAGATGGTATCATGGATGTATAACTGTTTTCATAAGCAAATCGTATTGAGGCTTTGTGACATCTATAGCTATAAATACAGTTTAATAATGTCGAATTAATTTAAACTTATTATCGATAACTTATCATAACACAACTAAATCATAATATATATTAGCTGTATATTAACTGGCGTTTGTTAATGAATATACACATTATGTACATAAATATATGTATATCGTTTTGAAAACATATTCAACGTGTTATCATTTCTTATCGTTGACAATGAAATAATGATTTAGTTTAATAAAATAGCACGAGTATTGTATCGCATACAGGAAGTTGACCGGCTTGAACATTGAACCTAACGATTCCCGAACTATAGGCACACATGATAATGCTGATTCATGTGTGCTTCCCCTGAATCACTACGACTACGCTTACGTAAACCAGAAGCTTATTTATTCTATGAATACAGGCCCGTGTTAACGCAACATCAAAGCCTTTCTCTCTCTCCTCCCCTCTTCCCCTACCCCCACCTTAAAGGCCCTCAACGCACTTGTAACTCTTGAGTTGCAGGTGCCCATGGGCGTCGGTAGTCACTTATCATAAGGTGACCCGTCGGCTCGTTTGCCCCATATCCCATAAAAAAAAAACGTTTACGAAACTGACGGCCACTCTTTATCAATTGTCAAATGTAAGGTGCAGCAATTTATTGTCGCAAAGTATTCCGTGTTACAGACGCTCAGGTAAAATCTAAATAATCCCATCAAATCGAATCAATCTCGATATCAAACTAACACTAATTAGTAACACAAAGTGCGATAATCTTCCCATGGATCAAAAATATAGATAACTAAACCAAAAATATTGTTACAGGAATAGACATGAGTACATAAAAAAAAAAAACAAAAATATTAATAATGGTGACTAACATAAATATCAGTCTCGCTTACTTACTACTCGGAACGGGAATTTCCAAGAGTAATCTGACAAGCGGAAACTATGGGGAATAACTGTACTTTATTTATTTATTTTGCAGATTATTAAACACAAGCTATATTGCAACCTGTGTTAATTGCTATAGAATTTCTTTTTGTATACTTACGAGCTAAGTTAACCAAAAATCACATGACCCGCCGGTCAGCTATTGGTGCCTAAAACACTTGCAACACCAGTGGAGAATATACTCACCTGGAGAAAAACGAGGCCAATCAAAGTTACCCCTTTAAGGGTATCAATCTTAAGGATATAAAATATCTTACTTAGAGAACTTGTGCTTACCTGTACTGCTCTTCTTGAACACGCTAAACTTCAACAAGTTCGCTTTCTTTAATGTCTCGCTCTGACGGTGGCGCTTTTCTTCGAACTTGCTGAACGAGGAATGAGAGGTGATCTTCAGCCCACGATCTGACTTCTTCTGTTCTGGTTTAGGCAATGTCGCTGACGACTCTTTCTCTATATAACAAAAGAATATCAACATTACCACGTTTCGTCTTTACAAGTGCACCTTGGCGGTGGGTCGTCTTAGTTATTTTTACCACGTATTAGGCACACGCTCCTTAAAGCAAATATAAAATAAAGGTAAAAATGGTCACCTTTAAATTCTTAATGGTATTCCACAAAACTGAGAAAATGTATTTAGAAATGCCATCAGCTGTATTTTGTTCCAACTCATGTGTCGCCAGTTGCACACGACTAAACGATAATCTTTACTTCTTACTTATTCTCAGTTCTGTGTGTGATTCAATAGCAAATTGTGTATGTATGTATGTATATAAATTCTCCACAGTAAGAAAAAGATGAGCATATAAGATTATTTTGCACATAATTGGAATGTGGATGGGGATGGGGATGTAAGACCGCTCCCCAGTTAAAATGTTGACTGGCCTGTGGGTCTAGTGGTTTGTGACCCTGTCTGCTGGGCTAGAGTGGTAGTGGGTTCGATTCCCACCCAGTACAAATAATTGTGTGATGAGCATGATCATTTGTTCTATGTCTGGGTGTAATTTATCTATAATATGTATGTATTTAGAAATATATAAGTATGTTTATCAGCAGTCTGGTTACCATAGTACAGGTTCTGCCTAGTTTGGGATCAGACGGCCGTTTGTGAAATGTGTGAAGTTATTATTATCATTATTATTATTTAAAACTAACTGTTCATCGTAATTCACCCGCGTTTATGCTCACTGTAAAGGGTTGTAGCGTAATGTTTATTGGCCTATTACCTTCCTCAAGAAGCTGTCAAATGTAAAAAGATTTCTTCAAATCCGACCCATTCAGATATTGGCGCGATAACGAACTCTTCAACTTACATTCTCTACAACTATATTAGAAAAGATTGTCAATATCTGGACTCAGTAGTTGACTACCAATGTCGAGACCAACACACTAACCGAATTTGAAAAATTGGGAGATTAAGAGCTGTAACAGAAGCTTAGTCAGGACTAAAAAACCGGCCAAGTGCGAGTCGTACTCGCGCACCGATGGTTCCGTGAAATATTTTTATTATATGATGTAACTAAAAATTTACAGTTTTCGCAATTTATCCTTTATCTGTGCTATAAGACGTTGCTTCGTACCAAATTTCAAGATTCTGAGTTCACGGGAAGTACCCTGTAGGTTTTGATTCCCTTGCGAGTGTCGAAAATTTGCGGAAATTTGCGGCATAAACGGATGTATCTTTTGATTGCGTTGGCTTAGAAGTTTGATTTTTTCACAGCTCCAAGGGACAGTAGACCTGAGTATTTGATATAAATTCCAGCTTGATACCTCCACGCGTTTCTGAGAAAAAGGGTCTTGACATGCAGACAGACGTACGGACGGACGGACAACAAAGTGATCCTATAAGGGTTCCGTTTTTTCCTTTACGGAACCCTAAAAAGAGAATATTAGTTTTAGACGAAGTTTTAATAATTCTAAAACCCTATCTGCGTAGTGAAACGCGAATCAAGAATGTATAGTATAATAGAATATTATAGAACAATGTTGTAGTATCGAGTGTTTCTTCAATCACTTGAGTCTTGTATTGTGTAATCTGTACTTAAGCATCGTTGTTTGATTAGAGCTTGAGAATAAATTTCTGTAATAAGTTAAATGTTTAAGTCGAGATTACTCAAACACAGTTAATGCAGGATTTGAGTCAGGTTTGGTAACGTTAAAAAGGAAATTAAAATTAGAAAATGCCAAACAATCATCACTCAATTATTTACGCATCATTCAGTCTCGTGCTGACATATCACTTCTTCAGGAATTGTTCAGTAATAGACAGAGCGAGTGTATGACACCTTGACTTGTAGCACAGTATTTTTATACTGTGCTTGTAGTAAAAAAAAAACTTAGCCATCTTTACAACAGTCAGTATTACTTTTTCTTTGTTTAAAAAACAGATAACTCCCGCGCTAGGAATTATTCTTGTGTCGCGGGGGATATTACAAACATTCGTACAACAGACGCAAAGAACACAAACTCGGAACAACTATTTGTGGATCACACAAATTTTTGTCCCGCGTTGGGAATGAAACCTTCAACACTCGGCGCGGCGTAATAGCGAGACGACCACTTTAACTAATGCGCGATCCGTGCAGTCAAGTTAAGGTAGTTAACAGTATTGTTGCCCGCGATTGTTTTATCCATCCTATTAATAGTATAAACGTGAAAGTTTGTGAGGATGTATGGATATTTGTTGCTCTTTCGCACAAAAACCACTGAACCGGTTGCGATGAAACCTGGTATGTAGATAGCTGGACAGCTGGATTAACACACATGCTACCTTTTATCCCGATATTCCCACGGGATTGGGACTTACGCGGATGAAACTGCGGGGCGCAGCTAGTAGTATATAATTATGTAATTATATACGTATACATATATGATTTTAGTACAAATTATCTATAGATCACTAGTACCAAATACTAATTGCACAATTTACACCCACAATGTTTCAGTGTAAGTACAATTATTAAAACGTCATAAGTTCGTTTATTATGTTGTATGTATTAATATATAAATTACACGTGTAACCTTTGTTTCTCTGCGCTTGTCGGTTTTATTGTGACGTCATATCTTATGTATGTCGAATATTAGTCTATGTCTACATACTTATAGATACTTATCTATAAGTATGTAGACATAGGTGTTTGATCATAATGTGCAGATATTGATCGCCTATTTATTGTGATCGACGATTCGGTTATTTAATTAAAAGATTACCAGTTATCTAACTGAAACTACAACAAAAATATTACGATTTTTCGACAATTACAAAACCATGTATTACCACACCCAAGTAAATTACCTTGAGATACCTCATAGCCTATTATCGTGGTAGTAAAATGAAAAATTGTTTACACTGTAATAAGTCTCAGGAAGGTGAAGTTCATATTATCACGGAGTTGATTGAATATATTTCTGTTAACTTTATCAGAAATCAGATCAGTATGTTACACAACGTATTGCAAAACAAGTTACGTATTTACTTACTGTTTTATATTTGTTTGTATAATAATAACATAATGAAACTTCGAGATACCTTACACACGGCCTGATCTCAAACTAGGCAGAGCCTGTCCTGTTGTAACCAGACTGCTGATAAACATACTTTTATATTACTAAATACATACATATTACAGATAAATTACACACAGACAGAACAAATGACTCAATTATTTGTCCTGGGTGGGAATTGAACCCACAACCTCTGGCTCAGTAGTCAGGATCACTAACTCGTCAAGTCACTTGCATTACCTCTTTATTATAGTTTACTATGATTATATATGAAAGTTGAAGTTTGTTTTCTTTTTATTTGACTGGTCAGATTTGAAAAAAAACATTGCATTTGATAGTCCAATACTTTTGGAAGGTATAGGCTATTTAACATCACTCTTATGAGCGGTACAGTGACATTTGTATGGATCTAGCGGGGCCACTCGAGCTAGACCGAAAAAACTAGTGGCTTGTTTGTTTGATGTACCTCACGAATTCATTAACAAGATCCAATGTACTTCAACTATTTTGATGGAAATTACAATAAATCGGCTGATCCATCCAGCGGGGCCCGCGGTTGTATTAACAGAATACGAGATAATGGTGTGCTTTTTCTGCACGTATGAATTCAAATTACAAAGGGTCCTGCTGGGCAGGCAAAATTTTCTTGCTGGATTTCTCCTGTTCTGTAAAAGATTCCTTGGAGTTAATACATGAATTGAGAGGTACATTGGCACAAGTTACGATCAGTATTATTTTTATGTATTCGGAGTGTAATACAACCGCGGGCCCCGCTGGCTGGGTCAGGCGATTTATTGTAATTTCTATCAAAATAGTTGAGGTACAATGGATCTTGTTAATAAATTCGTGAGGTACAATGAACAAACAAAGCATTGCCACTAGCTTTTTCGGTCTAGCTCGAGTGGCCCCGCTAGATCGATATACATTACAGTGACGAGCCTGCAGGGAGACGAGAGGGGACGGCTAGCGTTACATTAGATTATAACTCAAGAGTAGATAGGTCGTAGCCACATCACCATCCAAACTGACGTCAAAATAATCTTGTATCCCTATAATCCCTATCATCCTTGTGTAGTGGAGAATCTGGGAACAAGGAAGTGCTCTAGGGCTCTAGTGCAATAGGGAAGGGCCTATGGTAACCTTACTCACTCGGCGAAAAGCAATGCAAGGATTGCTCCTCTGCCGGTTTTCTGTGAGGTCGTGGCATCACTCCGATCGAGTCATGACTCTCCTATTTGCATTAAGGAACGCCTTTCTAATGCCTGGTAAAACGTATAAACATATTAAGTCGACCAACCAGCAAGTTATCATCACACCCTTGTAGTGGAACAGTGACTGGCGAGAAGTTGTTTGTCAGCAGGCTGTATCTCATTTGCCGTGATAGGTAGACATTAAAATTTTTCACAGCGTGTATTTCTATTGTAACTATAACACATAGTAATATAATTCTTTAAAAAAAAAATGGACTTCAACAAAAAAAACTATTCCATAAAAGACTTATATATGCTTTTCTCATGGATGCCATTGTCAGAACTGGACCAAATTGAAATGGGACCACACGGAAAGCACCCGCCATCAAATAAAAAAGAATCATCAAAATCGGTTCACTCAGTCGAAAGTTCTGAGGTAACAAACATAAAAAAAAATTTGAAAAAAACAGTCGAATTGAGAACCTCCTCCTTTTTTTAAGTCGGTTAAAAAGTAAAATTAAATAAAACAATCCTTTTAGTTTCAGGAACAGAATTGGCAACACACTACTAAAGAAAAGTAATTGCCTATGTGTTCAGTATAACATGACAAAATAATTTTAAAATCTTTTAATTTAAACATATTGATTTTTACATCAAAATACCACATTTTAATGTATAAATTTAGTACAATTTTCAAGGTAAAATCAGCTACCAGAACAAGTGTCTAATAATAATACAATACTACACCTGTTTTAAGTACAAACAATCTGAAGGTGACAGCACAATATAATTAATACTAAAAGGCAGGACAAGGACAGAACTGTACCCACTCACTTTTATATAAAATGCTTTGCAATTACTTACAAATCTCACTAATATTATAAATGTGAAAGTTTGGATGGATGTATGTATGGATGGATGGATGGATTTTTGTTACTCTTTCACGCAAAAACCACTGAACCAATTGTAATGAAACTTGGTATGTAGATATTTGGAGACCTGGATTAACGCATAGGCTACTTTTTATACAGATATTCCCACGGGATCGGGACTTACGCAGGTGAAACCGCAGGGCGCTGCTAGTATCATCATAAGTTTACCGAGGTTAAAAATAATAACATACATACACTCTGTCAATATAATATATCATGGACTTTGTTAGAGATAAAGATATTCTGAGTCATGTACTATATTAAATATATGTATGTAAATTCTGCAGGGACTTTCCTAAAAGCTAATGTTTTTTTTTTATTTTTATAAAAAGAGTTATTAATAAGTACAACCTTCAACAAAGTTATGAGTTGAACTTAAAAGTTTGTGAGTGAGTCCTCAGTTTCAACACACATTTGATGGTTGGTTAAAATGGACCACTTGTCTATAAATATATGTATAATTGTATATATACAGCTAACAATGCTAGATGGGATAGAATTTAAAATAAAATTAGTTTATACTATCACCTCACCTGCTTTTCTCTGGCGTTGCATCTGTTCCCTGTGGCACTTGGAGCAGTAGCCCTGCCACTGTGGGTTGCCGAAGTAATCGCAGCCATTCTTGCACTTGAGGTCACTCTTGTCTATCCGCAATGATGGCATCTTGGATGCAAACATCATGTATTTATAAGATCTCTGCAGATTCGGGCCGTACCACATATTAACAATTGTAAACTTTTATCGAAAACTTTAGACAGGGAATCAGACACTTGATTTTCCAAATCAAATGAGGTGCCTATCCACATTTAGTAATTAGTAGCACTATGCACCAACACTATTTATTGTACAATTTTAGACAACTTCTGGTGCTTTACATTCAAATAGTCTGCCATAACTAAGAAATGCAATATTTTCAACCCATTTTTGACAACTTAAGAGAGAAAACTGTGGCTTACAGCTGAAAATAGTGTACATCGCGATGTACCGATATAACGGTGGCCGTTCAACGATTCCCTCCGTTATATACCGCGCTCTTATCGTTAGAACGTATATCAAGTATCTGATAAGCGAATAAATCCAACGAAACGTAGACAAAGTAATATATGTTTGAATTTGTTAAAAATCCCTATAGGTAAATACTATTAGTAAAAGATGCTTACCTTTAATTCTCTATGAATATCGGGATTATAATAAATGTGAATTAATATTAATTATTAGCGCTTAAAGCACCAGGGCACAAAACAAAATAAATCACAGTTGACATGACAGCATAGATAAGTTGACAGATTGACATTTGTTTTTTTTATGGAACGTAGACTGAATAATCAATATTGACAAAGGAATAGTACATTCGGCTTAATGAAAAATAAATTTGCAGACACTGCGAATCACAACAATATTGTCTATTGTGTTGTAGAGTAGTGGTTCAAGCAATAAAGTGTTATTATTATTGTTGTTGTTAATGGCGCATTTTTCTGAAAGTTAAATTTATTCTACCACTCAATATTTTCTTCCTCATTGGCAATGAATGATACCAGATTTCATTTGTCGGTGGGTTCATCAGTAAAACGCTCCCATGTTCCAATTCGATTTTTACTGTAAGCAAGCAAAGTAAATAATTATAAATACGATAAACTTTTTTTGTAAACGAAAATTAAATTTAAAATACCTAAGACTTTCATACGAAAGATTCTTTATGACAATCGAGTATTTTTGTTCACCCTGCAGAAAATGGCAGAAAACCGTTTGGTGCTCACAGAAAGTTTATTTTATTAGGGAAAACTGAGAGCCAGTAACGTAGTGTTTGTATACTCTTTGCCGAGAGCGTAGAACTGTAGAGAAAAGTAGAACGTCAACAGAATTAAAGTTGCTATGGCAACGAGTTGGGAAAACAAATATAATCAATAGTTTTTGTTAAATACCATAAGAAAACAATGGATTATATGCAGATAAAAGATGGACAATACACTAAAACTATTTATACCATGGTAAGAGGTTATTTGGTATTAAAATTTAAGTTTTATACATAAATATTATTTTATTATGGACTCTTAATCTGAAACAATCTGAAACTAGTTTGACATTCGCAATGTTTTTAACAAATAGGTAAGTACTTGCTTTGATTATGTACATGTAAATAATCAAAAGGTACTCGACTCGTACGAATGAAGATACTAATCCATTAAACTAGTTCAATGTATGGGTAGTAACAATAATAATAATAAGAATAACTTGACACATCTCACACGGCCTAATAATTACTACCAAGCATAATATGATACTTCAATACCTACACCTCCACCATGCATAAGCACCATACATAAGAAATAATCACAAATGAGAATTATTCTTTAAATAAACACTTTTTAAAAATTATTTATGCTCATGCTCCGCCCTTCATAGTTGGTGGCATGCGATGGAGGCGTAAGCTCGTTATCGATAAAAGAGGTTCATCGTCACCATCCTCTTTAACTAAAGAGTACGGTGACGATAAATCTGATGAGAATTATTTAATTTTAGTAATGAAAAGCTTTTGGTGCTCACCTAGCCTTATGTTTAAATAAAGCTCATGACGGCAGATCTAGGTATCTGCATCTAAATACTTTAAACACATATATTTAAATAGTTGTAATTCCGTTAATTACTTTAAAGGTAGAAATTGTCTGCCTAGCTAATTATGTCTAGGTTTGAATGATAGCGGCATGTGTACAAATAGTCAAATACTACACATTAATACTTAAGTGCTAATATCCTTTTAAGTGTTTGAATTACAAGCATGATTAAAGTCGATGATTAACACGTTCTTCAGTTGTGTTATATTCTCTTTGTGCCGTGACACGTGGCATTAGCATGCATAAATGTGTATAATATAATATATGTGTATAATATATAAATAATAATGGAAGCCGCACTCATATGAACGTATAGTGTTACTATTTCTTGATATTGTAAAGTATACTGATAATCCATAAAAACAAGGAAACCCATGAAAAACAAGGAAGTTGCCTTCAAGGCTGAAATTCGCGAATGTTAGATAAGTTCTAAACGAACGTTATTGATAACAAAATTCAACGTCGTTATACGAAAACTTAGATTAGATTAACGAATGAATTTATTACTCTCAACCTAATTTAATACACTTTCCAATTATTAATCACTTTCTTGTATCTACAGATAAAATTGCTGGGGCAAGATTATATGTTTTATAGAGGGACAGCGAATAGGTAGATAAAACAGTTTATTATAATTTTATATTGCCAAATGCGCTGACGTCAAAAGCAATCTTTTGTCCCTTTTTATACAGATAATAATAATAATAATAACTCCACACATTTCACACACGGCCGTCTGATCCCAAACTAGGCAGAGCCTGTACTATGGTAACCAGACCGCTGATAAACATACTTGTATATTTCTAAATACATACATATTATAGATAAATTACACTCAGACACAGAACAAATTAACGTGCTCATCACACAATTATTTGTCCTGGGTGGGAATCGAACCCACGACCTCTGGCTTAGCAGTCAGGGTCACTAACCACTAGACCAACAGGGCAGTCAATGATGATATGGAATGTGTGGAATTGTTTCAATGAAGGTGAACGGCTTCTATTACATAAGGGTTATGTCCGATCTCCTCCGATAGTTTTTTTCTATTAATAAAAGCACATGTTTAATGATAATGTGAAATCTGTTAAGTATATCTATCTTCATCCTCCAAGCTTTTTCAGTCTAGCTACCTCGAGTCAAGCCTCGGTTTTCAGTGTAGATATTTTACGTGAAGCGACTGCCATCAGACCTCCACAACCCAAGTACTAGGCGATATCGAAGTTCTGTAGTTAGACTAGGTTGTCAGACTTTTTTTAGGGATCTAACTACCCGTAGCGAATGCCACAGATGTTCGTATGGCAACCAGGGACGACGGCTTAACGTGCTCTCCGAGGCACGGAGAGGTCTCAATGTGTTAAGAATGGTCACGTATCTTAATACTCTGGCTGCAATGTGAGAGAGAATATTGTTTCCCCTGCATTTATGGTCACTGCTCGCTCCTCTCCTAAGGGTCGTAGTGTGATGTTATATAGCCCATACCATTCCTCAATAAATTTTCTCAAACCTGGCTGATAGTTTCAGAGATTACGCGTTTAAACAATCAAACAAAGAAATACTCTTCAGATTTATTAAATTGGTATAGATTGATTTCGTCTACGTGGTGAATTTCAGGTTGTCCATGTAATAACTCGGCCCATTGCCTGCCTTCTCATTTATTCACATATAAAGGGACAGACCCCAAGATCTGTAGAGTGATTAGATACTGTTTCTAATTCAGTAATTGCTTATTATCTAATGATAACTTCAGGTTACAGACTACGGTCCGAATATTAGGTAGGTATACGGTCTCCTAACTTAAAGATGAAAACACTTAATTTATTTTCAGTCTCTAAAAAATATTGATATATACATGTACCTATTTAAACTTATCAACGTTTGTATCAGATCGATAAAAACTTAAAGGAACACTCGGCCGCAGCATGTTTCGATTGTCCTTTTATAGCCTACTTGTAATTTAAATAATCTACTTGATAATCATTGAAGAGGAGTCGTTATTGCGTTAGGACCTAATTTTATTATCGTAGAGTTTTATCGCACTGTTAAATATTTTGAAACCGCTGATGACCTTTGAATTGATTGCAGATAAAAGAAGCAAGATATGATGACGCAATTAAGGCTCTCAACGACGCTATTAATTTTAGCCCGAATCGAGCTGGTCTGTCTCTACTAGGATTCTGCTACTTCAGGACACAATCCTTTATTGAAGCCGCGAATTGCTACGAGCAGTTAGCATCTATGCATCTCGATATACCAGAGTATAAACTCTACTTTGCCCAAGCATTATATCAAGCATCTATGTTTGATGAATCCTATAAAGTAACAATGCAGATACAAGCTCCTGAACTAGAAAGAAAAGTAATTAAATTACAATCTGCCATCAAATATGGAGAAGAAGATACAATAACAGCTAAAGGACTTGTCGATTCTTATCCTCAAGAAGATCCAGACAAAGATATCAACCTTGGCTGTTTGCTATATAAAGAAAATCAGTACGAAGAATCCTTGCAAAAATTTTCACGGAGCCTCAACGTGGTGGGATTCAATGCCCATCTTCACTATAACATCGCACTGTGTTATTTTAAACTAAAGGAATACCCACAAGCATTAAAACACATAACTCTTGTCATTGAAAAAGGAATCCGTGATCACCCTGAGTTGGCTGTGGGTATGCAAGCAGAGACTTCGGAGGTAAAATCTGTTGGCAATACGCTAACACTGCATGAAACTGCCCTTACTGAAGTATTTAACCTCAAAGCAGCTATAGAGTACCAGTTGAAAAATATAGAAGCTGCGCGTGAAGCTCTAAATGATATGCCTCCCCGTCATGAACACGAACTAGACGCAGTGACCTTACATAATATAGCTTTAACATCCATAGATATAAAACCAACAGATGGTTTCGAAAAACTACACTTTTTGCTTCAGCAAGATCCTTTCCCGGCGGAAACGTTTGCTAATCTACTACTTTTGTATTGTAAGTTTGAGTATTACGATCTCGCAGCGGACGTGTTAGCTGAAAATGCCCAATTCACATACAAATACCTGACTCCGTATTTATATGATTTTTTGGATGCCATAATCACGAGCCAGACATCACCAGAAGAAGCGTTCCAAAAGTACGAAGATATTGCTTCTAAACACGCTGAACAGCTTAGAAAGCTTACAAAAGTTGTTCAAGAAAGTCGATCTCAAGGCGATAACGACCAAGTAAAAAAAGCTGTTGTCGAGTATGAGGAGGCACTGGAACGATACATCCCAGTGGTTATGGCTCAAGCTAAAATTTACTGGGATATGGAAAACTATGGACAAGTTGAAAAGATCTTTCGTAAATCTGTGGAATTTTGTAACGAATCTGACGTTTGGAGGTTGAACGTAGCTCATGTGCTGTTCATGCAAGAAAATAAATATAAAGAAGCTGCAAGTTTCTATGAGCCCATTGTTAAGAAACAGTATGATAACATTTTAGATGTAAGCGCAGTCGTACTGGCCAACTTGTGTGTATCCTATATTATGACGTCTCAAAACGAAGAGGCTGAGGACATCATGAGGAAAATAGAAAAGGAAGAGGAGCAGCAAATATTCGAGGACCCACAGAAGAAATTCTATCACTTATGCATTGTGAATTTGGTTATTGGCACATTGTATTGCGCTAAAGGAAACTATGAATTTGGGATATCGCGAGTGATCAAATCCTTAGAACCGTTTAACAAGCGTCTGGGTACAGATACATGGTTTTACGCAAAGCGTTGCTTTTTGTCATTCCTGGAGAACTTAGCTAAACACTTGATTGTTGTTAAAGATAACACTATAAAAGAATGCATGATGTTTCTTGAAGGTTGCGAGACTTATGGCAGGCGAGTGAGTACGGTCATTGAGAACCCTTTCCAAGAAGAGGATGCTCATACAAAGGCTAAGCAGACGGTTACCTATGAAACACGTTTATTACGATACATGTTTTATAAACTAAAGAATATTGATGATTCTGTAACTATAAATAAGTATGAAGATTTGAAATAAATTCTTACCTGGAGGTATAGGCTTTTTATCTTTTCCAGATTTTCGCATCTTTGTGTTTGAGCACGAAGGTTCGTTCTTGACCTAAGGATATTGAGGCTATGGGATAAATAGGATCCAATTCTGGTTCATTATCTCTATGCTCACCCATATGATCTTTGCCGTTTCTATACCTAAGCGTTAAACAAGGAGATTGTTTATGTTATAGAAAATATACAATCGCATATAGATAAACTCACTTCTAGCCTCTTATTTATTAGGTTTATGGTACTTTTAACACAACTCTATAAGTCTAACTCTAATAGTAGGAACTATTAGCATATTATCTTATAATTATTATACGCATTCAAGTGATTGCCAAGTGTTAGATCATTCTTAATCAAATATCGAATCCCGTCTTTACAAATGAACACTTTCAAATGCAACCCGTGGTATCTTCAAAAAGATCGATCGTTCCTGTTTTAATTCTAACATTTAATTGCTAGATTTTTGGGGTAGGTATTGGGTAGTATTTTTATATCCATAAAAATACGAATAACTCACTTGTTCACGAGAACAAAGTCGTATTTGATGCCTCTCAAGGAAAACAGAAATTCTCTCAATGCAAAAACCGGGGCTGGCCGTGGTAAAGCTGGAACTGTGAGACCAGAATATGTGTAAGTTATACCCGGATCACCATAAGCGACTTGCTGTCGCGGTAAAGGATACTCTTTACCAAATACCCTAGAATAAAATTAATTTAATTCGATAAAATAATTTTTCATATAATAAATATAAGTTCGTGATAAATTTAACAATTTCAGCATAACTACTTGTCCATGAAGTTATTATTTATTTACAATTTTTAGGAAAGAAATATCTTACTTTATTTTTGATAAATCTCGAGTAAAATATTCCAGTGTTTCTTCTAGCTCTTGAAATAGTTTATTGGCTATATTTCTTGGTATTGGTATCGAATATTCTAGATCAAGATCTTCTTGTTTTATAGTTTTCCACAATTTTTAGGAAAGAAATATCTTACTTTATTTTTGATAAATCTCGAGTAAAATATTCCAGTGTTTCTTCTAGCTCTTGAAATAGTTTATTGGCTATATTTCTTGGTATTGGTATCGAATATTCTAGATCAAGATCTTCTTGTTTTATAGTTTTCCAATTTACGACTAAGTTCATTTCTTTTAATTCTTCCATTCCTATCAAAAATAGTTTTCATAAAGAGCTGGTAACATATTTTTTGACACTTTCAAACAAGATTTTGTGGTACATACATTAAAGAATTTTTAAATAAAATGTGTTGAACGATAAAGACTTGGAAGATTTAAAATTGAAGTTTTTAAGTCGATGATGATTAACTAGCTAAGTAAGTTTTGAAAACTAGACTCACCGATTTCTTTAAAAAAATTATTGTATTTGTTTCTCAACTCTATCCAGTGTCCCCAGTTGTTATTTGATGTTGCCAGTAAGGGGGTTAGAATTCACACAAATTTAACTTTTTTATAAATTAAGGTAGAATAGTAGAATACTTACCTGCCAATAGGTGTACGAGATTTTTTTAACTATAAGAATCGGACAAACTTTGGTGATGAAAATGTTAACAATTAGAGCAGAAATGCTAATTACCAACCTATGCTAATACCAGTACCTACCTACTAATAACATTAATCCTTTTTTAGCAGATTTTAAATAATTGAGCAAACTGCGTCCTATGGGTACTTTGCGAGTGTCAAAGATTATACAAACACTAGCGAGGCTAGGTATGTATTGCAATGTAACTGTGTCTTTGGTAAAGTGATCATCATAGGCTCAATACTAAATAGTTTACAGGCATTTTACTGTCGATATTGGAATTAAATGAGACCATATATTTAAGCTGCCAGCGCCTTCTCTCTTTACATACAAACTAGAGAACCTAGTAGTTGCACCAACTGCCTGACGATCTTTAAAATTAAAAAGGTAAACTTAGTAGACGAGTAGAAAAACAGTACAAAACTTTACAACAATTAAGTCACTGTTACCAAATCAAAATATATTCTCAAACAATATGCGTTTTGAAATACAAGACTCGTATAAAATTAAAATGACGAGCTCGAGACAGGTTGCATGGATGTTGATACAATATTTTTATTATTTTCCATAAATCTTTGAAATGCTTCTGATCCCGTTAGAAACTTTTGGCTTGTTAAAGGAAAATCTAAAGTTGCTTTCGAAACAAATGAACCAGATTTCGCCGTTCTTGTTTCATTAACACCAGTTAACGAACTGAAAATAAAAAATAAATTTCAATGGACAAGTCAGTAACACCAATCTATTCATTTCTAAAAATGTAGAACATACTTAGAAAAATCCAATAAGCAATCTTTATCAAAATATACCGAATACTCTCTGATCCTTCTTATAGTGTCACCATTTTCAAAATCCGGTTCACAGTCATACTCGTACAATTTTTCAATTAAACCATCTTTGTCTTTAACTGTCCAAACATATTCTCCGGGAAGCCCTTTCAACTTGGGTGCTTCCGTACAGAAGGGTAGCATAGTATTGCTACCCAAAATTTGTGTGCAACTTGAACAACTCCGACTTTCATTATTGACTTCGTGAGCTGTTAGATCAGATAACCCACAGCATGATGCCTTAGTTTTTGCCATTTGAGATTTTCGGTTTAAAAAGGTATGAATTTCTGCTCCGACATCTGAATTTAATAGATTATCTTTACTCTTCACAATAAAACGGCTACAGTATGCTCTAAGGTCATTGTTTTTAGATTTGTATACTTCATTTACTAATTCCAAGAGATTCGTTGAGGCTTCTTCTTTTTCCTTGGTCAGCTTTTTTAAACGAGACTTTAAAAACAAGTTTTCTTGATGTGTAACAAGATACAGTTGTTGGAAACTGACGTATCTGGATCTATTCTCTTTTATAACTCTTTGTGTGTTTTCTATATGCCGTTCGAGTCTATTCTTTGCCATATTCTCTAATTGATATTGCATTCTTATATTTTTGTTTTCATGTATAGCCGCAATCAAGAGCTGCGCTAAATTTTTTCTTTCTTCCCCGAGTTCTTTTATTTTTTTTAGCAGCAAATGATTAATTCTTGGTTTTTGTGTGAGTTTTAACATCGATTGCATTGATGCGCTGATTGCATTTATTGATTTACATACAATATTTATAAAATATTCCGACATGATTTCATAAACCAATATTGCAATTCTGTTGGCTTCTGCGACGGCTAATTTTGAATATTCTTGTAACTTTTTACCATTAGCACTAGTGAAGACAGCAGCTAATTCTCGTTTTGTTAAAAAATATAATTTACTCATCCTCTTGTACAATGATACAACTAAAGCACCAGCAAGGAACATAATACCGTGTAAATACATCATGCCGGTTTGCTTATCACGTATGCGGTGAATAAACCTCAAAGGTGCCTGTGTGTGAAAGTTAAATTTATTATTTTCCGGTAATGTTCTATTTTTGATATTACTCAATACTAATGGTCTGATTTGAAAATCTGAAACAAGTAACGTCAATAAGATAGCCGCTTATCTTAGCTAATACCTACTATAAATGCGAATGTAAGTTTGTTTGTTAAACTTTCACGCCTAACTACTTACTCAACCTATCATCATGAAATTTTGCATGCGCGTTGCCAGAGATACAGAAAAGTACATACGATACCTTTCACAGATTTATCCAGAAAAAAATACTGTTCCCGAGGGATATTAATTTCTTTTACGCGAACAAAGCCGCGAGCGAAAGCTAGTAGGTTGGGTGGGGTGTCCATCAATGAACCAGGCAGATACAGTGATCCACCATCGGTATTTCACTTTAGAAACCTTGTCATTCAGTACCACTCACACGTGCGTACATTTTTAGTTCCCCATGTTACCCCCGCAGCTGCCTGCGAGATATCTAGTAAAAAGCGTGTGCTATTTTAAATTTTGTGATTTTGTTACGTAAAAGTTGAAAAAAAGGTAAGTTTCTTGTCTTTTCTGTATATTTTCAGTGATTGCATAATCATATTCTTATTTTTACGTGTTGTGCTTATACTACGTCTCATGGACCTTCGTGTTTACTGTGACATAACCTCAAACGTTTTGAGATTGCAGTGGTTAATAATGAACCAAATTGAACGGTTTACAATGAATCACTGGTTCAATGTTGACTACCTAGAATTTTTCGTTGAAAAATAATTTATACGAGGGTAGGTACTTACTTTTTTTGAAATGCCAAAACAGTTATTGTATTTTCTTAAGAAAAATCTGTGATTCTAACAATTTAACAAACGACTATCAATCAAATTTTCTAATCTTTAATGTTTTAAATAAAGGTGGACTTTATATAAAAGCTGTACCTACCAGCAATATTTTGTTTTCAGGGTGGGACGTAAAAAACTCAGTAGCGATAACAGAACGAAAAGTAAGCATACTAACTGTAGACCATGTGATGTGCAATATTAAAGCATCTAAGTGAAGTCAGTATCAGGACAACAGCAAAATAATGTAAAACCGCATACCCAACATTAAGGCGATATGTTTTAAAATATAAAATAGAAATTATTAAAATAATAAGTTTAAATAGACTGTTAGCAAAATGTAGCTAAGTTTATTAATTTTAAAGTTTTTGAAAGGGCTGTGTTGCTAATTACCTGATTCATAATTATTATTCCACAATATTGATAAAGGAAACTCTTTGTGTTGATTTTATTGAAATGTAAATAAATATTATGACTCGACACTACACGTTTGCTTTCATTCATATAATATTTATGGCTTAGTGTAAATAACCCGGTTCATTGTACACATCTGTGGTTCATTGTTGATTATAGGATGTTCACAATGAACCAATTCTCATTTTACAAAAAAAATCTTTGTAGCTCCTACCCTTTTTTCACCGATTTTTACAAACAGAATTAGAAAGTTCATTATATTATCTACAATTTGGTACAAAAGATAGTCATAGCATTAAAAAGGACTGGTCGAGGTTGTTAAAAAAATCGTGGTTCATTGATGGACACTCGACTTACCGTACATCTTTACAGTATGTTATCGATAATACCCTGAACAGCAAGACTTGTAGTAAACTTTTCGTTAACTTTACTATAATCACGGATATTCCAAGTGTTGAATAGAAAGTATGGCTATCAGGGCATATGTAATATGAATATGTATTACCATAGAATACATAATAGTACCATGTATTACTTTATTCGGCCCGAAGTTTATTCGAAATTATATACCCATAATATCCTATTGCCTCACCATTTTTAACAAAAAAGCCCCAGTCATCGCTACGAACTTAACAGTACTAACCTCCATCTGTAATATCTTTGCTTTTTTTGATAAATATATCAATGCTACACATTGCAATCCACATGACGAAAGTCAAACCAAGTAGCCACTTGAAGGCAATATACATTGTAAAAATACGACAACCCTTTGGAGTTCGGATATTACGTGACATATAAAATTAGTATATAGTACCACTTTTACCGTAAATTTATAATAATCTAAACAAAGCATATTTTGAAAATGATGAAATCTCTGACAAGATGTGACATACTCATAATGAACGCTGTCACTTTTATATATTTTTCTTTTTTATCAACCGGTGCGTGAAAAATGCTTACATACTTACATATTTACAATAGACCGAAATGAGGTCAGATTTGATCGTGATTGTAGTAGGTACTTATATCGTTATAGAGAACCAAAATGCAGTGGCGTAACAATAGGGTGCAGAGCGGGCAAAATGCCACGGGCCCCGCTCGAGGGGGCTCCGGGCACCAAAGGTCCTGAACACAGGAGAATGAATTAGCCACGGGCCTCAGATGGTATAGTTACGCCACTGCCGAAATGTATCCCGTAGAACGGTGCCACTGGCACAGGTTTCATACCTAAATTGCATTGTTTTAGTTTCATATATTCTATTAAATAGTTTAATCCGAGAAATATTTTTATTAACATGTACACACTTACCTTGAAAATTTTCATTGTTCTTTTCAACATGATACTTAAAGGACACCATATTGCTCATATTTTTCCCATTTAAAAATAATAAATACTCTGTAATGTACACCAAATATTTATAAATATTTAAATGCTTGCGATTCATAGATACAAGTGTTAACGAGCTTGTCATCATCCTCCGCGCCTATTCCCAACTAAATTGTGGTCGGGGCGTTCAGTCTTAACCAAGGTACGGCCGAACTTCGAAATTTTACGTGAAGCGACTGCCATCAGACCTCCACAACCCAAGCACTAGGCGATATCGAAGTTCTGTAGTTAGACCAGGTTGTCGGACTTTTTTTAGGGCTCCAACTACCCGTAACGAATGCATCAGATGTTGTTATGGCAACCGGGACCGACGGTTTAACGTGCTCTCCGAGGCATGGAGGGGTCTCAATGTGTTAAAAATTATCACCTATCCCATCCTAAGACTGACCTGGCTAGTATTACTTAACTTTGTAATTTGTAATGTGCTATCTTTGTAGTGTGCGTGGCTAAGTGTATATTAATAATAGGTTTATAACAAACAACTTAGACATAGCTGAATCTTTTAATACCTTTTTCACAAATATACCAGTTAGTACAACTAGTACCTTGAATTCTTGTGCGTCCAGGTCTGAATTGTTGTTAAGGGCCAATGTAAACAAATGGAAGAACTTATTTAAATTTGAATTCATAAACCCCACAGACATTATAAAAACGTTTAAGTCTCTTAACTCTAAGAATTCAGGGGACTTATGGGGGATTTCTGTTAAATTAATAGAAACTATTATAATTGATATAGCGCCATTTCTAGCTATAACATTCAATCGATGTGTTGATTCTGGTGTTTTTCCTAACCTGATGAAGTATAGCAAAGTAATACCTTTATTCAAGAAGGGTTGTACAACTGAACCAAGTAACTTTAGGCCAATCTCAATCTTGCCGGCTATAAGTAAAATTTTTGAAAAAGTTATCCTGCAACAACTAGAAAGCCATTTTAATCGAAATAATTTATTGCACAAAGAACAATTTGGCTTTACAAAGGGTCGTTCAACAATTGATGCTGGTGCAACTCTTTTGAGACATATATTTAATGCATGGGAGAATTCGCAAGATGCGATAGGTGTATTTTGCGATCTCTCTAAAGCTTTTGACTGTGTAGAACACAACACGCTTATTCTTAAACTTAGGCATTATGGTGTTAATGGTATTGCTTTGGAACTAATTGTTTCCTACTTGAAAGATAGAATTCAACATGTAGATGTCAATGGTGCGAGGTCTTCTGGATTACCTGTTACTATGGGCGTTCCCCAGGGCTCTATACTGGGTCCTCTACTTTTTCTCATATATATAAACGATTTACCTTATTATTTAAAAGATCGCTGTGATATAGTTCTATTTGCTGATGATACATCACTTATTTTCAAAGTCGATCGTAAAAAAACAGTTTTTGACGATGTGAATAGGGCGCTAAATGATGTATTGTATTGGTTTTCAACTAACAATCTCCTACTGAACTCAAATAAAACAAAGTGTGTGAGATTTACCATGCCAAATGTAAAACAGCTAGGCACTAATCTAACTCTAAATAATGAAATAATAAGTATTGTAGACTCAACAGTATTCTTGGGACTTACATTAGACAGTAAACTGCAATGGGGACCCCAGATAGACAGCCTTGCAGGTAGGCTTAGTTCGGCAGCTTACGCAGTATGGAAGGTACGTCAGCTCACTGATACGGACACAGCTAGGCTTGTTTATTTTAGCTACTTTCACAGCGTCATGTCCTATGGTATACTACTTTGGGGCAAGGCGGCTGATGTTGAAACGATTTTTATTCTTCAAAAAAGAGCCATCCGCTCAATATACAATTTAGGTGCTAGAGTCTCTCTTCGAGAGTTGTTTAAGGATATAGGTATTTTAACTGTTGCATCACAGTATATATTTGCAAATATTATGTTTGTTAGGCACAATATCAATGACTATAAGAAAAACAGTGATATACACAATATTAATACAAGAAACAAGTCTAAACTCGTTGCTACCTATCATCGCTTACATAAGGTACACAACTCGTTCGAAGGTCTTGGTATACGTTTTTATAATAAAATTCCTATAGATGTAATCGACCTTCCTGTAGATAAATTTAAGCGTACTGTAAAAAATCACCTTATTAGGAAAGCCTACTATACGATCAACGATTATCTAAACGACAAACAGTCTTGGGCTTAAGGTGTCTTTAGGTATATACACACAAACTTCTTTGTCTTATAATTAGACTAAATTATTAACAAACCATTGTTAGTTGAAAGTAATGCGTGACGATTATTATGGTAATTTTGACTAGTAGTGATTTTTATCAGTATCTCGACTATGGCTCGTCATGCTCACTAAAATGTCATTGCTTGCGGCGTCGTCATGGGGCGGGTCGTTTCTTTCCCTCTGATATGGCGAAGGAGACGATGGCTGGTCCATGCGTCATACTCGTGAACGGGTGCTGCTTGGGGTGACTGGTCGGCTTAGTCAGCGATGCTTTAGCCTATACTATTATTTTGGTTCGTTCAACTGCAACTCTAGCCTCTTAATCCAGTCACGAATTAGTTTTAACAGTAGACTTTGTAACTGATGTGCACCTTGAATGATTTCTATGTTTAATAGGTTCGAACCTTCAACGGTATCACTGAGTGATATTTTTTGTTTGTGCGTTAGCTTTTGGAGCATTTCAATAAAATGTAATTCAGGTGGCAACAGCTTGCATCATGCTTATCTTTTATGTAACACTAATACCATTGTACCTGAAGATCTGACTTTTAAAAAGAGTGGCCATGAGTTTCTTTGCCAGTATTCTTCTCATAAGGCTCTACGCATTTTGGAAACTGGAAGTTATAGATCGACACAAGCAGGCAGTAGATTTTGGTGTTTTCACCTAATTTACCTCGACAATCCAGTACATGCTGTGGCGTCTATTTGCGTCGATCTATGATTTTTAACAGTAGCTTCAATTTAACGTTCATAAATGTCACTTAGTGTCTTAATTGAATAAATGATTTTGAATTTGAATTTGAATTTGAATTTGAGTGGTAACCTACTCGGTTACCACTTAGCCACGAGCCCGTGTTCATGAGCTTGTATGCCACAGGATACATAATAGTGCTAGTATAGAAGTTCCACTGAGTAAAATCATTTAAATAAATAGCGACACACATCATAAAGTGAAATTCAAGTCGCACAGCGCTAATCTCGTGCAATTATTTTCACCTAGAAGTTGCCTTTCTGTCTATCGCGTACCTCTTATCTTTTCTGACAACGCGACGTTTGGGTTATATTTCTTTACCTTTCGATATCCTTTGGAAGTGTGAAAAACGTGAGTTTCGGATCCTTGTTATTACTTAATCTGCCAAATATCATGCCATATACTTTTGCTTTCAATATAGTTAAGAATATCTAAAGGACGACGCGCGGTGCGGGCGCGTCAGTGAGGATCGAACTAAGGGGTCGCTCATTAATCACGTGATGTTTTTTAGTAACTTTTTAACTCCTCCCTTCTCCCCTGGTGATACTTGGTGAGGTTTTAGATTACTCCCCCTCTACCAAAATACACGCGTATTTTTAGTACAAGGTGTTTTAAAAAAAAATTGTGTTAAAAATGACCAGAGAGACATTAAGGTTGCAGGTTGTTTCTGACTGTCATAAACATAATAAAGGTGTTATCATGTGAAAATCACGAGACTTACTGGCGACTAATAAGCGGCAGACGGGGAAATCGTTGCCTGACAACGGTGAGTCAAGATCACGCTCCACTTTTTGGTTTAGAAATCGCGCGTTCAACGAAAAAATTAATACACTTGATATGTCACTACACCGTCCCTCCCCCTTGTAATATTTCGTGATTTTTTCCGAATCTCCTCCTTCCCCATTCGAGCCTCACGTGATTAATGGACGAACCCTATCGTGCGACCATACGTGTGGATGCACTGGCATTCCAACGAGCTAATTCGCTTAATATCGACAGTGCGGAGTGGCCTGGCCTGGTATGGCAAAGCCACCCGCCGCTATTTTGAGCCCATGGTTGTTCAGTTGGTTTTGTTGAGCCTCTCTCGGGTACAAAAAGTCTAGATAAAAACAACATTTTTATTTATCAAAAATAAACATTATGAATTAACAAATAATTATTCTAAAGTAAATTGCACCTAACCTTTTAGCCTGAGTAGTCTCATTAGTTTTACTCTAACTGCCAATTTAAGGAGGGCAAAGTTCTTTTTGTACCATTCCAGATTGTAGTTTAAGTGTAGTTTCCAGTTTTTGTCGAGAAAAGCTTTGTAGAACACACTCATTTCATCTGCAGTCAAGTTTTGTTTATCAGCTGGCAAGTTTTTCTTTAAGTAATCTTCTCTTTCCTGTAATTAGAATAAACTGAATTATTAATGACTACCTCGTCTGTATCTGTACCATAGATAAGTGATTATGTTGAGGACCGTTTTGTTTGAGTACGAAGGACGTCCAGCCTACAAAAGACCGCGGTTCAACAGCACCACTAGCATAGTGCAGCATACCTGATGATGAGAAGTTTTGTTAGACTCTTTAAGCTCTGTAAGCTCCATAGGTAATGACAGGGTAGGCCTCCCTTTTTTCGTCAGTTAATAAAAATAAAACAATTTCGAAATAAGAAAAAAATAATGTTGTGTAAAGTATGTATTCCAGAAAAAGGTTATAAATATATAAATAAATACTAGCTGGCTACATTCTTCAATTACTTAAACTAACAAGCTTTGTACAGATTTTCAATTTTATTGTATTTTTATGTTGTAATCTATCCACACAATCATTTTTGATAGTATGTTTGTACTACTACCCGCTTATTATTTTAAATAAAAGATATTTCTCTAGGTTGTTGAAGAACATTAGAGTATTTGATGTGTAACTCGGGGCTTAATCGCGATAATATTTAAAAGGTACAATACCTCTTGGTTACCCGAATTTCGATCGAATTGCACCGATCGTGGTCACGAGTATACTGTTCACATGTGTCCCGAGTTGCACCTCTAATATGTATCAAAGTCGCGAAAGTTTAAAAACAATTATTAGAGTATTTATTATCAAGGTAATAATAATAAAGATCAGGTGGTAATAAGGTGCGGGCCTATAATGATTGGGTCATACCAGTCCTAACCTACTCCTTTGGCATACTTAGATGGACTCAGACGGAACTTGATGCCCTGGATAGAAGAGTCCGTACATCGGTAACCGCGTACCGAATGCACCATCCACGTTCATCGGTAATGGCATTGTATATCCCGCGTAAATGTGGGGGTCGTGGTTTTTTAAATGCCAGGACACTACATAACCATGAGGTGTGCAATCTTAGAGATTACTTCCTCTGTTAACATGGAGCTGCATCGGGATGTTGTGACAGTTGACAACGGACTCACCCCGCTTGCTCTAGGTAGAGAGAACTGGCGCAAACCTGCAGTACTCACTATTACAGATCACAGGGAAATATGGAAGAGCAAAGAGCTGCATGGATGTTTTTATCGGGCCTTAAATGGGACGAAGTAGATTTATTATCATCTGTGTCCTGACTATGTTTCAGTGACATTGGAGAAACTGTAGGTTTTATCTGTGCAATTACTGATAAAGTTGTTATGATGAACAACTATCGGAAACATATCCTGAAGGATGGCACAATTGACATTTGTCGGGCATGTCATCATCCCGGGGAAAGCCTCAGGCATATAATTCCCGGTTATTCTTGTCTTGCCAACGGCGAGTACTTGTATAGACATAACCAAGTGGCCAGGATAGGCCATCAGCAACTTGCTCTTAATTATAACCTTGTGACTGCGGAATTATCGTACTACAGGTATGTGCCCGACCCAGTTCTTGAAAATGTTCGTGCAACATTGTACTGGGATTGGTCTATTATCACTGACAGGACTATTGTTGCCAATAAGCCTGATATAGTGGTAATAGAGTGATTAGAGCGCCGAACAATGAATAGTGATATTACCATTCCCTATGATGACAGCCTCTTAAGGGCTGAATAAGAAAAACAAATTAAATATTTGGATTTGGCCCACGAGGTGGTTGCGTGTGGAATGAGGCTTCAGCAATCATTGTGCCGATAGTCATATCATGGGTTGATTGCAAAGAGCCTCTACCAACACCTTCAGAGGCTCACGTTACGCAGCTGGATTAATGGCCTGATGCAGAAAGCGGTCCTTCTTGATATGGCACATATTGTGAGGAGGTTTCTGTTTCTGGAACCCTAACCACCGGTAGTTTGGTCCCTGTAACCAATACCGGTAGGGCTCTACTTTTTATATTTTTAACTATATTTGTACTTTTTTATTGTGAATGTGTTTAAAAATGTAATTTATATGTATATTAAATAAATAAAAAGAATAATAATAATAAAATTATTTATTGCCAAAAGAGTATACAGAAAACAACACACTTTGTCCGATGGCCCCACACTTGGCAAGCCTGTCCTGCGAGAGTATACCTATGTATGTATGCGATAGACAAGATCTTACTTACATTTACATTCTAGTTTTACCGCAAATTATGCAACTGAAGAACACAAGCAATGAGTTCAACTCATTGACTAGCATATTATTAAATACATTTAATGTCTAGTTAGGAAAAAGCACAACCTCATTTTGAAATATATCAAAAAAACTTTTTCCTATGCCTATCCCATAAGATAAAAAAAATGAACGAGGTTACCTGATAAAATCGTGAGTTATGTTGTGTCCAAAATTTTTGATTCCATTCTTGAACATCTGCTCTCAACTCTCTGTATCTTTTTTCTAAGCGAGTCTCATTTAGTGGTTCTTTAAATATTACAGTCCTCAAATTTGACACAGGATCTGGAGGACCCACCATATCACTGCTAATTCTTCTCGGGTTTGGTGGTTGTATTGACTTCGTGTCTTTCGTAGTGCTCGTATATCTCACAGCCAGAATACATGGTCTATGTATATTTCTAGCGAATATCCTAGTCGAAATCATTTTAAGTAATTATTATCAACTTCAACTTTTGGTTTAATTCAATTATTATAATAGAAATTACATTTTTCGAGCAACCATCGCAATAACAATATAGAACTGTCAAAATCAGCTGTGTGACAGTGAAATGACGATCTTTGTTTTTTTTTAAATACGAGTACGCTCCATTTCACTAAATCTCAATATTGTAAGCGTAAATTATGAAAATTATATATTAATTATTCCCGTTAAAGTACCTTACATTGTAGAGCTTTGTCATAATTATTATAGCATTGGCTTATATTTAACTGATTATTATGAATTTGACTTAATTTTTTTTTTTTGGACTGGCTACTGTTGAATATCATAAGCTGTTCTTATGCTCTGCTCTGTATTAAATTTCTTTGTTTTCAACCAATCAGAAGTTAGTAAATACTAATGTGTTTAAATTTCTAAATCAGTGATTGGTACAAGCCTCCTATGCAATCAGTAATAAGCGAGCGAGAACCAACCGTGCCTCTTATCTGTCAATTTTTTCACTGTCGAATTATGTAAAGGTGTAAAATATAATTTCTATTTAGATTTAAAATTAAATATTTGTTGACCGCGTGTGGATTTGAGGTAGCTTTGTTGAACACAGGCTGATCAATTAATAAATACAAAATGGCCAAAGAAAAGGAAAAAAGTCCTGAAGAAATATACGCCGCTAAGTTGGATATGTGTATAACTGACGGCATTGTAAAAACAGGTAAATTTGTGGTTGAAGAGTAATCTAATGTGTATGATATTTTTCTATCTATATACTCCAGTTAGTTCAGGATTATGCTAAAACCTACCTCGTTTCACATTTGTGGAATTCATCCGTTCCAACATGAATATGGATTGTGTGTGTAAAAAAAGTGGCAATGCTTTAGGTAGAGCAGAATAACTTGCCTCTGAATATTATTGTTAGCTTATCTTGATTGCTATTTCCAGGAGGTGGGGTCGCACTCGGTGCTTTGACATCAATTTTATTCCTTGGTCGACGGAGATGGCCTGTCATAGCTGGCATGGGAGTCGGTATTGGGCTTGCCTACGCCAACTGCGAGTATGAATTAAATCCTAAAAAAGACAATACCCTATGAACATCATTATTGTAGTAATCAGGTAGGAATGATATTTAGAGTATTGTAAATGCTACAGTTATTGTGAGGTGTGCTTTTTTTTTCTAATTTTAATCATCTTAATTTTGGACAAAAAGCAGTTATTCAGAATTCTAAATTTAGAATGTTATTAAAAACAATTGTTTTTCTGTCTGCATTCTATTCTATATACATTTAATAATGGAGCTTCTTGGTTGACACCAAGAAGTTGTTGTTGTTTAAATAATACTGCTTTTTGCTCCACCACGTCTGAATTGTAGTTATGTTGAATATTGGTTGTCATAATGTACATGTAGTCCCAACTTTGTATTGCAACATTGCATTGAAGTCGAAAGCTCTGAAACAACAATAACGGGAAAGTAATATTATGTAATGTAGCAGACTCATTTAAAAATAATGTTCACTTCATTTATTAAAGAAAATATGTATTTAGTAATACATTAATTATTTATTTTGACCACATGTACAATTTTGCATTTATTCTCTGTCAAAAGAGTTTGTTAAAATTTATTAGCAATATATCTGTATATTGTTCGTATATAAATGAGTTGAATTATTTTGTATTGTTTATCATGTATTTATTTACTTTATTCTAAATATACCTAAAATTAGTGTTTGATTGAATTACATGTATTTATATAAACTTGGTTGTATCAATTATTACTAAAGTTCACCAGGTGGTTGAAATTCAACCATAATTCATTAACCTTAAATATTTTGTATTATATTGTTGACTAGTACACATTGTATAGTCTTTCTGTACCATGACATATCAACATATATGCTGGACCACTTTATGATTTTTTGATCACTTGATGAATTTCACATTCCTCTGTCTGTAAAATTTGCTTAAAAAGGGGTACAAAGAATTCTCTTCACTGCATACTACACTTAACTTAGTAGGTATATACAACATTATATAACACTGCATCTTAGTTTTGTTAAATAATTCACTTATGTTACTTAAATAATAAATAAAAACCACAACAGTTTTCAGATTATTCCAAGATCTCGTATTGACTACCTTAATAATAATAAACTACTCAATTCCCTTTATATGTGTTACAACGGTTTATACTACCAGCACAGATCAATTAATAGTACAACAGATGTTTTACTTTAACAAGAAACTTAAATGAATGGCAACTCAGCTATAAATGAATAAAGTTAAATTTAAAGTAAAATCACAAATTTTTGTAGATGCTTCGGAATCAGCAACACTTTCTATGCAATAAAATATATCCCACTTTTACCTACCGTTTTTGACTCAACTGTCATCTACACTATTCGTGGGGTTGTGTTCTGCAAACCTTTTCATATGCTGGTAGTTTTTTAAAATATATTGCATTATGAATATTAGTTAATGCTATTTTATTCCTCTTAAAGAAATGCATAAACATCTAAATGTTTAATACATTGCCCACATGTAGTTGGTAAAACCACCTTCTGTCTTTAATTTTATTTGTATTTAATTATTTTTTTTTTTTTCATAGTATGGAGCTGTAATAGCATTCAAATCAACTGACATCTGGGTGCCCAAACATCAACATTGTGTTACCAAGAGTAGACAAATTATTTTAGAGAATATTTTGCTGTTCAAATAATTATTAATTAATTATTATGTAATACATACTTGTTATTGACCATGTTTTTAGTTTTTTTTCTATTCATAGATATCAGATATGCTTACGAGTTTTTCTTGCAATAATTAATCTGGATACTTCTTTATCTCTGTCAAAGCTTAATACACCATCTAATGAGTTCAGCACCAGCGCTCACACCTGCCAGGGTGATAATGATTGTGCCTGCCAAGAAATTACTTGAGCTGCAATTGTCAAATATCTTGGCATACAGATTGACAGTAGGCTCCACGAAGTAAAGGTCTGCCTTCAAAAGTACAAGCTTTTGAAAGTAAAGAATAATATATATAAATTTCAAGTTTCCTAAAATACTTGTGATTTTTTTTTTTTTTTAATTTTCAAAATGTCTGCCACCACCTTAGAACCGTGATAATCGTCTGCCGATTTTTTTTAACTATCTTTATATCTACTATATATTTGACATATCTAAACGGCAGCTTACCTAAAATGCTTTCTTAGTTCATAAATTACCACACCTGTCGCATCTGAGTGTAGCTGGAGCTACCGCGACAGCACTTAGCCAGCCCCCACCTCATGGTGGGTAGGTATAACAGACTCACTGAGGAAATTTTAGGCTTTCCTAAATTATGTGTGGTCTGCCGTTCACTGGCTGTTAGACTAAAATAATTGCATTATTGCAATGATTCCCAAATAACACTTTTCAAAATATCACTTACACTTCGCACTTATATTTACACTTCTCTATTCACTTGTTTACTCGCGGATCGCTCAACGAGAACTCTTCCTACCGTAATGCACTAGGTATTTACAAACCTGGAACTTTATTTCGTTTAGAGATCGTGATATTCCAGGAAAACTGGTAATATAATGTAAGACAGTCAATAATAGACTATTAGTTCTGTCAAGAGATGGCGTACATCTCAATTTAGGTAATCGTAACTCTTTATGAGGGTTAGACTTTCGTAACAATAAGAAGGCTGATACACCTCTTCAAAACCCTACAGCCAAACACGGTTAAGAATAAGTATATTTCGCCCTTTGTCAGTATTATCCAGTACTGCATCCCGGTCTGGGGAGGGTCCGCAAAAATGCAACTAATAGAATTGCAAAGGGCACAAAGAGCTGTTCTCAAAGTTATTAACAAAAAGACAATAAGATACCCCACTGCACTACTTTATGCAGAAAATAAAGTTCTGACAATCTGACAGCTCTTTGTTCTCACAAGAATCCTAAAAGTGCATCAAAGTATGCCTACCTGACCACAAAAACGCAGTAAGCGAACCGCTTTTGCCCGGTGTCAGTTTCAGAATCTAAGTTGCATTGCAAGCTTAATAATAAACATGGGGATATTAACTACGAAGTCAAAGGTAAATCTACTACTTGGCTTTTACAGTAGCGGCCCTAGCTACATTTTTAGGTGGTGCGAGACCCTAAAGTGGCGCCCCTATAAATTCAAAACCTGTTTTACTGTTGTTCGCCGTTAAAAAAAATTAAAGACCTTTTTTTTTGTCCTCATGTAATAATTGTAATTTAAATATCGTTCGCCGCTTTTTTTTTAGATAAAATGTCAATGTCAAAAATGTTGTTTTGTTGCGCCCCCAATCTATTAATTTCGGCGCCCCCACATGACGGCGCCCGGTGCGACTGCAGCGCCCTTGCTAATAGACTACGAAGGCACAGAGGCTTTACGAAAATATTTAGAGTAAATAGCATTAGTTCAGCCTCCCAAGGTTTTCACTCACTTCAACACACACACATTGCAAGTACCTACACTTGGCTATAATGTTATTTATGAAAGATAATAATGTTAATAACGACCACTTTAATATACCATGACCATGTTTAATAGAAAAAAATGTACCTAATTTTAATATTCCTAAATCCTATCATAAAATGTCTACTACTGCGTATTGAGTGTCATATTGTTCGCCTGAGCACTCTCTACCAAAATACAGGCTCCAGTCTAGATTGGGAACTAGTATACTGATACTGGTCTTTTGTAATCATTACAGCATAACTTTTATTTTAAGACCCTGTTTGTAAATAATTTTTTAGATCTCTAAAAAATTAAACACTATACAGAGACGCGCGGGCGCCGAAGGCCGCGCGAGATTGGAGCCCGCGCGTCCTTTGAATTGAGCGTCATCTGTTTTCGATGTATTTTTTTGAAATTATCGTTTCATTTAGCTACATATACATGACAGAGCGTGAAAAATGCAAATAAAAAATTGTAAAAACATTTTTTTCATCTGGTTCGATTTTTTTCTGACCCATCATTAAAGGTGTCATTAGTACTATCGTCTGTCTTCGTTTTCGGGTGCGTTTCACTAACACCCGGTATCATTAGTATAGTGTTAACTGTCGGATGGGATATGAGAACCTGCGACCTTTCTTATACCACGTCAGTGACAATAAGGTGCTGCAAGGCAAAAGTCTATTCTATATATTCAACGTTCTAAACTTCATGCTGTAAGTGATATTTTAATGAAAAAAAAAAGGAGATCAACAGCAATAATTAGATGGTTATCGATACGATTTTATCTATGATTTTGTATGTATTGCTATTGTTAGGTGCAAATAATACACAACAGTAAAGAACAATATTTAATAATTTATTGTACAAATCGATACTGGAATTAAGATAAGGGATAGATGTAGTGTATCTTAACAATAAAAATAATTTAAATACAACAATAATAATATTTTAGTATAAGAAAGCTACCAACAACCCATATACAGACACCCAATGCGGTGGTAATTATAACTATAAAATGGTAACACAGGTGGAAGAATTCATGTACACCATTTATGCGACAACATACTTTGATGTTTTAACATTATCATAAAACTTTTTATAATAATGTAGACTTATTGATACTAGCATTCTTTCAGGTGTTCTAGAAAAGAAATATGGCTGCAGTCTAAGATTGAGAAATTTCTTTCGTGGGACTAATTATAACTTCTGTTTGCTATTATTTCACGTTTTAAATCTATTAGATAGAATGTGCGGAAAACTGTAATAGGAAACAACATGCTCTAATAGTCCACTTTTATATTCGACAAAATAATTACGAGAAAAATAAATTGAACGTTAAAAAAAATCAATGAAAGAATGAACTTCTTTTTAGATATCCTTGAAGCCATTCGACTGAAACTATCTACATCTCTTAGTAGAAACTTATTTTACAAATGAAGACAAAACAATAGGAGTAACCAGGCATGCAATAATTATAGACACCACAATCCAATTTAGACGTATTGTGTCAAATACACATAATTTCAAATAATTTTTTAATGACTTTTTGTTTATTAACAATTTTATTTTTTCCAAAAATGCATTTAATTTTTACCAACCACTGAGTAAAATTATTATACTAAACATTGATGATTTAAAAATTACAGATAAAAAGATTAGGCAATATTTTTAAAAATAATTACAAACGATTTTCGTAATTATATTGAGTTCCCAAAATATTTTGTAGTACCAATATTTTTGTAAAATAATCATAAACTAGCAACAATTTTTTAAATTCTGGCATGAAAAATAGCTCACTTAACAATAACACTGGGGGAATTACACAATTCGCTTCATTCCAATTTCAAATAAAGGATTATTATTTACTTATAATAACTGAGATGTTTAGCCTCTTAACTGATTAGCATCAGGAACAGTGTAATTTTGCTGTCATTCTCGTAATATTACTGACATATTGAAACCTGTGCCACGATTTAAGATATACAGTGTAAATGATTATTTTATCTGACCATAACTGCACTTATAAACACTAACTACATGATAAATTAATACAATAACATTTGGTAAAACATTTGACTAGTAAATTGTTCATGACAACCTGTTTAACACAGAAACGACGATATAATATCTTATAAACTGATGAAAATAATATTAATACTATTTCAATACTAATCGAAGTATGTGATTTGTCGCAATTGTACAAAGTCGTTATTAATTCATTTTTTAATTTAAATCTTTTTATCCAAATAACGACTTCGTATAATTTACTTATTTTTAATTTGTTAACAAAGCACATGCGCATAATTAAATTTATTTATGATCCATTACGTAGACTATTCACATGGCACGTCAGAATACTATAACTTTTATAAAAAGCACCCGCTTTCGAGTTCTGACATATGTATTTGGCGCCATTTTGTGCGTCAACAGTACAGAATTTGCATACAGCTGTTATTTCTGTGCTTGGTATAATTAGCAGTATTATTGGTAGCATTCGCTGGGCAGTATTACAAAGCGCAATTCAAAGGTAGAATGTATAAAGACTTAATAAGATTTTCCTGTTGCGGAGTGTGATGGACATGGATAATTTAACAAAGTACATTATGAGATCAAACCTGTTTTTAGTGAGATTCTGTTGTCTAAAAATTGCAGAACTTGACCTGTCATACTTTAATATTTATAACTAATAACTCTAATAAGGTATGAATTGCTTTATATAATTACTATCTGTAACCCAGTACTAGTAATTGTACTCAAAACGCTTGGAGTATATATAGTGCGTGACTCTATTATTAAACCATTGATTAATTTAAGAGCATACTTTTTTGTGGATAAATAAGGCTACTGATTATGCAAAACTCTTTTATATTCTACTAGATAGACCCGGCCATATTTTGCGGTGGCTTATTAAAATTTCATGCATGCATGGTGCTAAGACAGCCGATGGTGTATCAACATTTATCATATCAACGTAACTTTGACAAATTATAAGTCGATCTAAAATGCATAGAATTTTCCGGTTTTATTGAAACTTTGGAATAAAAAGTATACAAAGACCCTCTTCTGAAAAATGAAATGTTGTGAGAAGATTTCAAGTCAATTTATCCAATACTTTCAAGATTCGCGGCCACAAACATACGGAAGCTGATTTTTTTTATAATATAGATGTATTCGGCTGATAGCCATAGCCATTGAGGTCCATGACAATACGCAACAACACTAGTTACCAACTATGAGGTGCAGTGACGTAATACTGTCCTTATTGTTTATATATCTATAGTCTAGTTATTGTGATACCGTGAGACAAACTGCTAATTTACAGCTAAATTTATTTATTTATATAAAAGTGTGAATATTTTTTTTCGTATTTTAATTTGTAATTTGAATTGAGACCGATGTTGTGGTATTATTGAGAACGAACTTAGATATTTGATGAAATTACTATCGTAATATTAACTACCACGAACTATTAAAGGATGATTTTATGTATGTTAAACCAGGCCGCAGTCGGGCCGTGTCACGGATTGGGTACTGCTCGGGACGCACACTGTACCTAACGTGAATCTTCGTTCGGGAAGTCTTGACAGGCATTTCGACGCCGTGCATGGCGGCTGGCATTTAATCGAACATAAATTTGTTCATACAAAAGTATTATATTTTTCTTTATGGCAAGTGATGCGGATGTCGACAATTCTGCAAATGTCGGTCGTGCGCTGAAGTGTGTAATGAGCGAGCGAACACTGGTTCTGTCAAGTCAAGTATGCTATACTAGTTTCGCTGTGCCCCATCCGGGGACAAATAGGGCCAGAGTCGGCCCGATTGAATGTCATCCAGTCTCAATTCAAATACATCCATACTATAATTTAGCTAAGTTCTGTCGCAGACAGTCAGTCCGCCTACTTACTCAATAGGCACTAATATTTGGCCTAAGGTTTTAATCATACCCCGATTGAATAGAAACTTTGTGCAACAACTCTATCGGTGAAGCTTTTCAATGCTGAACTTTCTGAAAAAATTTAAATACTGGTATAATAAAAGTACAAGGATGGAAACGGAATAAAAAAAATATTTTCATCTAAATAGAAGAAAGTGAAATCTGCGCTAGACCTGGAGATTACTTCACCTCAACCCTAAAGATCACACCTAAAGTACGAGTCACACCGTACGTGCAGCGCCGAAGCGCGACGAATCACGCCTCGGTAGCCGACCGCAAGTGGGTGGAGCCAAATGCCCGCGGCGGCAAGAAGTACCATGCAAAAATGAATTTTAAGAAATAAATATGAACTTCAATTTCCATCACCGTACTAAAATCGCGCTCCGGCGCGGCCCGTTTAGTGTGAATCGTACTTAAAAATACAAATATCATGCTAAATAAGAGGGCTGTATGATAACCAGGGTGAGGGCGAAGAGGCTTTTCCAGCAACACTTATACATTTTTATTTATAAGATAATTCAATTCACCTCTTTACGCAAGTTTAGGTAGACAATCGTGATGACGTTATAAACTACAATTTACAGTTCGTTGAACTTCCCATTAACCTCAAAATTTTTAACCAGTCCCTTCAATCGAAGTATATTTAAAACTATTTATATTAATATTCAGTGTGTCGACTTGTACTGCAACACCAGTCCATCGACAACGAAACATTATAGAAAGGCAAACCGTTACCAATAACTATCACACTTATATTATCTATGGTCGAAACGGCAATAACCGGGCAGTATATTTCCTTAATAACGAACATCAATCAATTTATATGTAAAATAAATGTTTAACTCCATTTGAGCGTTGGCGTGACTAGGAATACTGAAAAAAAAACTTCGTAGTACGTGAAACATAAAACAAAGAAGGCTTAGATCAGTCTTTTGGGATGAAAATAAACTATGGTAATAACTGAATCGATAGCATCATGTTTCAAGCATAAGATACATCACTACAGTTATATGTATTACTATCCAACCTGGAGGATTATCGCCATAATTTTATTATTATTATTATATTTGATGGATCAAACGGTTTCTAGAAAGCTGTTTAAATGTGCCAATTTTCAAATGCCAATAAATCGTTTCAATTCTATTGTTTTAATGACTAAAGATTCCATTATTTTTGTATTATTTAATATAAAAATAATTTCTTGAACATTATCTATTTAGATTTTATGGTATAGGGGCAAACGAGCAGATGAGTCACCTAATGGTAAATGACTACCGCCGCCCATGGGCACCTGCAACTCAAGAGTTACAAGTGCGTTGCCGACCTTTAAGGTGAGAGTAGGGAAAGGGGGGGAATAAGGGGCGAGGAAGGGAGAGAGGAAGAGGGAAGGGTTAGGGCCTCCGGTAACCTAACTTACTCGGGGAAAAGCAATGCAAACGATGCTTCACTGCCGATTTTCTATGAGGCCGTGGTATCACTCCGGTTGAGCCGGCCCGTATGTGCCGAAGCATGGCTCTCCCACTGTATGTGTAACTTTCAAAAAACTATCTTTTACAAAAGGTTCTCATATTTGAATGATTTATTGTACCTATTCTGAACTTTTTCCTCGAAATATCCATCTTAATACAATATTCCATTTCATATTTTTCTATCTACATATACCTAAAGTGCATTGTCGCTAAGTGAAAATGTTCACGAATTAGGTGTATGAAGTAAAATATCGATACATTATGTATAAATATCGACATCGTATTAAACAACAATTGAGATCGAACTGTTTTTGATTAATAATATCGATGTTTTTACAATGGAGATTTGACTTTAGTTTTGTTTTCGATCATAGATTTTTCGATTTATCATTGGAATTGTAATCGAGATAATATCGTCATTTTTATAACCTTAAATATAAACCTACATCAATCACCAATTTTGATTACTTACTGTAAGTATCCCCAGTCACGCCAACCAACAAGAGAACGACAGAAAAACAAACAAATATGGTGCTCCATATTGAGCAAGGTTCTTCACTTAGTGGTCATGTCGGGCCAGTAGTTGATGTAGTATCTGTGGGTCGAGCCCTCGAAGAGACGGTCCAGCCAGTTCTCCAAGCCGTCTAGAAGATTCTCTGAGGAAAAAAGAAATAAGATTAATGATAAATTAAATTATAAAAATAAGATTATATAGCCGAGGTCTATTTGGTTACCTCGCCAATAGGTAGTTGCCTATATAGGACAATATTTATTTATGTCACACACATATAGTCTGCTTATGATATTCATAGCAACACAGATATAATTAACATTATAAAAAGAACACGCATTAACATTTACAGTAGAAACGGTTCTATGCGCTATATCTATAACTCTAAGTAGTTAAAGATATATCGTAAGTGGACTAAAGTTTGAGGGCAATTCAAAACTATGCTTCATAGGCGTCTATCTGTACCTACTCATCGGGTGCTAAGTTTAACACATAAGTATAATTTGATAAAGTTTAGTTTAATAGTTACAATAAGTAGATTTACAGTTAGAAAAACTTTAATTAAGAATAGGAAAACAAATAGGAATATAACCTATTCAACAAGGCTATACACATTCCGTAAATGTAAATCATAAGTCGAATAAAGCAAGGCGCTTTTTAAAACTGAACAAGCTTTTAGATGCAATTAATTTGCAACCTACAACTAGTTCAGTTATAAAACTAATCTACAAAAACTTAAGGACAATGAGATGTAATTTATTTATTGATTTGTGTACTAGGCTTTTTAGGAACTAAAGCTCCACCCGTGTATACTGTTGTACAAAAGGAGAACGGAGAAATTGATTTTATCGGTTAGTTCAAGACAGTTTTAATTATTTCTGATGAAAATAGCAAATGTGCCTCTCCAGATCTTAGAGAACTCTTCTAACAGTTCTAACTTCGTGCAACGATTAGTTTAGAGCTTGAGTTCTGAAAAGGTAACACAGACAGATGTTTTTTGGACTTCTGCTATAACTTGTACTAATATTTAATCACTGAAACTAAGTTAAGTTCTTGTACTAATAATTATAGTTTAAACAAACTAAAAACACACTTTTATAGAAAATTCAACTAATAAAAAAAAAAAATTAATCGAATTATTGCATTGTCATCGGTCTTTGACACGTGTGCAAAATTTGAATGAAGTCTGGCCGTTTTAACGTGGGTCAAAATCGCGCCCAAAGAAGTCGGTTACAAACATACAAGTGAAGCTAATATAAAGCGTGTAAAAAGAACACGCATTAACGGCGAACCGAATTAAAAAGTCAAAAAAAAGTTTCACTATCCCCTACATCCATCATCAGATCAGCTCCAAGATGCCAAATTATAGTATTGTCATCAAAACTACATATACATACAAAGTTTTATTTCAATACGACAATTAGAAGTAGGTTAAAATTGACTTCCAAGATTTGTAACAAGCTAGCAACGAATATTCGGCAAATATTCGGTATTCGGCCTATTCGGTTACTTTTATACCAACCGAATATTTAGGTACTATTCAGCCGAATACCATTCGGTATTCGGCTGAATTACTACGGTTTTTTTGTTAGTGGCTCCTGTCAGTGGGTGAGTCGGTGCGAGTAGGCCTAATGACGTATACCTCCCACGCGTCAGCCGAATAATTTTGCCGAATATTCGGCTATTCGGTTGCCGAATATTCAGTATTCGACATGTGGCCGAATACACTATTCGTTGCAAGTCTAGTTACAAGTGAAGCTAATAAAACCGTGTTAATAATACGAAAAAGACCTTAACCGTATGAGATCTACTTCGTCAGTATTTCTTTTGAAGTTGGTTGGCGGTAATACAGGGGTATCCAAAAGCCAAGTCACCGTACCAAAGGGCCAAGCGGCCGTGATATTGGGTAATTGCTGGGTAAACAATCCTTCATGTTGGGCTATCACGTACCGACAATAATTTCATACTTAATTTTATGCATAACATTTTCTAAAACTTTGAAACTACTTAAACATTGACAACTACTTTAGACCTCATTGTTAGGGGGAAAGGCAAGAGCGATATAATATAATCGGGTAGTTGCCTGTTTAAAATAAATTATTTCATAGTCTTCATGAAAGTATTATATGAGAATTTGAAAAATTTGATTCATTCTTATTCTCACGTTTGTTTTTACTTTTTAATTTATTAATCAAACATAATCAAAGATTATAACTATAGTTTAAAAAACTAAAAAACACGCTTTTATAGAAAATTAAAAAAAAAAAAAAAATTAATCGAATTATTGCATTATCATCGATATTTGACAGGTGTGCAAAATTTGAATGAAATCTGGCCGTTTAAAGTGGGTCAAAATCGTGCCCAAAGGAGTCGGTTACAAACATACAAACAAACATACATACAAGTGAAGCTAATATAAAGCGTGTAAAAAGATAACGATTTACGATAGCTAAGTCTGGCGTCAGAAGTGTTATTTCAGATAAATTTCTATTTTTGATATTTTAAAAAAAATAACTGATTTGACTTGGCAGTTACCTTGCATAAGCACAGGAGGGTCTGGTGACTCATCAGCCGAGGAGGAGTCAGGCTCCGTGTGGAAGCCGATGAACGCGCCCGCCTCCGGGTCACCCATTCCACTCTCGCCAAGAGATCGCGTCATGCGACTCATGCGCTGAAAATGTAGTAGTGTTTAAAGTTTTGACGAAGTCGACCAAACATCGAGTTTCTTCAAGTTTCAAGCCATAATGGTTTTTACCTACGATTGGTAATACAAATCTTTAACGTTAATAAAAAATTCATTCATTCATATAATAATACTTACGAGAGACCTTTCCTATCCTATGTCGAGCAAAATACTACGAGAGGTTTATGAATTAATTGAAATGTAAAAATTCCTAGAAGTTCAAGGTTGTTTGATTTTTGAATGAGGGATAGCTTTTAGGTTTTCTTATATATTGTTTCTTTTTTGTTCCTGCTGGATAAGAATGAAGTTTGTGTGTGTGTATGGGTGTGTGTGTGTGTGTATACGTGTGTGTGTGTGTGTGTGTGTGTGTACGTGTGTGTGTGTGTTTGTATACGTTTGTGTGTGTGTGTGTGTGTGTGTATACGGGTGTGTGTGCGTGGTACCTTGTGCGGCTTGGTGCACTCGGGGTGCTTGGCGTGGTAGATGCAGAAGTACTTGCGGTGCGGGTTGAGCGCGAGCACGGTGCCGACGCAGTTCCGCGCGTTGAGGCGCAGCTCGCCGCCGCCCAGCGACAGCTGCAGCACGCGGCGGAACCACATGATGTTGCGCTCCACGCACAGGTACGCGAACAACAGTGTCTTGTTCCTATATTGCACAACGCTTGTTTGTTACGTCTCATAAAAAGACAGTTTTTCTGAACACCTTCATATACAATTTTACAACTAAATACAGTTTTCACGAAGTCGGTTGGCATGTTCAAAATACATTTACAGTCTGAACTCAGGAGATAGGGTTATCATTAAATGGTTAAATACAAAAGGCCACTCAGGTCCTGGATCTACCGAAGGGTCACTTGACGCATGTTGCATGACGATTTTTAAAGAATCCTAGCTCCAAGACTGCAACCGCTGTATGTGCAGCGTTCATAAGTTTGCTCACTGAATAGACTACCAACCTGATCAAAATAGCAGGACCTTGACATGAAACTGCTACTAACGAAATTCTTTAAAGGTGAAACTGACTGAAATTTTCCCTGAACAAGGAATTCCTCATGAATTGGCCATCCTTGTTTGGGTAGAAAAATATATTAAATCTATATGTGAAATAATTTATATTATTCATCTATGACTTACTTTCTATAAGGCCACACAATTTTATGGAACTTGGACAGTAGTTGCACACGGCTCTGCATATCCACCAGCAACACGATGGTTCGGCATCCAGGTTTCAACAGCCTATAAGTAAATTACTTAGACAAATCTAAAAACTGTTAGAAGAACAGGTAATAGATCTTTGTTATTCTATGACCACACCTCCATACCAGGGTTCCAAATACTGCAGGCATGCATCTTATTATATTTAGTTCATTTTATATTCAGTTACGCTTCGGTAGATGGCGTTGTAACTTCTGTCTGAATAGCGGTATTCAGAATATCCACCCCCACATGACCTTCTCTTCAATGAAAGCATAAGCAATGTAACAAACAACTTTGTAAAAAAAAAAAAACGTTGGAAAAAAGTGTCCTTGGAGTTTCTTGCCTGTTCTTCTCCATAGGATCTACGTTTTGGAACAGGCAACTAGCTTCACGACCGATTTATACTGACTGACTCCTCCTGACAATTCAAAAATACCTACAATGGGTTTACTTGAAATAAATAATTTTGATTTTGCATCTCGTTAAGTTTTCTTAAATTTTCTAATTTTCCGTGTAACTTTCTTAACTTTTTCTTTTATAAGAACCTTCTCCTGATAATAACAAACAAAAAAAAAAGAATTAGCGAAATCGGTCCAGCCGTTCACGCGTGATGCTGTGACCAAGGGAAATAGGGATTTATTTGTATATACAAGGTGGGCCAAAAGAAATCATCCGATGTTGTTTGGCTCTCATTTTTTTTTCTAAATGAAAAACTTCGATTCTTTTTTGATTATGTTTATTTGAACCTTTAGAATTTTATTGGTCAAGTCGAGAAGATGATATCGGCCAAATGGGCGCCGTCACAATTGATTGCTATACGGGCTTGTTTTATGGCATTTTTCATCACTTCGGCGAGAACTTCGGGCGACAGATGCTCGCACTCGTGTCGAATGTTGTCCTTGAGGGCTTCCAGGGTCTCGGGCTTGTTCACGTAAACACGGGACTTCGAAAAACCCCACAAAAAAAAAAGTCTGGAACGGCTAAATCGGGCGATCTTGCGTAAATCACAAAAACGAGAGATGAGGCGACAAGGGAACGCCGCCTTCAGAATATCAGTTGTGGCTCGCGCAGTGTGTGCCGTTGCTCCGTCCTGTTGGAACCACATGTCCTCCAGTCCTAATTCGTTCAATTGCGGCAGAAAAAACTCGGTTAACAGGGCCCTATAGCGCGCACCGTCCACTGTTGTCGTTTGATAAGCGGCGTCCTCGGAAAAAAAAAGGCCCGATGACTCCTCCAGCGCACCATGCGCAGTCACTTAGAGCGGGTGTAATGGCTCCTCGTGCATCACTCGTGGATTTTCGGTGCCCCATAAGCGATAGTTTTGCTTGTTCACGTACCCGCTGAGGTGGAAATGAGCCTCATCGCTCATTATGATTTTGGTCGAAAAATCGTCCACTTTGTCCTCGAGATTGAGGATGGCTTGGGCGTAGGTTACACGCGTTTGGCGGTCGACAGGCAGCAGCTGATGCACGGACTGGACTTTGTACTGATGGCTAATTGCGAGGCACGGCGTCCCGTCGATGTTTCTGGCGACAGCTTGACATCCTCGCCAACAGCGGCGATATTCTCGGCAGAAACGGGCGCTCCGGGGCCGGCCACTCTTGGCAGGGTCTCGTGTGGTCCCATACTCTTCAAGGCTGGTGGCCAAACAGCGCAGTATTTGCGCAGTCGGTGCCGGACGACCGGGGAATCGGCGACGGAATTCGCGCTGTTCGACACCACAGACGAATTGTTACGCAAAAAAATAGACACGATTATTAAACGTTCTTGGGGAGTGTATCGCTCTATGGCTTGGTCAGTTGTATTCTACATCTGTCTAGTTCACAAAAATCAGAACAGATTTGGCCGCCATTTGCAAAAATAAGAGCATCTTCCAATAGGGTGATTTCTTTTGGCCCACCTAGTATATAGATGACGTTTCAGAAATTCGAAATTTATTTTGCTAAAATTAAATATTCGCGGATCTAGACAGTAATAATCCGTATCTGTATCCGGGGATATACATTTTTGACGATCCAGCACATCACTTCATCAGTCTTTGCTATAACTAGAGTATTCAACTCACATGAGAACTGTACTTGATAGGCGTACTGACAAATAAAGAAAATCGGTTGACAAACAGGAGAAAATGGTTTTTTAACTGTTTAGCCTTTACCTATTTACATTTACTAGAAAGATCGCCTGTTGGTCGATATTCGACCATAATTCATTGGGTTTTGATTGTTTTTATTTCATTGACCAGTATTATTTGAAACATCACTGTATTCACTTTCTGTACATGATAGGTCAAGATATATATTGGACGCCTTTAGCTTTTTGTAGTCCACATAATTTAAATAGAAAAAAATATTGTGGTCTACAAAAGGATCACATTGTGATCCTTTTTTCATTGACATTACTAAAACTTGTCAATAGCTGCTAAACAAAACAAAAATAAAGCAAGTCAAAGAGACAATGGTTCTTAACTGTTTTATCTTGACTATTTATGTATTGATAAAGTAAAACAATACATACCGGACAAGTCCATTGTATTTCTCAGCCCGCAGTTCGTGGAGACGAAGCTCGG
>OY982564.1:23948010-24169010 GCA_963859945.1 Euplagia quadripunctaria | reverse complement strand
GAAGTACCTGTGAAGAGAGCCTCGGCAGTGTCAGCATCTGGTTACTATCGATGAGCTGGTGCAACGTCTGCGTTGGGATCTCATTGGTGCTCACGGTGGCTGCGGGTTCGGAGCTGTCTTCTTTGAGAAGCACCATTGTATCCATGTGACGTTGAACCTTGTACCGGCCGGTCACGTTGTGGGAATCGCTTAAACGCATGTCCACGAAGCTGCAAACAATTTTACCAAGAGATACTTTGTAATATAGCTAATAGGCTACTAAGAGGTGACAAAGAAACTATACCACGTGTTAGTTAATCCTTGCACTTCAAACCCATCTTACAGGTCTTCAATTTGCTAACTTAAAGATAACGACAAATTTCTGAAACCAAAAAATCAAATTGAAGTCCGTCGTGAAGCTAGTTGCCTCTTCCAATAGATCCTAAATCCTGGAAGAACAGGCAAAAAACTCCAAGGGCACTCTTCAGTCGCGCAATTTACTTCTTATATATATATTTAAGTAACAGCAGTCCGGAAATGTCCAGCGCCGACCAACGGCACACGTTCACAAGTATGACGCAAGCGTCGCCACTCAATGATATTAAAGATTTGTTTATTGGATTTATCGTCATTATTGAAAACTTTAAATGCGACTGCTACAACAAAATCTTTAAATGCGAAAGTGAATTTGTTTTTTACGCTTTTAAGGCTTTACTAGTACAACCGATCCTAATGAAATTTTGTATACACGTCGTCAGAGATACAGGACATAGAATCGATTTTGCCAAACAATACTTTTTATTTATTCCCGAGGGCTTAAAAATAAGCATCGCGAGCGTAGCCGCGGTCAAACGCTAGTCATCTATAATTTAAGGTATTCGTTTGTAGAACGCACTGCCAGTGACGAGGGATAAAGCGAAACCTGTTTTCAACGATTTAAAAAAGAAGGAGGTTCTTAATTTGGATGTTTATATTTTTTTATGTAATTACATAAAACGATGTTTTTAGAAAGATGTTTTTATCGAAATGTCAATGAAATCCCATTTAAATTTCGTAAAGTATTTCTGATGATGAGTTTATTTTTTATCATGATTTAGAAGTAGTAGTAGTAAAATCATTTATATAACCCGTATCTATGTATAACAATTTAAACCTTGTACGCATTCATAATTACATGTTTGTATTTACTCTCGAACATTCAGTGTCCAATAGATCGCTAAACAAATCAGACGTATTTTTATTTCTTCCACGTTTAAACTAAAGTCAACCTCAGTGCAATAAACATATGGTCCTTCGAGTCGGATCTGAACCAGCGGCCTATGGATCTACAGTCCACACAGTTTACATACACTCACGGCTGTATTCTCCAAGGGGTAGGCAGAGGCGCATTAAACATCCAAACTTTGCAAACTACAATATAAAAAAAAATCTGGTCCCACTGGCTGATGCCGGGGAGTCTAACAAACTGCAACTTGGAGAAAATAGGATGTGTGCCAAAATTAAGTAGGAATAGTTATTACTGATCAATAATGTGCTGCTTACCCAAATGCGACCCTATCTCTATAATGGAATGCAGTGATGAGGTATCTGAGGCGTATGTTCTGGCGTTCCTCGAAGATCAGCGCCTTCACCTTGTTGTCTTCGAAATCCGACACGAAACCGTCCACGTTACTGTCTCCAATGGCGCTCACCAGCTTATAGGGGAACTTCCAACGCAAGAATTCTGTAAAAAAAAAGATTTTATGACAATGGTAGTAAGGTTTAAAACGCCTGGCAAACGGATATTAATAAAATATAGAATGACCAAAAAAAATATAATGGCTGGAAAAAATAACATAAAATAAATGAATAAAATAAAATTTAAAAATATTTTTTTTTAAATGAAATGGTAATCAATGGCAATTCAGAATGGATACTACTACTGCGATTTTTAAGTCAATCTTTCTTGGAAAGAAAGGTTTCGTGTAGCCTGGAATCACGCCAGATTGGTCTGATATTTGGAAGTGTTGCTTTGCAATACACTTACTTAACCCATTACGTTATTTTCGGAACAAAGTGTGTATTAAGCGTAAATTCCTGATTAATTTTTTATTAATAATAAATATAAAATAATAATAATTATAAAAATATCACTCACCTAGTATCTTAGGCAAGCTTGCAAGCCCCTCTTTATAAATATACACATGTTTATCCAACACGAAGGTCAAGCAAGGTACTCCGTGGACTCCCACTCGTCTCGCGAGGCTGGCCTCGTGTCCCGCGTGCACGGTCGCCATGGTAACGCCCAGCGGCTGCAGCGCTTCAACTAGCCGACGCCAAGCGGCCGCTGATCGAACGCAGTCGAAACACCAGTCCGTGTAGAATAGAACAAGGGCTGGAGTGTGTATGCTTTTTTCAACTATATTGTTTTCGAAGTGCCTGGAATAAAGGGGGGTTAAAAAATACACAAGTTATACCCGAAAGGTACAGTGGAATTTTAAATATCGCCAATTTACAGAAAATAATCAACATACGCAAATCTCTAAAGAGATACTAGCGGATCAAGCGACAGGCGCTGTTAGATTTAAGGTCATCACACACTATAACGGCACTGCACAGGCACGGTGCCGCCTGAAATTGAGACTACCGCTAGCCGCCAGCGTACTTTACCACGCGTCGCCCGCGAGGTGCAAGCTAATTTCATCGTCTTCATGTGCGACACGACGCGAAGTTTTTTCGCTGGTAGCTCGCAGTCGGCGCGCTGTAAGCACGCGGACCGCGCGCTGTAAGCGAGCTGACAGCGCGCCGACTGCGAGTCGTATGGTTGCTTACTGCCCGTCGTTGGCTTTTTCAAATTGACATTATGAAATACATTATACGACCACGTTTTAATGCTCAGCTTTGAATGACAACTTAATTGCTGGGTTGGAGCCGTATCGTTACCGTGACGGTATTGTGTGATGACCAGTGGTCGGCGTAGGTAGTGCCATTTGGTGGGATTCGTCCATCGTGGACATACCCTTTCATCTCAAAATCCCGGGATTCTAAAGATTCAACTTCGATCAAATATTACCGATATGTAATTCAGAAATCCGCACCCTAAAAGTGTCTACTTTCCTAGTTTTTATTAATAGAAAACCAGTTTCATAAAAACTAACCGAATAGCGTTACGACTCATTACTACTCGTATACAAACACCGTTTTTAATGTTTCGCGATTTTAACAATTCTTATACTAAATATTGTTTACAACGGATCATAATCTCGCAGCTCCGCTGGCGTTGTATTTTGCAAAAAAAAAAAACCATCTCTAACCGAGGTAAAAAGTTATCTCTCTAGTTGGGGTACCTAAGCAAGACATTTACAAAATTTCATTGAATCTGTGTAGTTTCGGAGATTAGCGTGAACGAACATTACACATCATATGGGATTTTTCAATATTTAGATTAAAAAGCTAAAAATCTTATTGCGTTAGATAGTGCCAGTGTTGGGCAAGTTTTAATTGTAAAGGCAATTAAAGATTATAATAATAATAAAAATAAAAGAAACACCGAAGATGCTGACAAGATCCAGGGCGAAAACGCAAATACCATCCCCGGACTCGTGGCTCAGCTCCGCCTCGCGGCCCCCGGAAACCACATCAAGTGTACCGAACGCTGTTGAGGCGTCGAGCTCGACATCGAGTGACGAGTTTTTCTCTCCGCCGATGTCGCCAACACCTGTACGTCGGCAGGGGAGAGGCCGGCCACCGAATGGCTTGGGATCCGAGGTCCACCGGCTTCGAATAGGGCCCCCGCTACCGGTGGTAATGTGCGTCGCATGAGATGGACGACTTTATTAAATGAGAACGTCATGCGAGCATATTTTGTGGCTACAGAGGGAGGAACTAACCTCACTGCGTACCGTGATTGTATGCTGTCTCTGTTTCGGGAACTTGAACCAACTGTTAACGTTTCGGCGCAAAGACTATCGGACCAAGTACGGGCCATCCAACGATGTCATTTGTTGGATGATTCTGTACTTGAGAGGCTACGCTTGGACTTGCAGACTAGTACTATGGCTTCTCCTCCTTCACAAATAGTTACACAATTACCATCTGGTTTATTACGATCTTACCCTGATGAGGGTGGAAAGGATAGTGCTGCTTCATCTGTAAGTACTCAGTATAATGATCAAATAAGGAATACTTTGAAAGGTACTATTCGAGAATATCGGTGCATGAGTTATGAAAACAGACCTCGTTTGCCGCGTTTGCCAATGCATAAACGAAATAAAGCGCTGGTGTGTGCCCTTGATTCTATGTTAAATATTTATTTAGAAGAAAGCAAAGATCTCAGTGATACACACTCAATTCTGTATTGTGCAGCTGTTGCAGCATGTCGAGTAGCTGGTGTTAAATTCTCAGAAAATAATACCGCTACTCGGCCAAAGCTTGCTGTTCTGGTGTGGCAGTGCAGGATTGAGCGTCGTATCGCTAAGGCGAGGGCACTCATTGGCAAGCTTATCTGTTTCAGATCGGGTAACACACGTCCGAGAGTAATGCGTTTTGTGCATCGGGCTTTTTCGGGAACTGGTATCAGTTCCTGTCATTATGCAGCACGAGTCACAGAGCGCATTGACTTTCTGAAACAGAAGGTTTATGCATGGGCAAACCGTATATGAAGATACAAAAAAAGAGTGGACCGATATACTCAGAATCGTTCATTCCAAAAGGATGAGAGGTGGGTTTATAGAAGGTGGGAGCAGCCTGATGTAGTGAGTGACACACATTTCCCAGATGCTGAAATTATAAATACATTTTGGCGTAACATCTGGGCGTTGCCTGTCACTCACACAGAGGGTGATTGGATGCGAGATGTTGAACGATCGTGTGAGTCGATTGATACCATGGAGCCAATATCAATATCCAGCACTGATATAGCTTGTGCAGTTCGTTCGCTGCCGAATTGGAAATCAGCGGGACCGGACGGACTGCATAACTTTTGGTTAAAGTGGCTCCGTAGCTCACATGTACATTTGGCATCTCAATTTCATTCATGCTTAGAATCAGGCTCGCATCCAACTTTTATGACCACAGGAGTAACTCACCTCCTCTATAAGTCTGGTAGTGCCACGGGTCACAAAAACTACAGACCTATAACGTGTCTCCCAACACTTTATAAATTACTAACATCTATTCTGAGAGTGAACATAACATCTCATATAACTAACAATACTATTATGGCTTACTCTCAGAATGGATGTAGAAGTGGGGCCCGTGGCACTAAAGACCTCCTTATACTTGACACGATCATTAACCAAAAAGTTCGCCGTAACCGAAAGGATTTGGCGACATGTTGGATAGATTATAAGAAAGCCTATGACTCTGTGCCGCATACGTGGCTCTTGAGAGTGATGGAGTTGTACAAGATTGATACGACTTTTTGCACTTTCTTGAAGGCATGTATGCGGCAATGGAGAACGGTGCTTTGCTATCCAGGATGTCGGCGGCCTCAAGGTGACAGGCGGGGTATATTTCAGGGTGACAGTTTGAGTCCCTTGTGGTTCTGTTTAGCTTTGAATCCTCTCAGCACTTTGCTGGAGAGTTCAGGGCTAGGCTATCGTTTGCGGAGAGGAGGTCAGGTTATATCCCACCTCCTTTTCATGGATGATTGGAAACTGTTTGCCTGCAGCAATCTCCAATTGATAAGATTACTAGAGGTAACTAAACCTTTAGTAAATGTATCAGGATGGAATTTGGTGTGGATAAATGTGCAGTCATGCGTGTTAAAATAGGCAGGATTGTGGAATCTGATGGGATGGAACTCACAGATTCCACACACCTTAGATGTCTTTCCGCCGACGGTACGATACATAACGATACTTACAAGTATCTAGGTATGTCACAGGCGTTAGGTGTAAATGAAATGGATTATGAAGCAACCGTTACAGGAACGCTTCTTTGGCCGCCTGAAAAAAGTATTGAAAAGTCTTTTGTCAGGTGGTAATAAGGTGCGGGCCTATAATGATTGGGTCATGCCAATTTTAATCTACTCCTTTGGAATACTTAGATGGACTCAGACTGAACTAGATGCCCTGGATAGAAGAGTTCGTACATTGCTTACCGCGCACCGAATGCACCATCCACGATCTTCGGTAATGAGATTGTATATCCCGCGGAAATGTGGGGGTCGTGGTTTTTTAAATGCCAATACCCTCCATAAGCGCGAGGTATGCAATCTTAGAAATTACTTCCTCTCCGTTAACGTGGATGTGCAACGGCATGTGGTGGCAGTTGACAACGGACTCACCCCGCTTGCTCTAGGAAAAGAGAACTGGCGCAAACCTGCAGTACTGAATATTACTGATCGTAAGGAGATATGGAAGGGCAAAGAGCTGCATGGACGTTTTTATCGGGCCTTAAATGGGCCCGATGTCGATTTATTAGCATCTGTGTCCTGGCTACGGTTTGGTGATCTCTTCGGAGAAACTGAAGGTTTTGTCTGTGCAATTACAGATGAAGTTGTTATGACGAATAACTATCGGAGATATATCCTGAAGGACGGCACGATTGACATTTGTCGGGCATGTCATCGTCCCGGAGAAACCCGAGTATTTGCATAGACATAACCAAGTGGCCAGGATAGTCCATCAGCAACTTGCATTTAAAAATGTAATTTATATGTATATTTAAGTGAATAAAGAGAATAATAATATATCTCTTTATTGTACACCAAAATGATTTTAAAGAGTAGGAGTACAGCAAAGTTGGGTGTTAGATACAATTGGCGGCAATTAACAATTGATTAATTGTTAATTGTCACCATAACAACTAAAAATTTATCAATTGTAATTGTGAAAAATTACACTTATGTTTTCGTTCGTAAACATCGTCGGAAAGGAATTAAAAACCTTGATATAAAAGGGTCAAACATGCCGACACCCTTTATTATCATTTTTAAATACATAGTCGCCAGGGATAGGTACGTAAAACGTACCCATTGCTTTTGTTCCATTTTCTAAAAAAATTTTGTTTATTTATACATTGTACTTATTAGGTAAATATGTGTATACTGAGTTCAGTTCGCACTCCTCAATTCTCCACTTTGTGTCTATCATATTATTATTTATTCGTTTCAAACACACTTCATAATATGTAAATAAAATAGAATCATTATATAACTTTAACAAAAAAACTAATAAATACATCAAAGCGGGAGTTCTACTCTTGCATTTAAAATAATGAAATCTTTCAATTTTTTAAATAAAAACTGCATGAGGAAATATGTGATTCTGAAAAAGAGATAGAATAAATTTATCTACTTAAATAGTAATTATGTTTTCATAAAATAAAGTAGTACAGCCATTATATTTTATCGCTTTTATATTATATTTTGTATAATATACTAATTACTTTTTATTTAATTTGTGTTTGAACTAATTGTAACAAATTGTACTTTTTTGTTAAATAAATATTGATTAATATTTTGATTTATTGGTATATCGCTAACCCCTAAAATCCTCAACACTCTTTTTATTATATTAATTTACGTACACGATGTACACTCTAAAACAGTTCACAAAGATGAGCATTAAAATCACTTCAGTATAAGGGTACTGTACATATAATTATAAAAACAAATTTCCTAGAAGCAAGTTCAGAGGGAAGTCTAACTAAGTGAACTCGATAGTTTTAAAATGCAGGAATCTCGGGGTATATCCATGTTAACATAACATTTGAGGTAATTCATCCTAAATAGCACTACCTACGCCGACCACTGGTGATGACCTTTAGAAAGACCAAACTAAAAGACAGCATCGTTACGTTACGGAGACGGCCCCAGGATTGGCTGTAACTCCCTCGAAAGACTCGGAGATGAAGTGGGGTATATCAGCTAACGGTGGATTGTCGGGCGATGAAAGGCAGTTAACCCCGCTCGAGTAAGTACGCCAATGGCAAAAAGCTATTGTGTGTGCCGCGATGGCTCAATGGTTGTCAGAGTTGGAGTCACCTTCGGTTGGCAACGGTTGCACGGCTGCTTTGGAAAGTATAAAAAGTCTGGTCCATAGGTGCAGGACCGATTAGAAGTAGACATGCTCTCCATGCCTGGGAAGGCACGTAAGGTCGCCGATTTCGGCAATAGGTCCTAGTCGGCACCTAAGATCGTCTAAGAAGTCTTAAACTTTGAGAATCCAATTCACTTCCACATTCGTTGTGGGTTCCAAGCATCGAGATATTATGTACTAGGGAAGCCACTCAGAACAAAATACACGTTCCGTTTTTATGTTAATTAAACCTAAAAAGCACTGCAGCGCTAAAACAATAATTTGTAGTCAAATCCTACAGTATTAACAAGCAGCGCTCGATCCTTTTTGAGTTGTAGTTTTCTCGCGAGCGTAAGGTCCTAAGCGCCGTGATTTTCATGGCGTTTACGCGTGTTGCCCAACGAACTGCTACAAATATTTGTTTTCACTGCGGTGCAGGGGCCGCAGTTCGCATTACAAACTTTTTCTTCGCGGTGTCTAACTGTATACTCTATACGCTAGTAATAATAACTCAGTTGTTCCAAGGCAGTCTAAATGCGCTTACATACATTTTATTAGGTTAACACGCAGTACGAGTTTTTCACTCACCGTGCAGTGACAGAAAGTTTGTGAAATAATGTAATGTCTTGGTCCTGTGTTCGGAAATGTGCCCCAAAGAGATCTTCAAATGGATCGTTGCTGAAATAAAAAAAAATATAGTAGTAATCAGTATTACCTAAGACGCTGTAGAAACTACTAGCAGGCCCCACGGTTTCACCCGCGTAAGTTCCGATCCTGTGGGAATATCGGGATAAAAGGTAGGGCCTATGCGTTAATCCAGGTCTCCAGCTATCTACATACCAAGTTTCACCGCAATTGGTTCAGTGGTTTTTGCGTGGAAGAGTAAATTCATCCATCCATCCAAACTTTCACATTTATAATATTAGTGGGATTCGAATTTGGTTGTACTCAAAGTGGGTTTTATCATGAATTAGACGCAAAAAGTCGGTGATATATTTTTTGAAATTAATGACTAATTCCATTTCATTTGATTAACCGATTTCATTTCTAAGTTATCTTCCATTAAGTTTAAAGGGTTCACTTTTGTAGTTGCTAAACTTCATTATCGGTTCAATATCGTGAAGCGTTTTTCTGTAGCTCTTCCCCAAGCCGAGTTTAGTAAATAAGGAATAATTCGCACACAGAGTAGACGCAATATAATACATATACTCAATGAAACAAGATGATTCACACATTATGACTGCGAAACTTGCAGCTTGCACTGACTAACGCCGCGTTCCAATAAACAAAAAACGATTTGTTTTGCTTACGGACGGTAAAATTTTCATTGAAAATTCAATGATATTTTACCGTGCGTAAGCAAAACGAATCGTTTCTTGTTTATTGGACTGCGGCATAAAACGTGTAGAATGTGTACCAAGAAGTTTGAATCACTGTATGTAAATAATACATACCGTCAACTAACCTCACAGTTCTACAAACGTACTCAAAGTAATATGTAAAAACCATTTTCATCACTTATAATCCCATTAAATTATCTTTAAATCAATAAATTGTTAATAAATATCAGTCACCACGATATATCGTGTGTCGTACGTGAAGAAATATATATTATTCGGACTGATACAAAACACGTATTGCAAGTTCAGAAACACTTGAATAAATATCGTGAAGTTGGTAACTTTTTTTGAAAAACTAAAATGTTGACTAGCTAACTTCAGGGTGTCAGTTTTTCGTGACGGTGTGCGCGCGCATCATAAAAAATTACTTTCATCATTTTCCCATAACGCGTGTGCGCGCGCATTGTAAAAATTTATTCTCATCATTTTTCCCTAACGCGCCCAAAGAAGTATAACTTCAAAAAAATAACTCACTGTATATTATTATTACTTAAAGACTGAAAAGTATCAGACAGTCTTATGGTATCTCTTAGCCGATGCCTAATTTATTTATAGTATAAGTAATAATATTTTGCGAGCTGTAGGTTATTTCTTACCAGATCTTATACCATACCACACAAAATGGTAATGCTTGTTTGTCTGTCTTTTTAACCGACTTCAAAAGTAGGAGGTTCCCAATTCGACTGTATTTTTTTGTTTTTTTTGTTTGTTACCTCAAACTTTCGACTGGATGAACCGATTTTGATGATTCTTTTTTATTTGAACGCTGGTGCTTCCCGTGTGGTTCCATTTTAATTTAGTCCAGTTCTGGCAATGGCATCCATGAGAAAACCATATAAGTCTTTTATTTTAATTTATTTGATGTAAAAACTTACGCAAATTTTGAATAAATAAAAAAAAAAAGTTTTTTTTAAGTCGTTTTTTTAAAAGAATTATCTTTATTATAAGTCGAGTGTTTAAAATATACAGAAAATCATCATCTTTCTGCCCTTTCCCAATTTTTATTGGGGTCGGCGAATAAGTATAACTGCAAAGGGTTGCACAAAGGGGTTCCGGTTTTATAGCCGCCGCCTACCTAACGCCAACCCTCCTTGGAAAAGTAGTCGTTTTAAGACAGGAAGAAGGTAAAGCTATATAAGGAACAATGGGTAGCGAGAGGAACCTATGGTAAGGGATACCGCAAATCTCAGATGAAGAACGGGACTGAGACTGCAGTAGCTCACAGAGGCCAGCGCACAGTATGTTATTTGACCTTAGTTGAGGCCATCCTCTGTTTATGTGTGTGTGACCTTACATAAGTAATAATGATACCTCTGAAACTAAGTGAAATAGCTAATCAGGTGTTTGGTAATATAAATTATTAGAATGAAATCCTTCAAATCAAAGCATAAAATGAGGATGTCCGCTGCTAAGACAAAATTTCATACTGTGTAGAGACCACTAGGACAAGAACAAGAAGAAAAAATAGTGTAGTAGGCGCACTAAATTTAAACCAAATTTAGTGCACCTACCCACCCACCCATTTCTGCACCACTCTAGGGTAGACTGGTAGAGAATGCTTATGGCATTAAGTCCGCCATTGTACATTTTTGTGCATAAAGTCTTACTACATAATAAATAAATAAATATTCTAATTTAGACATAACATAAAATGTATCTGTAAATTATTTGTGCGTTAACAACACAGTTTTAATTTATCTAATGCGTAAGTTGTGTCATGTAAGAGCAAATAAACCGCATGGTAAATTCAAGCACCCAAAAAAATTAATAAAAGTCATAACTAGCAGTCCGGATCACTAACGACTAGACCAACAGGCCAATGGCATAAAAAATATAAATATTCAATATAATATATTAAGTGATTATTCTATTATTTAGCCGAGTCTCCATTCATTATAATTGCAGTATTTGAAATGACCCTCAAAAGTAGGTCTATAGAAACTTACCTAAACCTTGCATATGTACTATAATCATGTCTGGGCTTATAGAGGTAGTCGTCTTCGTTGGTAATGCCAAAAGAGTCATACGCCTGCCGCCTCTCCGAGTCAGATAACAGTTCGTAAGCTTGCTTGATTTCTACAAAACGGGTCTGTGCGTTTGGATCTACGGTTTTGTCCGGGTGCCTGAAAAATAAAATATTACAGTACTTTATCAAATTCTGAAATATTTAATTAGGGTATCAACATGATCTTATTCTTTAACAGTTTGTTTCTGTGGTATATTTAAACAACTCCCTATTTCAATGGCAGTTTTATGCGATATCCCTTTACTTTAGTTTTGTATAGTATTTACCTGATTTTATTGCAATATGACTAAGCTGCAAGGGCCTATACTGTACTGCGATAAAACTTTTACAAGTCCTGAATACCAACCAGAAATTATACCCATTTTCTCACCACTGGCAATATCTCATTTAAAGAACTATTTTCTGTATTTTTTTCGAAATTTTAGGCTCAGTAGTTTCGGAGATAAGTTAATAATCATCTATTGTCTCAAATAAATTTATAACTATTTGTTAAATCTATTTAAAAAATATATATTTGATACCCTCACAACAAGCCTTTAATTGGATATTTAACATGGTACAGTTTGCATTTTTTAAATAGTTTTCTAATTTAATCCCTAAAATTATATTTGGGTTGCGGATTGATTTGTGTACCAAAATTACAACCTAACCTTTGGTTTCTTCATTTGGACATACAGAACCCTAAATAGTTCTAACACAAAACAGAACTGTGAAATGACAATATGTGATACTAGATATGAAGAGGTACAACATTGTTAGTAGAGTTTTCTTATGATCGTATTAAGCATAATCACACAGCAGTATTCAATCAATTGACTTTTTCATTTATTTCAATTCTCTAACTTTAATTATAACGGGTATTCTTGCTTACACTGACAGATAATAAGCATGATTGATTGAGAAATCTTAATGGATACTTATTGCTGTTTTATTGCTTAAGTGATAGTGTGTATATATTGTGGTCTGTAGCACTTTACACTTCATTGTAACTTGACAACCGTAAAAGTGGCCATACTCCATAATATATCAGCTAAAAAAAGAAAAAAACGCAAGCATCCTCCTATTAGAACTAAGCATTGTATATGTGTAAATATGGACATTTCATTTTATATAAACAAAACACCCTTAATTATGTATATGTATGGAAAATTCGGAATTAACGCTATTATTCCCATACATATACATTATCAAGGAACGCAAATGCTTAACATTAGTATAACCCTTTGTTATATCAGTTGATTAAAATACATAATCAAAACCATTTATTCCAATTAAATCAATTACAGGTATTTTCGAATTGTCAGGAGTTGGAGGCAACAGTATTGAGGGAAATGTGTCTTGTAGTTTTACACTACCAACCCACCCCGGCAGACATCTTAACAATCATCAACATATTTCAATTAATTTACACAAAATCTTACCAAATTATACACCTAAACCTTCCTCATGAATCACTATTTATTAGTGAAAAATCCATTCAGTTGATTTTCAGTTTATCGCGAACAGACACAGACAGACAGATGCGGCGGGGGCCTTTGTTTTATAATATGTAGTGATGATGAAAGTGACACATTACCCTCAACACTGTGAGTATTCAAAGTTAATGTCATATATAAAAACTATAACATATGAAGTTAAGAGTAAAAATATTTTTTTTTTTGTTTCTAAAAGGTAATTTAATATAATTTATACATTTAGTTAGTCCCTAAAGGTTTTCAGGTCATGGATTATAGCCTCAGTTTTATGATAGTCTTATTTCTTGAGAGAATGGACAAGTAAAAGTCTTTGAAATGCCAGAAAATTATATTAAGTCATTATAATAAACCACTGTGGTTTAATTTGTGGTAAGCTAAAAAATATTAAAGATATAAAGCTTTTAAAAATAATGTCATTTATAAGTATTAACATAATGAAATGCCTGGAAAAGTAATGAACATAATTTACTTAATAACATCTTTTTTTAAAATCAATATAGGTATTTAACTAATTATAAATTGCTCAGTTCACCATCACCCTGGCTATGTGCCAGGGTATTCATCTATAGTTACTTTTAATTATCATGCTAAAGGAGGTGGATTATCGTTGAATTTTTAAGTGATGAAATACGATAAAATAATCTCTGGAACTATCAGACAGATTTGAATAATCTTTTTGTTTTGGATGGAGTATTCACTGAGGAAGGCTATAGGCTATATAACATCATGCTAGGACTCATAGGAGCGGAGCAATGACCGTAAACGTGGGAGAAACAGAAAGAAACCGCTTGTTATGAATAAATAATCAAATAACTCTACCATGAATACATTAGTAATCAGGAATGCATACAGCAGCACACTGCTGCTGTGTACATTACTCACTTCGCGTTATGGTTAACTTACCATTCTTTGGCCAACTGTCTGTAAGCTTTTCGTATTTCGGTAAGACTAGCCTTTCGGTGTATTTCGAGAATCTTGTAGGGATCACCGATATTCTGAGCTAGAAGAAGCGGGCAAACTGCTAGCAACACTACCATCCACAGCCACAGCCCTCGCCATCCCTTGCATTTCCATTTCATATTACCAAACAGTTTCTATATCAACCCCTAGGAATAGAATTTTGCTACCCCTCAAGATCAGTTTCATAGCAAAAGTCTGCGCTCGTCGAAGTTACACATGTCTAAGGTACGCGATTTTAACACGGAGTACTTAAAAAGTGTTATCAGTCATTTGTCTTAAAATAGAACGGCTGAAAACTCGTGAAATCCTGAAAATTTAACAAAATTACAAAATGTCAATTGGGCTAACCCATAGACATTAAGTTGTTTTTCTGCGGAAATAGCAAAGATATTTGAAAGAAGAATCAATAAATCATTGACTTCAAAATATGCAAACAATTTCTCAGTCATTAATCTTTACCTTCAAATGATGTCAAAAATAATATAAAATTTGTTTTAGAATTGTCTTAGGTATAATTATTATCAATAAATATTGAAAGTACTATATGATCCAAAAGCGATCATACTTAGTAGGTAATACGTGTAACAGGTTTTTTTAAATAATTTCAGGCTGGAGGCGAAATATCATATTCCTTTCTAGGCGTCTGAAGTTCTGAAAGTATTGCGAGATTCTCGAGTATTCAGACGTATGCCTCACACAAAAGCATCTTTTAATACTAAAAATAAAAAAATCTGTGATTTGTTCATATTTTCATACCTATTATTTCATTATATGTAATGTATATACTAGTCGTTTCCCGCTATAACCTTCCTCAATGAATACTCTATACAATAAAAAAGAATTATTCAAATCTGACTGACAGTTCCAGAGATTAGAGTGTTTAAACAAATAAACAATTAAACAAAGAAAATTTTTAGCTTTATTATATTAGTATAGATATAGCTATTTCAAAACCAACGACTTCTTCAGTCGGTACCAAAGAAGGTATGCTTGGCAGTTTTGGTCGCAGGTATGGCGTGCTGGTACCCAGCTTAATGTAATGTAGGGAGTTAATTTTTATGGAGTGTAAATATAGTTTTTCAAGGAGTTGAGTTGAGTGAGTATGACAGAAAAATGATGAAAGTCAAATAAAATAAATGCTGTTGAAATGAGAATGAGAATTGAAATGAGAGTTGAAATGTTGTTATTCGAGAGCAGTGTGACTTGAAAGAGGACATAAGAGAGAAGACAGGTAAATATTAGTTAGAAGGCCACTAGGGTAGTTTCGAATACGCAAAACATATCTGATAGATATGTAAGGTTAAAGAAAGTGGCGGGCTGTTGTCTCAACCTACCCTGAAGGAAGAAAGGCTTGAGTTTATGTATGTATGTGTCAGTGGCGCAGCGTGGCGGGGCCCAAATGAAGGGTAAAGATTTCTCACAAAAGAAACAAAAATGCTTTAAACGGGGGAATCCCGCAATAACTGATGTAGGTTGTTGCCAACTTTTGGGCGCATGCTTAACCCGGGAAAAAAGAGATTGTTTTTTTTTACTTTTGTCATTTCTGAAGTGAAAACTCTATAGGCACGTATGACAGTTTTTCTATTCGTAGATTAAAGGGCCCTACGCACCTTTGTGCCTGACGTACGTCCCGGACGTACGTCAGGCACGAAGGTGCGTAGGGCCTTTAAGACCACTCTTTGTGATAGTCTTTGATAGAAGTTTATATTCAGCAAGCTATGGGCGTGTACTCTACATAAAATTACTAATGGCTCTTTGGATAGTGACTTTATAACTCAGATACACTTTAAAGTACCAACACGATCTGTGCGTACTCCATAAGTGTTTACCTATCCTACTTTTAACAACAAAGTATCCCAATTCCCAGAACAATCCATTTATTAGAATGTGTAAACAATATAATAGCATATGCTCTCGATGTATGTAAAAATAAAATGTAATTTAATTATAGAAGAGCGGTGCCTCCTGACTCAAGTTTTTCCATACCTAAAAGGAGGTCTCAGCAATTTTGATAAATGTGTAATAAGTTACTGAAATAAAACATTTTCATTTTTCATTCCGATATATGGCTACAAGATTATTGTTGTTCCGTTACCGATACCTATTTAGTTATTAATGTCCGGATTTAGAATATTTATATCTGACTTATTTACGATTAACATAATTAAATTAATTAAATAATGAACTAAAAACTATATCTTTTGACACTTTTGTGTATGACATCTACATTGTAGTTCTTTTCATTGAGTTTTTAAATAGTGTACGAAAACATCGATATATGTATTCGATTAAAACTCCTACTATGTGCGAATCGTGTAAATCGATTTCTTACTTGAGTTCGTGATAGACCAAGGAAAATCATTTCTTAATGATCGACGAATACCATGTTTGGTATTTACATGGATAAGGTATTTTTCGGTAGTAGCAGGTACTAGTTTACCTCTAATTTAGTGAATAGGTCTTACCTCTACTATCGCCAACCGTCAAAGTCTCAAACGTCAATGTCATCATAAACAGCAATCAGTCGTGCTGATTGGTTCAGTCATAGACTAAAATATATTAAGGGTTCAGTTATCAACTGATCAGTTTTCATTATCAGTTCCACAGAAAATATACTCACGAGATCAGTTCAGTTCCAAGTTCCAAGTCAGTGAGTTGAGTTTTACTTAGTACTAAACAGTACCCAATTTACTTGTTTCCTATAAGTAGACACAAGATTTTTAGTAAATTAATTTGTCATAAAGTGATCCTGGCATTTATTTCTCTGCAGCATTTTTACAGGTTAGTACACATTGTAAATCTACATTTATATTAAGTTTGTGGTTATATTTATTAAATTATGCTTTATATATATATTCTTTTTTAGTAAATTTATGATTTTTATGGTTATTACGTTATATGTGTAAGAGAAGCTACACCTGGTAAGGTATTCATTTCTCCTCTAGTAATTCGAACAGAAAAGTAACTTGTTGGAGTAATATTATTACTACTCCGCTTCCATGAATTGTAACATGATATCAACTATAAATGGGCTTTTTAAACTAAAACGTTTTTAAACTTTACTTAAAGGTAGGTTTATTAATTTCTGTCACAAAGTAATACTCATGACGCTAGAAATGTTTTGCATTTACTGCCACATTTGCTGCGCAATATCCACTGAGAAAAGAACATGGCTTTAAAAACTCCTGGCTCACTTTTCCAATCAGCATTAGTAATATCCTACATTATAACAATATATAAGTAGCCAAAAGGAAGGTACCATACAATATGATTGTTGTTCACCATAAAATAGTTAACAATTGATGATTATGAAATAAATTTAAAAAGTTAAAATAAAGCTGCAAGACAACTTTTACAGTATTTTAAGTTATTTTATTGTTGGACTTAGCAAAATAGTTTATTTTGCATAGACAAAATACTTACTTAGACTTAGCAAAATAGTTTATTTTGCATAGACAAAATACTTACTTAGACTTAGCAAAATAGTTTATTTTGCTAAGTAAGCATATGGGTTCTCTACCATTACCACTGGAAACTATTTTTAAAATGTTTCAAATGCTTGTGTAGGTAGAGAACATTTTTCAATGAATGCAAAGAGACATTTAGAATTAACACTAATTAAGTATTGAAAAAGTTGCATAGGTGCCTAATGAAACAATGCAAAAAAACAGTATGACAGACTTCCTGTTGGTCTGGTGGTTAGTGATCCTGACTGCTGAGCCAGAAGTCTTGGGTTCGCTTCCCACCCAGGAAAAATAATTGTGTGATGAGCACAAGCATTGGTTCTGTGTCTAGGTGTAATTTATCTATGATAACATTGATAGATTACACACAATATGTACCGTGAGTTTTTTTAACCATTTCAACAACATTTATCTATAAGTAATCTATTTTCAGTTTTGTCAAGTCTTTAAATTCCATATTGTCTTTAAATTCCATATTGTCTTTAAATTCCATATTGTCTTTAAATTCCATATTGTCTTTACTTAAATTCCATATTGTCTTTAAATTCCATATTGTCTTTACTTAAATTCCATATTGTCTTTAAATTCCATATTGTCTTTACTTAAATTCCATATTGTCTTTAAATGCCATATTGTCTTTACTTAAATTCCATATTGTCTTTACTTAAATTCCATATTGTCTTTAAATGCCATATTGTCTTTAAATTCCATATTGTCTTTACTTAAATTCCATATTGTCTTTAATCTTCTTTGATCAGGAAGTTTGTTTGAAGGTATAGGCTACTTAATGCAATCTCGAGCCAAGATCACAGTTTCGAGATCTCGCGGGACAAGAAATTTCAATCCGCTCACTTTTTTAATAACTTTATTGTTTTTATTAGGGGCCATCCATAAATTACGTCACACGTTAAGGGGTGTTAGGGGGTCAACGAATTGTGATATTGTGTGACAAGGGGTGGGGGGTCATAAGTTTCGTGACACCACATGTCAAAATCCAAAGTATTTAACACAAAACATTACCGCGTGATGTACTTGCATGGCCCCTTATTACAATCTCGCCACTCACGCTAGATCTCGACCAATTTAGAGTTAAGAGTTAGAGAGACCAGTTAGAGTTTTAGAGTTCTCTGAGATCGGGATTGCATTCTTTACTATAGACATACGAGTACACTCCTTTGTCAAATCTACAGATATACTCTGTGAAGTTAACAGCGCCATTGTGCAACATTATATCAGAATAAAACCATTCATACATAATTAAAACTGTGTTCATATAGTTTAAAAGAACAAAACAAAACAAATTAACAATGTATCATTTTATCATTGAATCTTTTTATCTCCACTAATGGCTGTTAGTGGTTTAACTTACCTACTATAATAGATAATAATATTATTTCTTCTAAACTCTCTTATAGTTAACCATGTTACATTGAGACATTAAGTTCATATCTTAACATTCGCTAAGTTACCTTGTGGTATATCAAGGTAACTTGCTCTACTTTCACTTTCAAGTAACCTAGTTAATATTGCAAATTACTAATGTAAGTAGGTATTGTTCAAATTGAGATATATTTTTAATTGTACATACATACATTACACTCAAGCCTGTATCCCTGAAGTAGGCAGAGGCGTATTCCTCTGGCGCCCTCAGAGGGTTATGGCGGTTAGAGCCGATTCGAATTAGATAGACCGACCGGTAGGGGCGGCAAAATTTTAATAGCCTACTGGCTGCAAATGTGTAAATTCGCCGCTGATTGGCAGCTTGGTTCTTATTCAATGTACCAAGAGGGAACAACCGCATATGTTCCTCCACCACAAAGGCAGGATCATCTGACCAGGCTGGCCTGGCGGACCGCGGCCCAATGGTTAATATTGGACAGTTTTATAAATGCTAATCGGCGCCAGAACTTTCGTTGCGCGATGCAGGATCAGTAATTACTACATAGTTCAGCTCGTCGTCGCTAGATGATGTTGTAGTACGTTTTTGCTGTATGTGGATGTCAAGCAAAGCATTATTTCTACTTCTACTACATACAAATACGCATGTCGATGGTTCTATAGGTAGTTGCCTTTACATCTACTCGTTTATATCTGTATGTATGTACGTTTGGAGGATAAAAATAGATCAACCCAACACCATCTAACGGATGCGATCATTAATACCATTCATATATGTAACTGCAGATGGGACGTATTTTCTCGTCACGATGACCAATCAGGGTATACCATTGCAATTGATGCGCAATATCTAAAAGGTTAAAAGAATATTCCTGGTTTTGTGGTCATATCGATCAGGAAGGAAATGCATTGCCGTACTGTTAAAGGTTGCTGAATTTTCCTCTCTTTTCTATAGTAGTGATACCTTCTGCTGTTGGTTATGTCGGCAAAGTAAAGGAAACGTGACACTAATCGCAATGCTAAATCATAGTTGGTATTGTATTCTTGTTTGTGCCTTTCGTAGCTTGTAGACTTTCGAAAACGGAGATAGTTGCAGTGTGTAAACTCGTGAGTTGTTAAGCCCATATGACGATGGAGCTCCGGGGTCTGGTCTGACAGGCAGAAATAAACCTCATTCTTGCTAGCTGATTGAAAGGGTTTATAAATCACTTCCTTAGGCGAGCCTCTCTGAATCTTCTTCTCTTCGATCTGAAATCTACAACGCCAAGTGGTTTATTTTAGGCTATGATCTTATTCTATTATACAAATATTAGCTGTGCCCCATGCGGCTTCGCTTGCGTATATATGTTTTTATATTTTGCGCGGAATCCTGTTTCTATTTCTACAATAAAAGTAGCCTAAGTTACTCTTTATAACACCAGTTATCTGCCAGTAAAAGTCCCGTGGATATTGGTCCACCCATTCCGGAGATTAGCCGGAACAGACAGACAAGAAAATTATTAATTAAATTTATTTGTATTTGTAATTAATTGCAAATGACAAAGCATGGAAATCACTCTACATACCTCATGCGAATATCGTTTCAGGGCTTTATTGCGGTCGCTGTTAAATTGACTTCACTTACCGGCTAATAAATGACACAAATTGCAATATTGACGTCACTCTGTGATGGTGGCTGTGTGTATATATACACCAATCCACTTTGTGTATTTATTTTAAGCAAGATGCTGTTGGTGTACAATAAAGATTATTCTATTCCAAATAATCCAATGTCTTTTAACAATCGCTGCGTTAAAAAAGAAAATAGTATCATGCAATCAAATGTAATACCAGCGATGATTTAATGGTCGTAGAGATAATAACTGAAACGCGTTTCACAATTCACAATTAACTATTATGACCCTTGAGCAATATAAAAAGCAATCTGTTGAACATTATTATTTATTTACTAGCAGCGCCCCGCGGTTTCTCCCGTCCCGATCTCGTGCGAATATCAAGATAAAAAGTAGCCTATGCGTTGATCCAGGTCTCCCTATCTACATACCAAGTTTCATAGCAATCGGTTTAGTGGTTTTTGCGTGAAAGAGTAACAAACATCCATCCATCCATCCAACCACCCATCCATCCATCCATCCAAACTTTCACATTTATAATATTAGTGGGATTAACTTGGTAGGGATTGTTTGTTATTGAGCCTATTTAGAAGAAATTTGTAGATGAGTTTTCCATGGCACTTGGTATCCTCTGCAGGGGATAGCATAGCCATTGGAAAGGGGAACGATATGTAAAGGAGAAAGTGCAGGCATGGGAAAGAGCAATGATATTGCAATGAGATCTTGATCGAACTGCGCGAAGACTTGAAGACTTACGAGGAACCAACCAAACTGAGCAGACTAGAATGAATATGTAAAGGTGAAGGTGTAATATTAGGTACGCGGGCGGATCAGATAGAGAAAAAAACAACTTTCGTTTACAAGTTATGACCGTTTGAATTTTCATGGATTTTTACCTCTGTTTCTCATAGAAGCAGGTGGAATGTGTAAAGTTAATGATTTTAATACATTACATATTTTTAGGTAAAATACCTGGCAATTCAAACGGTCATAACTGGTAATCGGATCTTTTTTTTCAAAAATGTTTTATGTAACGGCATGCTAGTCATGCCCTTTCAGTGATTTAAGTAGGTGTTCCATTTTTAGATACACCCTGTATAGCCAGTAAAAAAGTACTGAGGTCAGATTTCGCACAATATTGAATAGATAATAGTAAACTAATACATTAGAGGTGAGTTAGTTCTCCACGAAAGAGTGCTAAAGTATTTATTGAACTTGCATGAATACTTTTTAACAAAAGACCCGTTGGTGTTTTGTTAAAAAGTATTCATGCAAGAAGCACGTCTATTTCTAGTTACACTGCAGTCAGATATTTTATATGTATATATACCTACGTAAAATTAAATACTATATCTACGTTTTACCCCCACGTTGCTTTTAGTATTTTCAATAAATGTAATAATATTAATAAAATGTTCACCAATCACTATGTTTGCAATTCAACTAGCATTTGTATTTAATTCATATTTATGAATTAACCGGTATAATTTTATTCTAATTATTAGCATGCGAAGGTCAAGTAAAACTAGTTAATATGTTCTATCATTAGTAATGTTCTATCTTCTAAAGAATTGTAGCTTAATTTAGAATTACAAATGAGATGAATAAAACAGTAGAGTCCATCCAAAGGTTGTCTGTAAAAGATCGCAGGCGCCGAGAGCCCCTTGCACTAATGTAACCTTCATTCTTCCAATTATAACATGGAATCTCAATACCCTAAATGTCATATTCGTTTCTATAAAAAACATTAGCTGAAGAGTTTTTTTGTTTGATTGTTTGTTTAAACGTGCTAATCTCTAAAACTATCAGTCAGATTTGAATAAATCTTTTTGTATTGTATAGAGCATTCATTGAGGAAGGTTATAGGCTCTGTAACATCACGCCACGACCCTTAGGAAATTGTGGGGAACGGTTAGTAATGTATGAAAGATACCAAATTTGTTGACTTGCTTTCAGATTGTGAGAATGGTTCGTTTTTCCCTTATTGCTTCGATTCTGTGGGTTGAAGTGTCATCATCCTCCACGCCTTTTCCAACTAAGTTGGGGTCGACTTTCAGCCTAACTACGAAACGGCCGAACTTTGATATTTTACGTGAAGCGACTGCCATCAGATTTCCACAACCCAAGTACTAGGCGATATCGAAGTTCTGTAGTTAGACCAGGTTGTTGGACTTTTTTTAAGGCTCCAACTACCCGTAACGAATGCCACAGATGTTCGTATGGCAACCGGGATCGACGGGTGAACGTGCTCTCCGAGGTACGGAGGGGTCTCGATGTGTTAAGAATGGTCACCTATGGCTTGAAGTGTAATGTTGTAAATTTATAACTTGTCTCCGTAAGCTGTCTATCGAATGCTAAAACAATTCACAAATCAGTATGTTTAAGCCTGAGATAAGCGCGTTAAAACCAACAAACTCTAGTCCAATAGCATAAATACGCTATGAATATACATTATGTAAGTAGTCTCAGACAAACTGGTTTTGATAAGCGGTCATCCCTGACTTAGAAATAGATGTTATAAATTGTTTTAACGACGAAGGAAAGCATTTTAGGTATAGTGTCAGGTAGCAACCTACAACTAGTAGTAGGTACATATTAGTACATATTATATATTTGACACCATAACCACCCACACTCAATCATTTCAGCCCTGTCCATCCAAAGGTTGCCTGGAAGATATTACTTATGGTGATAAGGCCGCCTGTAGTGCATTTAATGTTTAAGTTGTTTTTTTATGTTTAAGTTGTTTTTTTTATGTTTATATGTATTCGATGTACAATAAAGAGTACTTACTTACTTACTACATGCGTGACAGTTTTCCAAATGTCCTCGAAGATATTTTTTTTCTCGTTTTATACAACTCTATACAGCTATTGAAAAAACGGATGAGTCATGAGAGGTGCCTGAAATGCGAATGTTGAGATGTATGTGTCGTGTGACTAGGATGGACAAGGTGAGGAATAAATACATTAGAGGGAGTATGAAAGTAGCGTAGTTATGTTGTTACAAGTAGCTGAAAAAAAGTAGTTGAAAATTTGAAATTTCTTCAATAAAGTATTTAGTCATAAAATATTCGGTACTGATTCAAAGATTGTAGAATCTGTTGGCTCTGTCAGAAAAAGCTCTTTTGGGCCACGTTTAACTATCAAGGAGAACAAGACTGTACCTAACATATCAGGATGATCAGATTGCGACATCATTTAGTCGCTAATTAGTCGGAATGACATGCAAGATTGCAATATAAAAAGGGTTAAGCATAGTAAGATCAATCAATCAATCATTTAGCCTATTCTAGTCCACTGCTGGACATAGGCCTCTCCCAAAGTGCGCCATAGTACCCGGTCCTCCGCCTTTCGCATCCAGTCCCTCCCAGCTACCTTCCTCAGGTCGTCGGTCCATCTGGCTGGGGGGCGTCCTACCTTCCGTTTACCGATTCGCGGTCTCCACTCTAAGATCCGCTTGCTCCAACGGCATAGTACCTAAGATGGCAGAATCTAATTCAGACAGCGAAATCACTTGTAAAAAAGCTTTAATTCAGAAACCAAAAAAAAACCTATTCTAAATAAAAGTTAAAAACCCGACTGTGTTAAAATACTAACTAATAAACGTATAAGTGGACATATTTATGTAATCATCTTTTAAAATCCTTCATGATACACATATAAAAACGTACATTTTGGCACCGTAAATCTGTATTTCTTTTTATCGTTTTAATTATTATTATATATTACCCGAATGCGACTATATATTCGGGTAAAAATGTATTGTCAATTCTAATTTAGCCATGGAAACCTGCAACTCAAGAGTCACTCTTTTCTGAAGGTTTGAAGGGCATATCGGTCTGGATATACCGACAATTTGTTCCACAGATTGGTTGTGTGATCTATTTAGTTAATAAATTAGACATAGCGACTCTATCCACCCTCTAAAACAACGTTACGATTGTAGTTGTATTTTTTCAACTTACACGTTTTTGTAAATAGTATTTTTGTTTTTATTTTTAAATTTATGTTGCCTTGAGCTATACAGGTAGGAATTTTGATAAACAATTCATTTTATCATTCTACATTGCGCAAAGATAGTTTAGTACAAATATAGAGCACTAACTAATGATAGGATAAATATATATAGCTACTTGTGTACGAAAGACTTTATCATGACTGAGGCTAACTGGTTAGTTTTACACATTTGCAAATGATACAAAGTATCGAGTACAAAAGTATCGGTATCGAAAGGTAAAGTAATCGATGCCACAAAGTATCGATACTTTTTCGTGTCCCACACATTAGTTGTTTCGAATAGTTAGGTGTTTAATTACTCTAGATTTCATTTGTTACAATGCCATAATTGGCATTGAAACAAATGAAGTCTTAGTATGAAGAAGACATCTTTAATCTTATAAATTATTATTGTTTAAAATATAAATAGAATTATAGTATAAAAAAATATGCTTGCATGGCATTGGACTCATTAAAACGAATCATATGACCCGAAACACGAGGGGTAAACCAGTAGCCACTGAAGAATTCCACTGTCCATCTCCTCGCTCCATCCAATCCAATTTATTGGAGTTCTTCAAATAATATGATTATTCTATTTCCTCTATCGGTGGATATCTTGGCCCATTACCAAATTTGTTCCAAGATACCAAACTTCCAGTCAAACGACAATTACAAGCAGATTAAAATTGACTTCCAATATTTGATAATATTGTTAGTTTGTTATTTATTACAAGTATTCAACGATGTTTAATGAGGCGTACCTAACCTTTTTTTCGGGTTATATCATAACGATAAGATAACACAATCGCAAAAAATAAATATTCTCGGCTAAAATAATAAAAAAAATACATTAGCTTATAAAAGTGGTACGTGTAAGATATTAAATAAATGAAAAAAAAAATTTTTGTTATGTTTCGTTTTCGAGGGAAATATTATTAACCATCTTTATTTTCTAATAGCAGTTCTCGCGCGACTTCGCTCGCGTGTACTTATTTGTATATTTTGCGCGGATCCCTAATTCTTTTTCCAAAATAAAAGTAGCCTAAGTTACTCCATATAACACCAGCTATCTGCCTGTGAAAGTCCCGTGGAAATCGGTCCACCCGTTGCGGAGATTAGCTGAAACAAACAGACAGACAAAAATTTTAAAAGCAAATTTTTACTCATAGGTATCGTGCAAATAACTGTATGAGCTTAAAAAAACTATTATTATGACATTACAAACAGACACTTCAATTTTATTTATTTGTATGCATATTTTAACCTTATTCTTGATGGTAAAGTACATTACCCGAATCAACTGGTAGTTCTCTTACTAAAAAAAAATTGCTTTTATATTTCCTGTTAGGGCTACCGCGCTACCTCTTAGCTTCAACCACTAAAAGTATCGTGTGCGCCTGCGCAGGCCACTAAAAGTATCGTCTTTGAAATATATTCGTTTGCAGCAGTATTCTTTTTATAAACAAATTACTAGTATTATTATTTTAGTTAACCCCTGGAGGTCAACCCCTGGGGCTTACGTTGGTGGTGAAGGGGTTAGAACTCGCAGCAACTTGATAAACGACGCCTTAGCCATGTGCCATATAATGCATAGCAGAGTCCTTGCCACACTTAATTTAAATTGGGATCGTCAGTCCTAAAAAGTAGATACACCGGTAGAAAATGCCTATAATAGCTTCAAATACCTCACAGACGGCCGTCTGATCCGCAAATTAAGCAGAGCCTGTACTATGGTTATCAGACTGCTAATAAACATACATACTTATATAATTATAAATCCATACATATCATACGTAGATATATAACACCCAGACACAGAACAAATGATCGCGGTCATCAGACTGTTATTTGTCCTGTGTGGGAATCGAACCCATGATCTCTGGCTCAGCAGTCAGGGTCACTAACCACTAGACCAACAGGAACATAGAGTATGGATACATATTCGATTTATTTATATGTCGATAGAGGTCAATGAAGTATTGTGTCATTATTTTACAATACTGTACAGTACTGCTGATTTGCATGACGTTAATATTTTTATTTATTGTGCAATCTAAGAATTACGGTACACACACACAATGCGCACTGACTAAACAAGTTTAGTTTTTAACCGACGCAAAAATAGGGGTGTTATAAAGTTTGACGTGTCTGTGTATTTGTGTGTTTGCCTGCGACATCGTAGCTCGCAAACGGATGAACCGATTTGAGTGCGGTTTTTTTTTTGTTTGAAAGGTGACTTGATCGAGAGTGTTTTTAGATATAGTTCAAGAAAATCTGTTCAGCCGTTCGAAGATCATCAGCTCTTTTTTAATCGTTGAAGGGATTTTCGAGTCGGGGGTATTTTAAATTTTTAATTTATGATTTTAAATGTTGATGTTTTAATATGTTTATTGTCATAAATTAATTTGCCGATGTTTAATTTAAACTATCGGACACTATAGTAGATTTTTTTAAAGTACCTATCGAGGTAGAGTTGAGGTACCATCGTCAACATAATGGTTTCCAAAGATTTCAATATCAGCAGTTTAAAGAAGGAACATCTGCTACTTGAATGATTGAATAGCAGACATATGGAGTTATCAACTAAACGTATCTAAAGTCGAGCTGTATGTTCAGATGACGGGCGTTGAGGGCGTTAACAAGTACACGAATGTTCAACTTGTTCGCATGCATACGCGCGTTTTAAAGCGCTCTCTAGACGATCATGCGGTATGACATGCGTTACGTGCTGTCATGCATGCATGACCGTTTAATTGTATTGATTTATGCGAATGACATGCAAACTACGTGCAAGACATGCATTTTTTATCCTGCAAGCTATGATCGTTTATATATCGGCATGTCATGCAATAGCAGGGTTACCAAATTGTATAATTGGATACAAAATTCGTATAATTAATCGTAGTCTCATGTACCTATTCTGTTTCTATTTAGTTATTTAACAAATGTTCGTAAGTACTTTCGTCCATCCTTAGGAAGTTTTTAAAATCTTTAAGTTCTGTATCGGCAAGCACTCGTAGTATATGTTTGTGCGTAAATCGGTGTCTCAATAGGTACCACTGTTTTGACCACCTAGACTAGTTTTCTTTTGTTCTTTTTTTCTGCGTAAAATAGTATTAGGAAGCACAAGAAAAAATAAATCTGCCTTTGACAAAGACATTTCGCTACCAGCGCAGAAGAATGAAATGATTATACCAAGCGAATGTGAATTGTCATGCTGCATGATGGACTCTGAATAGGTCCTTCATGCAGCATGATGATTCAGCATGTCATGCCGCATGATCGTCTAGGGATCGCTTAAGAGCGTTCGTCGGATGAAATTGTGAACGCCCCTCCTCATACATAGCTAAACGCCCGTCATCTGAACATAGTCTAACTGATTGACACATTATTAGGTACTGAAATAGTGTCATTTCTAAATTGTAAATATATGACTAGTTCGTGGGCAATTAACCAAGAATGTAACATTTACTCGCAAAACCGTGACTATAATATTACAGGGAAAATCATTAAGTGAAATAAATTTAAACAAAACTAAAACTTTATGGGCAATACACAAATACTATTACTTACACAATGTTTAACGATACAATACATTGAAATAGAAATTTTGAAAATAGGTATAAAAATTTGGAGATCGTTATTTCAAATTCTTCTATTTCATACGCAGCGCCACCAATATAAATAAATAAAATTTATGTGTCTGTTTGTAATGTCAAAATAATAGTTTTTTTAAGCTCATACAGTTATTTGCACGAAACCTATGCCTAAAAATCAGTTTTTAAATTTTTTGTCTGTCTGTTTGTTCCGGTTAATCTCCAGAACGGATAGACCGATTTCCACGGTACTATCACTGGTAGATAGCTGGTGTTATAAGGAGTAACTTAGGCTATTTTTTTGTTGGAAAAAGAATTGGTGCTGCGCAAAATATATAAATATGTACACGCGAGCGAAGCCCCGCGGGAACTGCTAGTATTTATATAAAAATGCGGCCATCATAATATACCTGGCGTATTTGATTTCAATTTATTAAATACTAGCAGCGCCCCGCGGTTTCACCCGCGTAAGTCCTGATCCCGTGGGAATATCGGGATAAAAAGTAGCCATGTGTTAATCCAGGTCTCCGCTATGTACATACCAAGGTTTATCGCAATCGGTCCAGCCGATTGCCGTTAGTGTGATTGCATTTTTATTCGATTCGGATATAGTTTAGGTAGTCTATTTTTCACACTGCCAAAATAATGGCAATCTCAATTATTCTTAGTGCACAATACTATGCTAGGAAGCCATTATGTAATCTACATTTGAATAGATTTTTTATCAATGTATGTGGTTATCAATAGTTTGATAAGAACGAATAAATACGTTAAAAAGAGTTGATCCCGATAGTAACACGTGAGTTGAATGCTGATAAATGATAACACAAGTTGGACAAATAAGATGCTTAATCATGTCAGGTTTCTAATTTGCTAACCTAGGGTTTCTTGAACTTACGAAGTAGATACAGTCAGCAGTTGAAAGTCTTTAAATTAGTCAGTCAGCAGTCAGTCAGTTTATCCAGTTAAATCGTTAAACTCGTACGCACATTCACAAAAAGCTCTTGAATTAATCAGAAAACAACGAATACGTTTCTGGTTGCTACGAGGGGCTCGTGGCTAAGTGGTAACCGAGTAGGTTAGCACATTACAAAGTTAAGTAATACTGGCCAGGTCAAGTAGAAGTGAAAACATAACTTTACAGTGTATTTGCATATACATACACACACACATCTGTATATATATATATAATTAGGTTAAAAAAAATTAAATTAAACAAAGAAATCCTTAAATAAAATAATAACAATCTCTCTCTTTTTCGCTCTCGCTCTCTCCCTCTCTTTCTCTCTCTCTCTCTTACTAACCACATCAAATTAGCTTTGGGGACCCTATGGTTATCGTTTGGCTGCAATTCAAGGAGAAACCTACAATGCCCTACCATCTCATGCCCTCATTGATGCGATGGCTCTAAAACTGTTGTCTCTTGAAGCATTTAGAAGACAGAAGAATATTCGTGGAAAGGAATTTCTTTGCTACATTGCATCAAGTCCAGTTGGATTGAGGTAGAGAAAGGACCCTGGAAAAGCTTAACTAAAATTGTAGATGAACTTGAAGCATAAATGAAAGGCAATGCTTCTGCTAAAGATGAGGTCGCTTAAGTTGCAGAGGAATTCAGTATCTTTATAGAGCTTGTGTTTTAATAATTGGATTGCTTATGAAATAAATTGAAAATGTTCTGGAACGGCGTACCTATGCTCTAGGATCACTTGCCTCAAGTTGCCTCATTATTGAATTTTATTTTATTTTATTTTACATTGTTTGGAAAACTTACAGCTAAAAATCGTACAATAAATAATATATTAATTACCAAGATGAAGGTCAATTAAAAGTTTTTACTTATAATATTACTACTTTTGTAACATTAAAAAAAAAGAGATATATCTATATCGAAATTTTATGTTTGAGCTTGATATGAGCATTTAGTTATCCCGGAAGTAATGGTCGCACAAGACTTTCTTTAGTTTGACAACACTTGTAAAGAAGAGATCTATATCAACTTCCCGGCTACATTGCTACATTGTATGTACGGCTAGCACGTAGTTAATAAGGATTTTGCCTATACGTAGTCCTTACCAAAGGAATGTGCAGTAAATTTGGCTTACGCAGAAATACTGTGTGTACGCACAGGCCCATTTTGTTTACCAGCTCCGGTACATCTGCTCATCCGTTGTAAATTTTGAACAGAAATGTCGACGACAATTTCAAAACTATCATTGGCTGATTAGATATCTTATATCTCCGATATCCCACTGGTTTAACAATGATTTTGAGATGACACATGATTTATTCTAACAACTTCTACGTGTTACCTTACCAAAGTACCCACCATAAGAATACTTGTTTAGACTTTATCATTGCCTCTTTTGTTTACATACCTCTCGTGGTATTTGTATCACATCAATTCAATGGATAATAATGTAGTTAACGATTTATATTTTTAATTTGTAGTTTAATAACCGACTAACACTACAATGGCACTATTCCCTAATAAGTACCTATCTTCCAAATGTTAGATTGTAGATAATTTTACGATATTAAGCCCGCTTGAGTAATTCTATGAAAATATTATTTATTTTGATTTTCTGCAAGTCGTCCTAAATGGGCCGTAGGCATGTAGGACGAGTTGATGAATTACTCGCCCGCTTGTGCAATGTAATTGCAGGAAGTCTACAATAATGACATATATTATGTAAATCGGAACTTAATCGCTGTAATTTTGAAAATATACCTTTTTCGACAATTCCACCGATGTTGATTATTGTGAAATAAATAAAAAAAAAATCTCAATATTTTCTCTTTATAGTATTAGTAGGTATAGATTTTTTTATGGGATAGGGGGCAAACGAGCAGACGGTAAGTGACTACCGCCGCCCATGGGCACCTGCAACTCATAGAGTCACAAGTGCGTTGTCTGCCTTTAAGGTGGGAGTGGAGAAGAGTGGGAAGAGGGATAGTTCCGGGAGGGGAAGAAGAAGGGTTTAGGGGGCGAGGGAAGGGTTAGAGCCTCCGGTAACTTTACTCACACAACGCCACACAATGCCAGCATTGCTTAATTGTCGGTTTTTTGTGAGGCCGTGATGATAACTCCGGTCGCGTCGGCCCAAACGTCCCGAAGCATGGCTCTTCTACAGTTATGTAAACCATGATTTATTTTTCAGTTAAGAAATCAAAATGGACGCTCTAGCAGACGTACTGCAGCCGTACAAGGAGATAGTGGGCAATGTTGCCGCTATAATAACCATCGGCCAGATGTTCTCTGGCACCTTCATCTGCTGGGATATCTACAAGCAGGGAGGCACCAAAGGCATCGGGATCGTACCCTTCCTGGGTGGTATTGTTCTGTGAGTATTTGTTTACTGGCATTTTCTCGCAGATTCGTGTTTATGGTCCGCTTCAAGCCGCGTTTATGATCACTGCTCAGCGGACGCCTTTGGAGCGCCTGAAGGTCATACCGAACTGTTAAATATCGTACAACCTTTTTCAAGATGTAGGCTATTAAATAGACTTTTTTTTTCAAAAACCTTACAATCTTTTTTTTAGAGAGACTTAATAGAGTTCAACCAAAAAAACTAACTTCATCTTTATTAACTCCCGACGCAAAGAGAGGGGCATCATAGCTCCCAAACGAATGGACCGATTTAAGTGCGTTTGTTTTTTTTTTTGGAAAGGTGATTTGATCGAGAATGTTCTTAAATATAATTCAAGAAAATATGTTCAGCCGTTCGAAGATCATCAGCTCTTTTCTAATCGTTGAAGGGATTTATGAGCTGGGTTTTAAATTGATTATCTTTACTACATATTATAAATAAAGTCCTCCGCCGCGTCTGTCTGTCTGTTCGCGCGATAAACTGAAAAACCACTGAACGGATTTTCATGCGGTTTTCACTAATAGACAGAGTGATTCATGAAGAAGGTTTTGGTATATAATTTGTACCCGTGCGAAGCCGGGGCGGGTTGCTAGTTATATATAAAAATTTCTTGTCTCGTTGTTTGTCCGCGATGAACTCCTAACTTAAAGAACCGATTTTAATGAAATTTTGCACATTGTGTGCAATCTGGTCCAACTTGAGAGATAGCTTTTTTATCTCAATTTATAGTCACAATATTTTTTAATTGCAAATTACTTAGCCAAAGCAACACGTGGCCGAGAAGCTTGTATAAATATAGATTTTAAATATTACTGTCTAGTAGATGCTTACATTACACCATGTAGTTAAAATTAGGTCTCAAAGCACCGCCACTGTGTCGAACAGCGCGGTCGCCAGATTCAACTAGGGCATAAACAGATATAGACACTTGTTTCGAGTCTAGGTGTACGGTATTGGTATATATGGCTCTGTTTCCGCATACTCACAGACTGTCTATTATGCGTTCTGATAGGCTGGCTGGTCGAGCCAGCCTAGCTCCTTTCAGAAACACAGGAGCGTCCTGGGGCATTCACAGACTTGTACTACACTACTTTGTGTCCGTTAATCATCATACATTAGCAGAATCTCCGCGACAATATAATTTGGCAATCCACCACTGTGCGGTTCTCTAGATTTTTTTTGCCTCGCACAACCAATCTATGGAACAAATTGTCGCCTGCGGTATTTCTGGACGGATACGACCTTCAAACCAAAAGAGCGTACTCACATCTCAAAGGCCGGCAACGCACTTGTGACTCTTGAGTTGCACGTGCCCATGGGCAACGGTAGTCACTTACCATCAGGTGACCCGTCTGCTCGTTTGCCCCCTATAATAAAAAAAATGTAACATATGTAAAATATGCTCCTCCGTCCCATGTTACTAGTTATTGCGAAGACAGAATTTTAATGAGTTGGAATTCGAGCCCTTAATGTAGTCCTTGGACAGACAAGGTAATATGAAAAACATCTTATTTTCAGGAGCGTTCTCAATTTGAAATTCGGTTATATTCTTCGTGACGATACCATGATCCAGGTTAACTTCTTTGGTTTGGCCCTCAACATCTTATATTGCCTATTCTACTTCCAATACACCCACGAAAAGATGAAGGTCTGGGGACAGATGGGTATTTCGGGTGCATTCTCGGCAGGACTCATAGCATATGCCCAAGTAGAAGACCCAGCACTGGTGGAAAATAGATTTGGAATGATCATTACTGCTCTTATGTTTCTTCTGATCTCATCACCGCTTTTTGGATTGGTAAGTGCATTTCTATGGGCGTTTCAGCCGCGCTTCTAATAAACACTAAACCTTATTATTAAACATTATTAATAAGTTTTAATAATAAGCAAACAAATAATTTTATTGAAAAATATCAATAAATACCACACAATATCGAAAAAAAGCAATGTAATCAATCAAATCATTAAGGAACACAATCAGGCATTCAATCATTTCATGAATTCAGATGTCTAGCACAGAGCGTACAAGGTACGTACGACGTACGATGCTGCGGCGACATTGCATTGGTAGCCGTACATTGCGTAGCGCGAATAAAATAAATTATTATTAATTCCTTCATCCTACAGGATAAATAGCCACGTCAAGGTACTTAAATACCTAAATTTTGGATTACCACGCATTGTTATTTTTGGATAAAAAGTAATTTTTTTTTAAACAATTAAGTGAGTTTTTTTTTACATTTCTTGTGATATCTCGTTATAGTATATGCTTTTGTTTGACAAAAAACGAAGGTCAAAGTTGAAAAAAGCGTTTTTTTTCAACATTTAACGTTTTTTACGTAGGTAGAAGTCTGAAACTTTCTGAAATTGTGACTTGTGATGATATTAACAAGTGCTATAAATTTCAGCGAGATTAGTTTTAAACTTTTTGAATTATTAACGTTCATTTTATTTTTTTATACCTAATTGCAAATTGCGCCAATTTTTTCTAAACTACTAAAACTCTTCGAAGCAGCTTAGAAAATTAAAAAAAACCATTTAAGTTTATGAGCCCGCTGTAATTTTTAAGAAATATCGATTTTAACCGATTTTATAACGATATTTTGAGGAAGGTATATCTCTTTTCTTACGCTAGACGTATAAAACTACGTCTTTTTTTTTTCAAATAATCGCTTTTTAATATCTTATTAAATATTTTAAAAAGCGGTTATTTGAAAAATTTAAAAAAGAAATACAGTTGTAATATGTCGCTTAAAAAAAGATATACCTACCTCAAAATATCATTAAAAGATTGGTTAAAATCGATATTTCTTAAAAATTCCAACGGGCTCATAAACTTAAATGGTTTTATGAGTTTTCTAAGTTGCTCTGACTAGTTTTAGTAGTTTAGGAAAAAAAAATAAAAAGATCGTTAATAATTTAAAAAGTTTAAAACCCATCTCACTGAAATTTATAGTACTTTTTAGGATCATCACAAGCTACAATTTCAGAAAGTTTCATACTTCTACCTACGTTCCTTTAAAAGTTATCAAATGTTGAAAAAAACGCTCTTCTTTAACTTTGACCTTGGTTGTTTTTTATTTCAAGATGGACAAATAGACGTCCATTTTTTAAGTTTTTTGGTATTTAACTTGTATAATTATAAAACACTTGACATTGGCGGAATTCCTGCGCTGATTCTTCGCGCGGGATAAAGTGCATAATAAAATAAAATATATATTATAATTAACTTTGACCTTCATTTACTGTTAAACAAAAGCACCTAGCTACTTTGACCAGGTCTCATTTTGTACTTATGATGAAAAACGTAGTGGAAACGAGATACCACACGAAATGTAAAAAAAAACTTTTTTTTTTCGTTAAACTGTTAAAAGAAAATGGCGCCCCACTTATCCAGAATGCATGCAAATCTTTTGATTGCGTTGACTTAGAAACTTTATTTTTTACTTCTTCAAGGGACCGCAGACTTATGAATTTGGTATTAATTTCAACTTAATGCGCTACAGGTTGACTGGCCTGTTGGCCTAGTGGTTAGTGACCCTGACTGCTATGCCATAGGTCGTGGGTTCGATTCCCACCAAAGTCTGGGTGTTTTTGTGTCCGTTGTTTGTATGTTTGTAAAAGTCCCCCGCGACACAGGAGTAATTCCTAATGCGGGAGTTGTCTTTTCTTTAAAATAAGTAAAAACAAAAAAATAAGTTCCTAAGAAAAAGGGTCTTGACAGACAGACAGACAGACAGACAGACTGACAACAAAGTGATCTTATAAGGGTTCCTTTTTTTCCTTTTATAATAAAACTAACAGGTCCAATTCTGTACATTGAAGATATTTTGTAAATTTTTTTTTTGGGGGCTCTATAATCGATACTAAAGACAAAATAATATAATTCTTTTCATTTTTGTCTGTCTGTCTGTTTGTCTGTATCATGGCATCACGCTGAAACAACACTGAACGGATTCAAATGAAACTTATTACCAAACGGTTACACTTAGCCACGAGCCCTATTTAAAAAAAATATATTTTCCTTAATATCATTTCAAAATACTTAGAATTTGGCTTATGTGTCAGTGTGACACAGCAAGTTTGTGTTAGTTGCCCATAGTTATGTCATATCAGTTATAATCTCCATCGTATTCATAGTTACTATCTGTAGAATATTATATTGATAATTGATATAAATAATTGAAGTGTCTGATTAAGCTTATCATCTCACGGCGTAGGTATACGTTCGGTAAATTAAATCGAGAAAAAACCCGAGGATTTATAAAATCGTTCTAACAAATCGTTATCGTCAGCGTCATCGGCCCACTTTTAACTGCTTACCTCCATACTACATATACATACCCACTAATATTATAAATGTGAAAGTTTGCATGTATGGATGGATGTTTGTTACTCTTTCACGCAAAAACCACTGAACCGATTGCGATGAAACTTGGTATGTAGATAGCTGGAGAGCCTAGATTAACGCATAGGCTACTTTTATTCCGTATTCCCGCGGGATCAGGACTTACGCGGGTGAAACCGCGAGGCGCTGCTAGTACATACATAAATACAATCATGCCTGTATCCCGAGGAGGTAGGCAGAGGGTGTTAAACACCCACATTTTACCAAATAAAATTTGGTCCAACTCACGTAATACGGCTCAACTGGCTCAAGCCTATTGCTGCTAACCGGGCACTTTGGGAATTAAAGATGAGAAAATTTGAAGTAAATTGAAAGGGAAAGGCAGGCATTGGAAGGAAAAGGATGTTGCTCATACGGAAGCATTTGGGAATGTAAGCCGTAGCTCAAGAAGGTCAGGTCATACCTGTAACTCGCTGGCTGTTGCCAGGAAGGCCGAGCCACTTGTTACCATCGAGATATTATGTAATAGAGAAGCCACTCAGAACAAAATACATGTTCTGTTTTTATTTGAATTAAAACTAAAAAGCGCTGCAGCGCTAAAACAATAATTTGTAGTCAAATCCTACATTGCTCGATCGTTTTTGAGTTGTAGTTTTCTCGCCTAAGCGGCCGTGAATGTCATGGCGTTTACGCGTGTTACCCAACGAACTGCTACAAAGATTTGTTTTCACTGCGGTGCAGGGACCGCAGTTCGCGTCACAAACGTTTTCTTCGCGGTGTCTACTCTATACGCTAGTAATAATAACTCGGTGCTTGTTCCCTACATTATTATGTATTTTAACGCACACATAACTCACCAGTAGTAATAAAAACCAATGTAAACTGATAGTAGCATTTAATGACTGTTTAATTAAGATCTTTACTGATAACAATGTAATTAAACTCGTTTAACATGTTTTAAATGTTATGGAATGAATGTGATTGTCATGTGATGAGAGTCTTGACTTGTATAGTTAATAATAACTTATAGAGAGGAAGAACATTAAGGGCATATTCGATTTTTTTGTTATATAAATTTAACGGTAGCTTTTCTTGCAATAACATTTATAGATAGATAACACATTTTTTTACATTTGTAAAAGAAATACTCATAGAACAATGAATAGTAACTTTTAAAATCTGTGGAATATACCGCGAAAAAACATACTTCAATGCCATCTAACGAAGACACGCCGAACTACGGAGTAACTACTGATCCTGCATCGCGCAATGAAAGTTATCACGCCGATTAGTGAATATACATAATATATACAAATTCCGAACATCAACAGGCATGCATGCATCGCCTGAAGGGAAGGCATCACCTCGCCTGGTCGGAGGATCCTCCCCTTTGTTGAAGGGACATAACGTCCGTTCTTAGACATATCTAACTCTTATACACGGGTTTGTGGTGGCCCACAAACCCGTGTATAAGATATTCCGAAACCCTTTTTAGGGTGCCGTTCCTCAAAGGAAAAAAGGAACCCTTATAGCATCACGTTGTTGTCCGTCTGTGACGTCTGTCTGTCAAGACTTTTTTTCTGAGGAACTCGTGGACGCATCAAATTGAAATTAATACCAAATACTGCGGTCCCTTTGAGCTGTAAAAAAAAACAAGCTTCTAAGTATACGCAATCAAAAGATATGACCATTTAAGACTTAGATTTTATAAATCAAAACCTGTAGGGTACTTCCCATTGACCTAGAATTCTGCACTTTGGTAAGAAGCCAGGTTTAACAGCACAAGAAAAGGAAAAAATTCGTTTATATGTTATTCTATCACATAAAAAAAAAGTTTTTGTGATTACAAACTTATGTTTTGCGGCGGTTGGAAAGTTGACTTTGTCGTACATTGATGTATGGGAGAGTATTTTTAGAACCGCAAAGTTAAGTTTGTCTTTCCAAAAAGACTACCAAAAATTTTCGAGAATTTATTCCCGAGATGGACCTACTATCTACAAGTTTGTTTGTTTACGGAACCCTCGGTGCGCGGGTCAGACTCGCACTTGTCCGGATCTTTTTATTTTAAGTTTCCAACGTTACTAACTCATATACTATAGCAACTAAAAAGGGGTTCATGACTTTTTAAACCTTATTTTGTATTTAATATGCATTTCATTTATTTAAATAACAAAAATCTATGTCATTCTAAATACATTCTTCTTTGGCTTATCTTCAAATTGATAAAACACGACACGTATTTTGGTAATAGATGTCATGTTTTGTGATTTTGAACTTTTTTTTTAAAGAATACTAGCAATGTGGGTCACACACTACTAGTATTCTTGTTAACCCCTCCAGCTAAGCTAAACGCTTGCGTTAGGAGTGGGTTCACGACGGCAGTGCACCGGTGGGGTTCGAACCCGCAACCATTTGATCGCAAGTCCGTCGCCTTAGCCATTACGCTACCGCCGCTACATAGCAGTAGAACTTATATAAAATCCAACAAAACGCTGAAATAGTCTTAAAAACTGTAAATATGAAAAAAATTCGACGTACATGTTTTTTTAAGAAATATTCTTATTTCCTCACTCAAAGACTGTCAATCGTTATTTTATTGTGTGTGTTATTCCTTACTGAGATTTATGGGTTTCTTGAATGATATCTTAGATTAAATCTTGATATAAATGTATTCTTATAACGTAGCACACAACATTACACAACAAAATAGCATACAGAGAAAAACAGACAGTTTGCCAAACTAAAAAAATAATTTTCTAATTTCAATAATAAACTTTTCTTTTTGAAATTCCTTATTATAAGTTATACAGTATGAGTCTTGATAATGTGCACAATCGACGGAAAAATTATTTTAAAAATCCAATGGTAAAGCAAACTCACATTTAAATCTCAATCAAAAAAAAAAAAACTGTCAGTCGGGGGACTGCACGTCAGAAGTGAAAACATAACTTCACAATGTATTTGCATAAACACTACACACACACATCTGTATATATATAATTGGGTTAAAAATAAAAAGTAGGTAATAACATATCTAAATTATACATTTAGATATGTTATTAGTTATTACCATAGGGTACGCTAGAAGTTCTGTGCTTCTGGCCGCTCATAAATGTTTGAATTTCGAATGTTATATTTTTTAAATATAAGAAACTCGGCTCCGTCTTACGAATTTTCGATCAGGTTACGTGTCCTGACGCGAGTTTAACATTTTTTACTCATCCCAAAAAGTGTACAATGCCGCTAAAGAAGATTTCACTTAAAAACAAAATAACTGTTCAGTCCAGACGTGCCAGTTATTGCTTTCTTGTGGAAGGTTTACTTAAATTTGAATACAATGTTACAACTAACGTAAAATAATAAAAAAGACTGATAAAGGAGATGTTTTATTGATACATTTTACAATTATTGTAAAAAAACATGAAAAAGCATCGACTTTTTGTTTAAAAACACCTCAACTCTTTTGGGCGGTTTTTTACCCCAACTTTCATTTTATGAAGACGACATGTTATTTCTAATGATTACGCAGTTTGCTTCATCGTGATAGATCGCTTAGTTTATAATTCTTTAAAAAAAAAACCGACTTCAACAAAAAACTATTCTATAAAAGACTTATATAATATGGTTTTCTCATGGATGCCATTGTCAGAACTGGACCAAATTGAAATGGGACCACGGGAAGCACCAGCTTTCAAATAAAAAAAGAATCATCAAAATCGGTTCACCCAGTCGAAAGTTCTGAGGTAACAAACAAAAAAAAAAACCAAAGAACCTCCTTTTTTGAAGTCGGTTAAAAAGTTACGCCGTTTTGTTTACACGGAAGTCCAGTATCGAAGAAAAATTAAAAAAAATGCCATTAATAAAAGGTACATTTGAAAAAACCTTTTTCACTTACAAGACTATATGAAGATAATTTATATTATGGGATAGCTTAAGTAAACTTTAAAATAAGTGTGATCTTTGTCTATGATGTAAATGACAGCGGTGAAAAGATGCCATATAACTTTGAGTTAATATTGTACAATCACTTATGTATATGTATAAAAATATTCAAAGACACTTCAATACCTATTTTTCCTTTGCTTGTCAACCGATTTTATTTATATTTTCCCTTCTTTAGCATCTATTTATGATCTTTAGTGTTGTCAAGTAACAAAATTAAAAACGGTTTTTTCCTTACCTTCAACTGGTAATAATATGATTAGAGATAGCCTGGTGGTCAAATTTCGACCATAGATAATTAAGTTTTAACTTTGTACACTTCTAAATACAAACTATGTATTTAAGTATTCCAAATTTGTAAGTGCGCGACGTTTGCTTAAAAATGCGTACAGAAATCTGTTCATGTATACTTACACACAATATAAAGGTACATTATGTTCGAATTTCGACCAGTGGGTGAAAATTAGTGTAAATAACAAATGTGTGTATATTTTGTATTACAGAAAGACATAATCAAGAACCAGAGCACAGAAGGAATGCCTTTCCCCATCATCATTTCCGGTACCGCCGTCACCTTAGCGTGGCTGGTGTACGGGATTATCCTCAGAAACAAGTTTTTAGTTGTAAGTAATTTTGTCTATGACCGATTTTTTTTTCAGAATTAATAAGGTGAATGTAGGTTGAATCAAAAATATCTATTCCTGCGTTCGGCGAAGCTAAAAGACGTTAGTTTAATTTTTACTGATGGTTATAGTTTAATTTTTACTGATGGTTAGATAGATAATAATCTGAGGTTATGCATACTTCAAATTACACGTTGTAAAAAATATTTTCAGAAAAATAGAAACAAAAAGCGTTATAAATCCTTATCTACATTGATATTTATAATTTTAAAATTAACAGTTTTTTTATTGTGTAAAATAGTTACAAATTTAATGATAGAACTCCGTAGAACGTTTATCTAAACATATATAGGTATCATTTAGGTAAGTATTTCATTTCTCGGGGACTTCCTTCCTAGGGTATACCCGAGTCCCTTGTGACGGAACACCGTGTGGTTTTAGTCGGTTCAATTCCGACATACCACTTCACCAATAGCCATTGTAAAAAAAAAAAGTATATTATAATTATTTATAGTTGTAATTATAGATAAATTGAGTCGAAAGTAATCCAAAAAAAGTCGCCCAGTCTGGGATAACCTAAAGAAACTTGGAAAAAGACGTGGGCCACTTTGGATGACATTATTCTTATATAGGCCTGCCATCACTTAAATTTCCGACGCCGGACAAAAACTTCAAAAATCCCGGACACATGGGTGACATCGGCATTTTTTCCCGGACACCTTAAAAAATCGCCGTACGATTCCATTTACATTTTTAGCTTATTAACGATTCATCTAACAATTATAATTTTCCCCTGGCACAGAGTGTCCGGGTTTTACCCGGACACTTTCTGAAAACCCCGCCCGGACGCTCCCCGGGCACCCTAGAAACTAGGACAAATCCGGGGAAACCGGGACGGATGGCAGCCCTATTCTTATAAAATCACATAATGAAATAGAACAATGTTTCTATTTCATACAAAAAACACGTGTTTTACAGAATTAATCTAAGTATACGATTGATTTACAATGGATCACACAACAAAGTACAATAAAAATCGATAAAGACTGAAACAATAAGTCTAAGGTTTTATTATCACTATAAAATATTGTATCAGATTAAATCCATTTTGTGGGTACTTAAGATAATAACCCTAACACAGGTTTTTTTTTCAAGCTCGAGTACTTACATACATCATTTTGTACGCACCCATCGCCATAATCAGAATATTCATTCATTCAACACCACACGATAGCGCTAGTATAGTTCCTCTGCCGTCTTTTTCCCAAGTTTAACTTCAACTAACTAACTAACTAACATTAACTTCCAACTTCAACTTTTGGTTTGTGGCTTTGTGGAGTTACCACAATTTTGCCAATGTCAAGTAGGTATACGGAGGACAAACTGTCAAAGGATTTTATGTAGAGCTGTGGTAGAGTCAAGAAAAAAAAAGTTTGTATGTAGATGTAGAGACTATATAAATAATAGTGAATTGTAAACTTTTACATGCATAATTAAGCATGAATAAGAGAGCCATTCATGTAAATAAATAGAAAATAAATACAGGTATAAAATAAACAAAAATAAATATTCTATTATGTTATGATCTCAAAATTACAACTTAATTTTATTTACATTAATATAATTGCCTAATATATATACAAAAGGGGTGAACACAAGTGATAGGATTAATTTAAGAGACGTGGGGCGGGGGATATTAGAAGGAATGCCATCATAAATATGGAACCTTGTCTTAGGCCAACTAAAGATCCCAAGACATCATTGATATTGGTATGGCTGTCAAACAAACAAATGACATATAACCTCAATTTTTGTTTTCAGATCCAAAACGTGGTGGCGGTTCTATTATGCTCAGCTCAGTTGTCGTTATTCGTCATCTATCCTTCTAAATCCAAAGGCAAGGATAAAAAAGCGAAAGCGAAGAAAATTAACTAATAGTGCAACCGCGAAGTTGGCTCATTAGTACGTAATATTAAAATTAGTCAAATAAAACGAAAAATCTAAAGCTAGAGCTACATTAAGGTCATGCAGAATAAAGACGTTTATTTTATTTACTCTCCTAGGGCACAGCAAAGTCGTTAGGGACTAATCTATGGATAAGAAGCTTACACTGTTTTATTAAAGTGGACAAGACTAGGCCTAAGCGTAAACTGAGAAGGAAATCAAACACCGACTTATTTTGTCGTGAGGTGTATATAGCAGTGCTTTATTACAGCTGGTGAATGTATTTTAACCAGATATTTTAAATTAAGAATCGTCGATTAAATGTATTCTCTATATTTTACATGTCCACAATGTGGTTCCAGCTTAATTACCTATAACAAATAATTTTCAATTTGTAGATGATTGTTAGATAGCGATTATGTAAGTTTAACTATTTTTATCGAGTTTTTATGTCAACTATAATAAGTGATCGCAATTACATAAATGAATTGGCAATGGTTTTTTTAAGATTATGTAACATAGATTTTTTCCCAAAATCGATTCGATACAAATCTACCCACCAAAATATCGGAAATTAACTTTTTTGGTAAATAAAAATATTGTATGATAACGATAGAGACACAGACATAAATGCACCCTAACATCGATTAATTCGATATAAAACAATTTTTTAAATTTTTAAACAAAATGACGGTGCTTTTATCGATGCATAGATGTGTAAAATTAGATTGTATCGACTTTCGTATTCGACTTAACAGTTATTTTTAAGCATATTGGTGATAAAAGAATTGTTGAGTAATGATTAATGTATCGGATTTAATTCGATTCGATATAGTGAAAGGAATGCTGCTGTTTTAAAAATATCAACTGTCGATGAATACTGATCTATCCTATTGTAAGTCTGGTAGATATCATAATCCTTGAAACCATTGCCTTATATATTAAGTGAACAAGTCTAGCTAATATAAGATAATTAGAAAATCATTTTATAAAATTTTAATATATTGTTGTGTTATTTTTTCCAACTGTACTTTATTTCTATAAACTATTATAAGAAAATATTGTTTTGTACAAAAATCGACTATCAAGTCGTTATAATCAATATATATATATATATATATATATATATATATATATATATAAATATTGAGCTCAATTGTCTAAAGAATCATATTATTATATTCATACATATAAATATATATTATAGCCAAACTGTTATATATTTGATATGATACTATCAAAGTATTGTTCGTATCACTTCTTCAAAAGCAAGCGATACAAGGGTATTTTACACTACACTAGCACTACACTGTTGACAGGAGGTATTGTTTTTCTCCTTTGCACTCTCATTATAAGAGTGCAATCCTACCATTTAGTTAATCATAAGGCAAAGCAAGGGCATTATTGTTCACAGGCTACGGCACCCAATTTAAGCCTGTTTACCCCGTCAGTTTCCAAAAACCTTTTTTGTATTATATATACCTATTTGGGTTAGATGTAATTTTACTTTAAATGTTTAGATTGTTAAAATGTTGAAGGGGCACAATGACGTAAGTGGCTTTTCTTTCATTATTATGAATAAGGCTACTTTATAAGCGTCCCTTATATGCACAGACGTATAACTCGAATTCTTCTTCACAAAATAAATAAATAAGAACTCTTACTCAAGTCATTATTTAACGCAGACTACTGTATTAAATACTATTTTATTTACTGTGAAACTGTAAAAAAAAATATTCTGTTACCGTATTACAGTAAATAATTTATTTCCTTTATTGTTATTTGTGTCTCAAATTGAAACAATTGAAGACTCAATAAAGTTGGATTTCTGATATCGAGTTTATACTTGTGTGTGTTGATGTCATGAGTGTGGAACCAACTTTAGCTAGTTGTTATATCCAAAATTATTCAATATTTTTGTATGTGTATATAAAGGTAATTCAATGGTTATGGTGTCAGTTTTGTAATCGAAAGATGCTTATTGCAAATATGTAACCTTTTTAGTGGTTATTACAAAAAATATATATATTAAGTAACTCGCGTGTGAGTACAAAATAAAAGAAAAAAAATCGACAACGTATTGTTATAATACATTTGCTATTAATTTGTCTAACAGGCTGTGTTGTCAATTTTGAGGGGATTTCCCCCAAATTGTGGAAAAAATAATTGGTACTTACTGTGGCTTAGATAAGAGAGGATGTTTTTGTTGTATTGAGAATCATAACTTAAAAAAGATTTAGCGCCTTTTTCTGCAAATAAAAAACAATCTAAATTGTCCGTGCTTACGGGTGTTTTTGAGAGCGTTTTAAAAGACTAGCATGGCAAAGAGTTAGTTGGATACACTGGTGATAGATCATTCCAATAGTCTTACTTAAGTAACGAATTGTTTTGATACCCTAGGTACCTACTGTAAAATTGTTATATTGTAAAAAATATTTTAAATAACTTGAACACTCTCCTGGTAAATAAAAAATAGCTGAAATCGTTACAACTAGCAAAATAAAATTATTACATTAAGAAAAAAGTGTTTTAATGACTGCGGACCACATTGTCAACTTGCCTCTGTTATGTATGATAATGAATGCAAAGCTAACTTGGTACTTGCATATATTCGAAAAAAGAATCAGAAATATTTTTTTTTTCGGTTTAATTTTCAAAGTTATATTTTTTTTTTAATTTATGGATTTTGGACATTATAATGCTTTAAACTCAGTTACTGAGCAATTTTTCCAATACATGATAAGGTATTGTATTGCACCTGTGTTAGGTGCGGTACAAACACCTGATAAGTGCAAAGAGGTCTCAACATGTTATACGGTACTTATACTGGAAACATACCATTTAAGTATTCCACAAAACTCCTTTGATAACGCCAGTGTTTTATCAGTTTATATTAGTATAAATATTACAACTACCTATTTGAACTACCCAATAAGTACATGATTGAAATAAATCACAGATAAATGTTCAAAATGTCAATCATTACTGCTGGTTATTTCTGTTTACAACCATCAAGCCTTTGTGGTACGAATAATTATGGTCAAATGAACAAAAGACATTGACCTCTATGTTGGTACGGGTAGGTACAAATTTAAAGCGGTATCATAACTTTTTTTTCAAAACAATTAAACACATTGCGTATATTAGCAATTTCGGCCCGAATGTTGGCTTCCAAGGCTTGTTTTAACCTTGGACGGTTAACATAAACCAGCAATTTCAAGAAACCAGAAGGAGAGAGGAAGAAAGGAAAGGAAGTAGGAAAAATTGTAGAGACATTTTTTGCGAGCAGAACGCCGTAGAATCGCTAGATTGAAGCTCTTAATGCCTGAATGTTCTTACGTGATCTGATGGGCTGAGGGGCTCTAGTTCTTTGTCTTGTCACACTCACGGTTTGATATCCGGCTCGGGACACGGCCCCGGGCTGAGTTGCGAATATCGAATTGCCATTCGAAAAGTAGGTCTCTGACAAACGCACGCTGTTCATTGTTCCAACATACTTTAGAGTCACGCCTGTCAAATAAGACCTTTCCTGCTCCGCTGTAATCCGTGCAGCATAACTGGCGCGCATTTCAAAAAAGGAAGTTAGTTGTCGCACTCTGTATGTAGGTGTCGGTAGTTGTCGATTCGAAATAACAGTCAACTGCTAGTTGATTACTAATCTGTTTCTCTTTATTAAACGTCAAAATTATCCATTCTGTAGAAAATTGAGAAATAACGTTCTGTGACGTCATACTTTGCTATAATTTACTTCTAATGTAAATAACAAACTTGAAAATAGTGAATCCAATATTATACAGTTAATTTCATGATGATTGTCATATGATTTATTTTAACCAGAGGCATTTACTTTATTACCACTAAGAGTTAAACGTGGGAGAGCCATGCTTCGGCACGTATGGGCCGCCTCGATCGGAGTGTTACCACGGCCTCACAGAGAACCGGCAGTGAAGCAATTTCGCCGAGTGAGGTTACCAGAGGCCCTAACCCTTCCCTCTCCCTCTCTCCCCTCGTCGCTCCCTCGGACCCTTCCTCTACTCCCACCTTAAAGGTCGGCAACGCACTTGTGACTTTTGAGTTGCAGGTGCTCATGGGCTGCGGTAGTCATTTACCCGTCTGCTCGTATGCCCCTTATATCATAAAAACACTACATGTTATAAAACAAAGTCCGCTGCCGCCTCTGTCTGTCTGTTCGCGATAAACTGAAAAACTACTGAACGGATTTTCATGCGGTTTTCACTAATAGACAGAGTGATTAATGAGGAAGGTTTTGGTGTAAAATTTGTACCCATGCGACCGGGGCGGGTTGCTAGTCAATTATATTATAATTCGGTAGTGAGATCGTAGTACCAATTTAACTTACCTTCTACCAGTAGGTACTCTTTATCTCTTTATTCTGCTCTTGTAGAAGAGAACGTATCCAGCCTGAATGACAAAGTACTTAAATTTACAGGCATTTTGAAATATTCTTTATACATCCTTTACAATAGCTTAGTGAAAAGTTTTAACCACGAAAACCGGGCATGCAAGTTGAATTTATTTGTGTTTTATTTGTATTTGTGTTTCCATATTATAGTTTGAAATAACTTGAACTAAAAATTATATTAATTTAATTTTAATTTATTTAAGTTTTTGTCACACTTAAAGTAAACTAGGTTAGGTACAAAGTTAAATAACCCATTCAACCCTTTGCTTGCTTGAAACTAGCTTCAAGATACAGGTGTATGACCAACTCCTTAGTTGCGATAACGGTGATAGTGAAGTCGATGCGGCCCTTTTCGAATGGAAACACATTCGGAAAGTTCTTGGTAGGCGCCGTCATGTTCTTAAAATAGTGAGGACCCTGCGAAACAATAACATTTTTAACAGTTGCCAAGTCGACATGATGATTGAAACGACATTATAACGACCTTATGTGGGACCGCGGTACAGCATTCGGCTACCACGTCCAGGGTCAGGGGTCGATCCCCAATTGGAGTGCAAATAATGTATGAATATATCTGTTTGATATGTAAGTATAAACAAAAAATAGGTATTAAAGTAAGTTATACAAGCTATGTTTCGGTTTAGAATGCGCTGTCCCAAAATAAAATGTAGAAATAAATTAATATTTAAATTTTTCCCTGCGTCAAACAAGTTTAGATGTAGCGATGGATCAGCTCTCCTTAAGTTTGCCGACGTAGGTTCGTAGTTCGTAGTGCCTGAAGATGGAATTTTTATTGCGTGCCTCAAGAGTGCCTTTACGTTACCTTATCTATTAGGGCGCCCACGTCCTACAGAACGTAAAGTCCTGTGAGAAACAGAGGGGTATAGATTTTACTTACAGCGATCAAAGGACAATCGGAGCCTGCTAGCTTGAGCATGCCTCCAATGTAAGGTTCATCATTGATCAAGTCACAGAGCTTGTAATGCATTTCCACGAATGAGGGTCGGTATTCATTATGAAGATATTGGCTAAATACAATGTCAACCTGTAAACGTATTTTGTATAAAAATTGTTAGATATTTTTGAAGAAAATCTTAGTATTTTAAAAACTTGCTAGGGATTTTGTTTTGGTTTATCACATTTGATCGATATTTGACACAGATTTTCGTATCGATTTTGAAGAAAAGAACTTAGATGTAGATTTACCGTCTTTGGGTAAACTAAGGGATTTTTTACTATCTAAATGCGAAGCTTTATTACGTGTAAATCGCTTCTAATCAACCACATCCAACAACTCAGGCACGTGTTGCTGAGCCAATCTGATCAACGTGATCAACACGTGTTATTAGTACCTACCTAATAAAATCGTTTTTTCTTTGAACAAGTGTTCGTTGTGGAACAAACGCTTGACGATCGCATCACAATCGCAAAACCGAAAAACGGGTGCTTTAAATGTTTCAAGCAATCACATGTACTAAATAATTGCAATTGTATATTTTCTTGCCGCACATGTAAACGTAAACATCATACCTTATTCCACCGCGACAAATCTAACATCGTATCTAATCACATCAGGTCGTCGTTGGTGTCAAGGTCTCATTCGAATACCACCGTGTTGCTGGCAACTGCCATTGTCCAAATTCAGGATTCTTCAGGCAAACGTTCCGTGCCTTGTTTGAGCCGTTTGTAGTTTTGAGTAGTTTGTTGCCAGTTACCGCGAGCGTTAGTGGTTACTGGATTAGGAGAAGCAACCGCGCCGATCCTCGGTGTCGTCAGTTGTTCTGTCGGTACTAACGGTCGAATTATATTTGAGCTACCGATGAACAACCTATTGCGCAATTGAACACATCGGGATGGTCACATGTTAGATCGTTGCCATTAGCTGACCCTGGTTTATATTTTTTTTATGGCATTAGAGGGCAAACGAGCAGACGGGTCACCTGATGGTAAATGACTACCGCCACCCATGAGCACATGCAACTCAAGAGTCACAAGTGCGTTGCCGGCCTTTAAGGTAGGAGTAGGGGAAAGGTGAAAGAGGGGGGAGGGAAATGGGCGAAAATATTGATTCGCTGCCGGTTTTCTGTGAGGCAATGGTATCACTCCGGTCGAGCCGGCCCATATGTGCCGATGCATAGCTCTCCCACGGTTAAAGGTGGTTGATATACCTGGTTTTGATATACCAGGAGCGATTGATCTATTATTCGTTGCAGATATAAGAAGAATATAGTATGCTTATTGATAGGTAAACTGAAAATATAGCTCCGCCTGTTTTTGAAAGTGTGCATGCTTACCATCATGTCATTTCCCCACGGTTGTAATAATGTCCCATACAAATTCATGACGTATCCTGTTTTCCTGCTGTATCGTCTGACGTTAAACACAACACCCGTTGCGTATTTTGTATTCAATTTTGTAACATTTGCTCGCTCAGGGACCACGTTCAGACTCTAAAGGAAAATATTATTAGGTACATGTTTCGGGTCTCTGCAATATGGACAAATATCATCACTACAGAAGCCCCGATATCCTAATTCCTTTTAAACTACATTGAGGTTGGCAGTCTAACCAGACAACTCTGCAATTTTGAGTTTTAAAGCTCAGTCCATGCATGTAGGTTGTATCTGTATACAACCTACATGACATGTATACAGATACAACCATAAACTTAGTATAGTCTATGGTTGTATCTGTATAGTCTAGCAGCCCTAGCTACATTTTAGGTGGTGCGAGACACGATTTAGTGGCGCCCCTATAAATTCAAAACCTCAGTTTTCCTATGTTGTTTGCCGTAAAAAGAATTTGATGACCTGTTTTTTTTAGTCCTCACAAAAAATATTTTGGACACCCCCTATTGTAATTAAAATGCTGTTCGCCGTTAAAAATAATTCAATTTTTTTTTAGATAAAAATGTGAATTAAAATGTAATTAAAATGTTGTTTTGTTGCGCCCCCGATCTATTGATTTCGGCGGCCCCCTCATGACCGCGCCCGGTACGGCCGCACCGCTCGCACCGCCCTAGGACCGCCGCTGGTTGCAGGTGTTATTGTCTTCCTCCCAAAGTGTTGACATTAAATTTGACAGGCCTGGCGGAATGCGTCGAGGTCATCACGCCACTTCTTACTGAGCCGGTCTAGGGGCGGCGCCTTCCTTCTTCGGGCACCCATTTCGTGCAGACTTTTGCCCAGCGGTCGTTAAGCATTCGGCTTACGTGACCCGTCCTATCCTACTTGAGCCTAGCAGCCTTCGTCCCTACATCATTTATTCCAAATTTATGTAAAGCAAAATATTAGTGAACAATTAGGTAACTGTTCCATAAATTAAAATAACAACTTCCGGATTTTTCTGTAAGTTGGTTTCACGTTAGTGTCCTGTCTTCATTGCGTTTTATTTCATTACTAACCTTTTTTAAAATTGAGAAAACAGTTTTCTAAAACACTTTCCAGAAATTCTTTTCATTTTGTCCAAAAACTACCTATAAATATAATTGTTGCCCATTCCTAATTTATAGAAAGAAAGAAAGAAAAGAAAGAACATAAGATTTTTATTAAGCTATACTTTTAAAGTTATTCAAAATAATGCTAGCGATAATAATCTATTCTACTAGGTCTTTCGGGCATATAACTCTAATTAAAAAGAAAAAATAAAACCACTTACTTCAACGTAAACCCATAGACAATAAGTCAATAATGTGAAAAGCTTTAGTGAAAAAGACATCTCTAGTATAGTCGTTCAGCTACCTGCGAAATGTAAGGACTTATAAAGGTCATATTTCAAAATTATTTTCATTCATACTTAACCATTTAAATCCCCTCCATTAAGCCTCAAAAGTACATGAACCTATTTATTGTTTAACTGACCGGAATGACATGATTCGATCAATAGCTACTTATTTAGGATGGTATCTGCACATTATACTTCCCTAATTTGTGTTTATCTGATTTTATCAATGCGAGGGTGTATAAAAATATGAACAAAATACACAAAAAATCATATTTTATTCGAATTTCTAACCAAATTCCGAAATTACTGAGCTCCTGTAACTTGTTCAGAACAAGCGACCCGCACCGGCTTCGCTCGGGTGCAAGTTATACATATGGTTTACGTAGTAACTATTATACTTACTAATCTGTGACAATACTCTGATTTCACACAGTTTTTCTTGTTATGAGAGAAAAGCACCCTGCGGTAGTGTATACAGTAGAAGACTTTTCTGAATCTGGCCTCATCCTTAAAGACAAGTGACACTCCTTGTCTCCTTTTTATGCAGAGAAATCGTCATTCATGTTACTATAATTTGTCTTTAATGGAGTAAAAGTATCTATTATTAATTTTGCTTTAAATGAAAATATTGCAGTTATACATATTTGTATTGTGGCTTAAATAAAGCATCTAAATTTGATATCTGGTATCCGGCTGGATACTGGCTCGTAGCGGTTTGCAATAATTGTTTTTAAACTTTCGCGGCTATACTCGTATATATTATATGTGTAAATCAGAACTTAATCGTGATAACAATTATTACAAGGCATTACCTTATTTGTTTACCCAACGTTTCGACCAAATTGCACCGATCGTGGTCTCGAGTGGACTGGTGAAAGCTCAGCGACGCCTTCGTGAAGTGCGTGTTTCAGTAACTACCATGTACTCCATTTTATTTTGGTCGCACTGTCGGTACTTCGACACACAACACTGTCCGTTGATTGTTGTTCAGTAGCGTGTATTCGCTGACGATTGCATTTGTTAATGTCATTAACCAGGATTCTTCTCTGTAGATTTATTTTTATTTTTACTGCTTTTCGTCCTATTCTGGAGTAATAGTGACGGACGGTGGAGAGGATCTGAGGTTGGTGTAGTTCTATCCAGTGGTTTGGACCTGACTCCTGCAAATGCTCGGCGATCGCTTACTTATTTACCTGACGGTTTTTTGCAGCTGTGATGTGTTCTTTGACCCGTTCTGCGATTATATCGATCTATGTCTGTCCGAAATACGAGCTACCACAGCTGCAATCCACTTTATACACTCCTGGCGTCTGTAGAGGAACGACATCCTTCGGTGTTCACACTTTACTATCTTTGAGTGTGGACTGTATGAGTATGAGAGTCTGAATGGAGTACTTCTTCAATACTGTTCCAACTTTGTCCGTCATTCCTTTAATGTATGGAAGATATGCTGGACATCTGTCCACATGTACTGCATTAGAATATCTCTTTTGAAGTCTCAGGCTGCCTCGGTATACGTTGCGTCTTAGTACCTCCTGAACATGAGCCAACTCTCACTCTAAGTGTTCAGGGTAGTGCAAGTCGTAGGTTCGGTTCGTTAAAGAAAACACAACGGATTGCAGATGTCTTGGAACAAAAGAAAATTAATGCTGAGTGGTACACCACCATTTGTTTGCCCAGTGTCTTTGAAAAAGTTAAGGAAAAACTAGCAAGAAGTCGCATCCTATTGTATGATGACAATGCTTCAGCGCACACCGCGAACAAGACAAAGTCATTTTTGGCTTCTGAAAAGGTAAAGCTAGTGATCCATCCCGCACATAGTCCAGACCTGGCACCATGCGATTTCTTTATTTTCCCAAAAATTAAAGATTTGATGAGAGGTATGACATTTACCGGGGCTAGAAGAGGCCGTGATAGCTTTCAACCAGCACGTGGAAAACATGCCCTTAGACCAATGGTCCTCATGTTTTAAAAAATGGTTTGACCGAATGAAAAAGTGTTTAAAATGTAATGGAGAATACTTCGAAAAGCAGTAAATACTTTACTTTACATGTAAATTGTTTTATTAGTAAGACTAGCGACCCGCTCCGGCTTCGCACGGGTGCAATGATGATAGTAAATATACTACAGAATGTCTTTATATACAACGTTCACAGCTTTTTTGTCATTAGAGAATACAAACATGTTTTCTTCAGAGGTTACTCTTGAAAGAGCGACATATAATCTAAACTTGCAACATTGAAAGTTTAAACCTGCGATTTATTAATGGTCATTGCAAAAGATATCTTTACCGGAAATTGTCCGGCCCTCTGGCCGCAACCGCTATGTCCCTGCATTTTAAATCTGTAATATCTTCGAAAATATTCATTGAATTTACATGCTGTTAAGGGCCATTTTGATCTATATTAAATGCACGATGTATTTAAGGTACTTCATTAGATAAGGATTAATGCTGTATTGCTTAAAATTGCTTCGTAAATAAGCCATTATTTAGTAAAGGATAAAAAATGGTTATTGTGGGTTATCCCTAAGAGATAGACATATACTATCCCGGACTTTTTTGTAGACCTTTTTTAGGTGTACAATACTGTGGGACATTATTTTGATCTATCTCGTAGGGTTCAGCCAGCGTTTGCAATGTAAACGCAAAAAAAATGTGTTTATTTACGACATCACATTAGAAAGCTCTAAAGATATCAGTGTTTCTCTACTATATTATGCATGTATTATACATATAAACCTTCCTCTTGAATCACTCTATCTATTGAAAAAAACCGCATCAAATTCCGTTGCGTAGTTTTAAAAATCTAAGCATACATAGGGACAGACGGACAGCAGGAAGCGACTTTGTTTTATACTATGTAGTGATACGGAAAACTTTCAGTGTACCCCACGAGAGACAGAGACACAGAATACATATATTCTGTGTCTCTATGTAAAACTAGAGAAATTAAGTTATAACTTTGGCTAATTTCACTGAAAATAAATTACTCTGTAATGTCCGGGTTTGTTTGCCCATCTGTTCAGTAAAACTAACTTGTAAAACATCACCTGTATCCCATAGTTTATTTTCTACTCATAGACTTATTTACGTCATGGACCGATCGTTTTATTGCCTACCAAAGTAGAACAATTTATAAACATTAATAGCCATTTATTTGGCGGATCTTTGTGCTGAAAATGGCTATCAAATTGTTATCTGATTTAATTTATGCTTGGATTTAAATCGCACGCTTGAGTTGTATTCATTATTTTAATAATCAACTAGCAACCCGCCTCGGCATCACACGGGTAGCAGAGACATCTTCAACAATCACCATCATATTTCAAGCAATTTACACAAAACGTTAACAAATTATACACCTAAACCTTCCTCATGAATCACTCTGTCTACTAGTGAAAACCGCAAGAAAATCCGATCAGTAGTTTTTCAGTTTATCTTAAACGGACAGACAGACGATTAGAAGTTACATTAACGTACTTATTTACATATGTACGAGTATTTAAAATAATGAAGACGAAGTACGGGTAGTTACTGAAAGTCGCACTTCACGTAGGCGTCGCTGAGCTCTCACCAGTCCACTCGTGACCATCGTAATGCCTTGTAATTATTGTTATCGCGATTAAGTTCCGATTTACACATTTAATATGTACAAGTATAATCGCGAAAGTTTAAAAACAATTATTGCAAACCACTACGAGCCAGTATCCAGCCAGATACCAGAAATGAAATTTAGATCCTTTATTTAAGCCACAATACAAATATGTATAATCGCAATATTTTCATTTACAGCAAAATTAATAATAGGTACTTTTAAGGGCATATTATAATAAAATGAATAACGATTTCTCTGCATAAAAAGGAGACAAAGTGTGTCGCTTGTCTTTATAGATAAGGCCAGCTTCAGAAAAGTCTTCTACTGTTTACACTGCTGCAGGGTTTTTCTTTCTTACAACAAGGAAAACTTCGTGAAATTCCTTAATTTATTTGGTGTCGGTGTAATCTGATTTCTTCTTCCATTCTTCTCTACCATAGGGTACTTTTAGCCGCCAAAATAAAACCTGAAGGGGGTAAAATAGGGGATGAAAGTTTGTATGGGAGACTAATCATTTCTCAAGTTTAGAGATTAAGAAAGTTTCTGCGTTTTTGACTAAACTAGTATGTATTTAAACCTAAAGATTGTGAACTGAATAAATATAAAACAATTTAAAGTTTTTTAACAAATTTTATTGCTTAAAAACGGCTTCTACAAAGAAGGCGAACACTGGTTCCTTGGTGGCTGTAAGGCTGACAGTGGCGTCCACGCGACCTTTCTCGAAAGGAAACACGTTCGGAAAGTTCTGGGTGGGTGCCGTCATATTCCTGAACTCGTGTTGTCCCTGGGTAAAAATAAATATCTTTGAATAACTTTAAAAGCATTAGCGTTCAGTTTAAAAAGTAACCAAGTAAGTATATGGAGTCATACGCAAAAAAAATTTAAAGTGTTTTCTTAATTTTTTGTTTGAGTTACATAAATTGTAGGTGTTCATTATTTTAGCATGAACGGGTTTTATTATTTTAAAATATAATTACATTCTGCATTCGGCATTAGATTTCATGCAAAAGAAATATTATAATATTGTTTTACTATTTTAGTGTTCTGGTTCATGTAAAAATGTTTCCTGCTGTAGACTGTTAAAATTAATGACAGTTATAAACTTTATGCAGCCAACGCTACGGAGATCAAAACTTACGGTACATGTTCTTTAACTCTAAATTTAAATCTTAGGCGACCGTATCGTTGGACTTTTATTGTATCAGATGTTAAACAGCCGACATTAGGAGCGGACTTTCTTAAATATCACCAACTTACAGTTAATATTAGTACGCGTAAGTTAGTGGATCAGGTGGCGAACCTAAACGTGTAAGCCTCGATAACAAGCAGTGACGGTTCAACCGCGATTAAAACTATAGATAGTAACCCCTGGCATGAATTATTGTGTGAATTTTCATATGTAACAAAACCGGTTTGCTATAAGGACCAACCTAAACATGGCGTGTTGCATTGAAACTTCGGGAGCACCAGTGTATGCTAAAGCAAGGACATACCACCCTTGAGGGATTTTTCATACCTACTAGCAGAAAAAAAAATACTCTCGCGATTAGACCTAAATCGTGCCTACCATTTTATACCTGTTGCCCCCGAAGACATTGAGAAAACGGCTATCGTAACACCTTTCGAACTCTTTGAGTTTCCGCGAAAGACTTTCGGGTTAAGGAACGCGGCTCAAACATTCCAAAGATTTATGGATACAACAGTCTTGAATGGATTAGATTTCGTATACTGTTTTGTCTACGATTTGTTAATCATATCTGAAGGAATAGAGTCCCATAAAGAACATTTGAAAACCATTTTCTCGAAACGAACCAAACGTACCAAAACGTACGTAATAAATAAATGTATTTTCTCGGAAAGCTATTAATTTTTGATGAAATATTTTTTATAGCTTTATGTGCACTTGAACCATATATTCACTAAGTTTCAAGGAACCAGGAATGTTTTTGACAGAAAAAAAAATTATTGATATTTTCGATTTTATCGACCCTCTATTTTGATTATTTACAAATAATTAACCGATTAACCGAAAAAACATGTTGAAAGAGAGTGTCTTTGGAGTTTCTTGCCTGATCTTCTCCATAGGATCTACGTATTAGAACAGGCCAATATCTTCACGACTGCCTTATTCTGACTGACTCAAAATGTTGACAATTCAAAAATACTTATTGGTAATTACCAATAGGTATTTTTAAATTGAAATATTTAAATAGTTTTTATTAATTTCTATCACATTTGTATTATGGAGATAATTTTATTTAAAATACCTACCTACTTAATGTTTTTAAAAATAAGAAACTTCATACTCATAATCTATACGAGCAAAGCCGCAGGCGCATAGCTAGGGGCTGGAACATGACGCATTATTAACAATATTTTAAGAAAGGAAGTAAAACAAATAATTTAACAGTAGAAAAAGGATCATGATTGCTTAATCACAGCGGTAACACAGTGTCGGGAACTCGCGAGTCCGACCGAGTCGTCGTAATTTTGTAAAATGCAGTTATGTGCTATATAGCACTATATATAGCTATATAGCTCTTAACTTATAATTACTTAACAGGTTATCACAGACATGATTTATTTTAAGTATCTCTATGTGTATTGTGTATGTTCATACTTATTACACTATAACATCAGTAATGACATTGTATCCGATTATACAATGCATCTACTAAACAAGCAGCATACTTATGATTACCGAATTATACGAATTTTGTATCCAATTATACAATCTGGCAGCCCTGCAATCGAGTGAGGTCTGACGTGAAAGATTCCTATCCTATTAGCAATATGTATGTGTAAATAGATAGTACGTGTAAGTACTTAGTTAAGTAAGTAGTTACTTTGCCAAATCATAATGTCTGTTACTTAAATACCTAACCTGTCTACACAACAAAGTTGACACATACCATGCGTTTCGCTGTCCACTATTAATTATTGTGTCCTGACAATATGAAAAAAATATGTAAAACGCAATGAGAAAAATGAATTCTTATTTTTTTATAATATCTTTGAAATTGGAATTAAAATTTGTGTATTAATAATTTACCTACAATAGAAAATGCAAAAACAACGCAACAATACAGTTTCAATAAAATTTGGCCAACTATCAATAGTCAGTACCTACAAAATATTGCTCTTAGTAGAAACTCAATAACAAAACCGTATCAACCTCCACGTATTAATCATTTACCTACAATAGAAAATGCAAAAACAACGCAACAATACAGTTTCAATAAAATTTGGCCAACTATCAATAGTCAGTACCTACAAAATATTGCTCTTAGTAGAAACTCAATAACAAAACCGTATCAACCTCCACGTAGTTAGTACAAGTAATTGCCGCCAGAGGAACGACGACAATATTGAATTTTGTCAAAATAAGAAAACTGGATTTAAGAAGCTTTTATTCAATTTTCCCGTGTTTAGGGTATTTTATGAAATTAGGAAATACTTTTATCAGGACCTAATATTGATTTTCCATAAACTTCAATAACAAATCGATACCCATAACGCCATCTATTGATATTTGTTTGAACCATTTTTCCTTTCTTAGATATGGGACCCCATGGCTCCGGTGAGGTGATGACCCGTGGGGGTTTCCACACGAAAACAAAAATGGTTATTAGGTCATGAGGGTATTTCTGCTGTCTTCTGTCAAATTTTTGGACTTTAGCTTTAAACGTATCAGTTTGTGGACATTCTAATTTCAGGTGGGAGCGTATTCCATAATAAAATAGACTGGACAACAATGGAAGAATGAACTAGAGAAGAAGTGTGTGTAGGACATCGGAGTAAAAGATTATTAGTGGGGCGAAGATTTGTATCATGGCAAGGAAAACAACATAAGCCCAAATAAATGCATTTGACTGTTTCAAGTTATAGATATTATTGACAGTTTTAACCTTCACCACGTGGAGGTACTCTTAGTACTCTAAGCTTAAGTTATTACTATTGTTTAAGTGTCCAGCGTATCATGTAACTATCATATATTATCAACACTTTTAGATAAATTAATCGACATAAAAAGCAAAATTAAAAATTTTGAAAAAACCCACGACGGCTAAAACGTAATCGAAAAAGGATAAAATAATTTAAAAAACCCCGACTTAATCAGATTATGTAACAAAAGATAATAAACATAAAAAGCTTTTTATAATAGAGTTGATTTCTCGCGAAGTTGGTTATATAAACAATGGAGTATCAGTTTTCATAGCACTTCCTTGAAGGCCCTACGCACCTTCGTGCCTGACGTACGTCCCGCCAAGGACACGCACGATGCACGATGCAAAATGATCGTGCGTGGTCTTGACGTACGTCAGAATTATACATATATACATTATATACTGCTTGCTGGACTTGCACGACGCGTTTTGTACATACCATAGACTTTACGTTCTAGTATATAAGTTTATGGTAGATACATAGATAGTATATTGCCAATTTGTGGGGAATGCCCAAAAATGCGGGGAATTTCAAACCGATAGGCGAATTTAAGGGGAAACCGTTAATGCGAGGAAAATGCGGGGAATCGGGAATATTTAGCCTTATTAATTACATTACGACTTCAGGTTTTATCTCCACAAACTGTGGAATTTGACTATTATTTTGGGGTAATTTAGGAAAATGGCAATGGCAACGCTGGCTGCAGCACCGTGGCCTTGAGCGGACGTACGTCGGCGCACGATGCGTGCGTATGCTACCGTCGGGCACGGCGTCCTTGGCGGGACGTACGTCAGGCACGAAGGTGCGTAGGGCCCTTTACGTGCCTATTTGTTATTTCAGACTTTTTAGAGAGCATGTACGTATTATGCACATACCTATATAGTTTATTTCATAGTGATAATATATTATGTATACATATTTACAACATACATGGCAACATTGGTTTTGCACAAACAAATGTTTACTGCAGCGCCCCCTAGTGAGTTACTACCGTAACACCCATTTAAGAACCAGTATCAATCAACAACGAACCCATTACTGAAAACCCCGTCAAAATCGGACTATTCGTTTTGCAGATAAATGGCGACACTGGTTTGCACAAACAAATGTTTACTGCGGCGCCCCCTAGTGAGTTACCACCATAACACCCACCTAAGAACCAACACCAATCAACCACAAACCCATTACTGAAAACCGCATCAAAATCGGACTATTAGTGTTGGAGATAAATGGTAACATTGGTTTGCACAAACACAAACATCTTTCACCTTAAACGCATATACCCTCTCCGTGCCGTCGTGGGTAAAAAAATATCTAACTTTACCTCTAAATACAACGTACTGAATAACTTTAGCATTTCCGTAAAACATAAACAATACATTGGCGCACATTGGGAGATTAATATGTCCAGCTGTGGACTAGAATAGGCTAACTGATTGATTGATATACAATACATATATATAGCTAGTATCTTAGAGTTCTACTACATGAACAAACCACTAATCACTACATATTATAAAACAAAGTCCCCCGCCGCGTCAGTCTGTCTGAACGGATTTTCCTGCGGTTTTCCCTAACAGACAGAGTGATTCACGAGGAAGGTTTAGGTGTATAATTTGTACTCGTGCGAAGCCGGGGCGGGTTGCTAGTTATACATATTTGTATATCTTTAAAATGTTACGAGGTCGTCAATTTTATTATGGCATAGTCCAATCAACTCCGGATACTTACCTATTATTTATCTGTTTGTGTGACAACCCTAAAAATTTAAAAATGTAGTTCCTAGATTCAATTGAATTATGAAATTTATGTCATGTTTTCAGAAAGTAAAGCCCATATTTTTAAATTTAAATATCACACCTCATACGGCGCAATTTTCAAGAAAAAGAAGAAATACTAAAAACCTAAGACGACCATAGACGCCTTGTCGATGACTGGATACAACCAGGACTGTATATTTGCCAGTACTAAGTGTACAGCTGGATACTTAAGCTCGCGCTTAATTGAATATCATAGGTCAAATTACTAACAGGTTCCAAAGGACAGTGCAATCCAGCCAATTTCATCATGCCTCCCATGTAAGGTTCGTCGTTGATAAAGTCACAAAACTTGTAATGCATTTCTATGAAGGAGCGTCGATATTCGTTATGAAGAAACTGGTTAAAAACAAGATCCACCTGGAAAGATATCAATTATTATAACACTGCAATAATGATTAAGAAATGGTAAACTTTTATAATATTGGCTACTGCACTAAATTATTGATTATACGAAAAGGAAGGCGGAGAATCGGGGTCGGTGGTGCGCATTGGGTAAGGTCTATTATGTCCAGCTGTGGACTACCTACGATAGGCTGATTGATTGATTGATAACTAATTATGGTCGATCATTTATGTGACTTATTGCATTATTGAGTAATGAATAATACAAAAAGGTAGCTTGATTAATCTTACAGCTCATTTTTGTGGACTATTTCTGCTGGATTTCCTAAAAAAGTTAGCAGGGAAGAGAGCCAGTAGGAACACTCAAATAAACATGAGAAGATTAAACGTTTCGAAATAGTTTCGACGAAGAGATTTAACAACTGTGATGTTGTATCTGTCTCAGTGTTATCAGCTGCAGGTTTAATTTGGAGTTCGCACGTAATATAGAGTCGAAAAATTAAAATGAAAAGAGTGGTATGTGGCGTGTTGAGGTAAAAAAAAGTGAAGTTTAGCTTAAAAAGTATACTACTGGCTCCTCACCGTTAAATTGTTTGCCCATACGTGTTTGGTGGACGCCGTTAAGTGGAGGTAGTATGGCGATTTCCTGTTGTAACGCCTGACGTACGTCGTACAATTGTAAATGTAATTTTCATTCATGAGTGTAATTTTTGAGCGTTCAAATCTCACCACCATGCACTGAAAAGTAATTCGTTGTAAGTTCAGCGTTAGAAACTTTACCTTCAGAATAAATTAATATCGGTTATACAACATTTGGAATCTCTTGATAGTCAGGGACACGCATTAGGCCAGGCGTGCACTACGAGTTTTCCACCACGCGACGAAGCATCGCAAAAGTTATAGCGTATTACAAACTTGTTGACGCTGCGGTGACTGCCGTAGTGGTGACATACATTCCAGCGAAGACAAGCCGAACTAAATAGTAACTACTAATCCTATATCGCGTAATAAAAATTTTCGCACTGATTGCTATATTTATAACTTCCCAACATCAACCGTTGGACCGCGGTCCGCCAGGCATGATCACCTAGTCTGGTTGGTCTGGAGATCCTCCCTTTGTGTTGGAGGAACATAGCAACCGTCTCCCTACACCTACCATTGAAACCCTTATGCCGCAGCGGCTTTTTGCCGTGAGGCGAAAAATTCTTAGTACGTGCCTGGCCGTAGGCGGCAAAAGATTTTGAAAATGATCAATTCGTTCTTCCGTATTTGATTTCTTGCCTGATTTTAAGTAGGCTTAAGAAAAGGCGCACTTATAAGTTTATTAAATTGATTGCCTATAAGTTAAGGCAATCCTGGCCTTATGTTTTGTAAAAAAAAAAGAATCAGGACTATACATATATACCTCCAGTATTGAACAAAAGGTAGGGGTGGACCATAGACAGCGAAGGAATAAGCACTCAAGAATTTAATTGTGCATAGCATAGAGTTTTCAGCAGGTTTAGATAAGTGTCAATCGTTTCTTAGCGTGTCCCTCAGAGCAATAATTACTATAGAGGGAGGAACATTTTAAGTAAGAGAACAAAACATGTCGAAGGTTTCGTTCTCACTGAGGCGTCAAGTCCATAACACAAAGTGAGATAGCAATAGATGTTTTGCGTCAGTTTCAAATGCAACGTGCCATTTGTTGAATGTTTCATATATATAAATGTACTCTGTGGTTGAATGTCTGTCATATAGCTGGAGATCTGGACGTGTCGAGTGTTTTTCGTAAAAAAATATTGCACAAACCTATTGTGTGGTTTATTTTATGTGCTCAAGATGAAAGAAAATGACAATATTTTGTGCGGCTACCGGCTGCAGAAGCCGGATGGGCGTTTTGACCGAATGCGGTCAAAAAATACTACATGTAAATAGAAATAGAACCCTTTTTATTTGATAGTTCCAATTTGAATTGATTATCTCGCATTAAAAATTTTAACCCCTTTTTTGAGTTTCAGTTGAGAACATTCTCCAGATATCAATAGACAACAGATTTCACTCGCATACGGATTTTTTAATGAATTCTATTTTAGTTTGCGCTGCGTTCATAATAATAGAATGTCGGCAGATCGTTAATCAAACGCAGTGTTACCGTTTTAGCGACTTTGACACCAGATTTTAGGTTTTTATTTATTCTGTCTTCTTCTCTGTGATTTCTTCTATTTGGTCTGATTTATCAACAACATAAAACTAGCAAGTATTTATACCATACCAATTTTATCTTATTAATTGATTTATCGATATTTATGACCTCCATTACTATTGACACATATTTGTAAACATGAGTTTCTATAGTACAAATGGCGTCATGGCTACGCTATGAGGTAACCGATGCAATACATCATCTGTCACTCTTATGACGTTTTGTGTGACTCTTTACTAATTATTGCGCTTAGGCGCTTCCATTTCTAAAAACGTTGACGCCCTTACAAAAACGACAATAGATTGCTAGACAAGTCTACTTTGATTTAGCAAACGTGAATTCTATTCCACCTTTCTCTAAAAAGCAGATTGTTTAGGGAGCGTCCATTTATTAGAGGGGGAGAGGGTGGATCTCAGCAAACCACATAATGACATAATATTTATTCTCACGAAACTGTAAAAAGTCACTCTTGAGACCCCTCATGACTCCCTGTGAATTATAATAATTATTCTTCTTTTGCTATTTACGTATTTTTTTGTTCAATTTCCCTACTGTGATTCTAGACCACGTTATGTCTAAATTCTAGTGTTCACTAGTCTTAAATAAAAGTAATTAAGCAATTATTTTTATTTTTTAATAAATCCAACGCTATCAAGCAAATTACTTTTTTACACAAAAAATATGCAGTTTAAAAAATCTCACGTGAGATTAGTGGGGAGGGGGGGGGGGGGGGGAGGATAGGATAGGATAATTCGAGCTAAATCTACACATCCGACATCTCATCAAAATAATTTTTGAAGTTGAAAAGGTCAGTTTTGAATGTCTAGTATTTTAAGTTTATTGGAATTATAATTTCTCGTTATGGGCAGCCTACAAAGTTGCAACGAGTGCATTTTATAGAAATTTTAACAATTATCACTACGTCAGTTATCAGCTAATTGTAAAAATCGCCATTTTATTTCGTTTTCTACAAGGTGCTGATGTTCGCTCGGTACCGTAGCGATTGCTTCGTACCGAAAGCGTTTTTAAAAGTGTCACTTGTCTACAGTTTTAAAGTTCTTTACGCTTAGTCACGTGATATTTCTTTGGCTTATGTCAATTCCATACATTTACTTTTCTATTCTACTGTCGTTTTAGAACATGAAGAGCCACTTGTCTAGGCCTGCAGGACTCAACAGATTATGAATCTGAATTGAAACTATCGTTAGGCAAAGAAAACAAAGACTAAACCATTCTAATCTTATCTGCAGTAAACTATTTCTTGAAAATTTAGCTATGGACTTTTCATTTCATCTGGACAATAGATTATTCGCCGTGCCTTTAGTGGACACACGCGTTGAATAAAATCTAATAAATCCAAACAGTATCTTCGATATCAGACCTTCTGCCGGGAGAAGCGGCTTACCCACAACGTCGTGAGTGGGCCCCCAAAACGTAGCAGTTCCTGATCGCCATTTTTTTAAACATTGTGTGTTGTGTTGAGGGAGAGTAAACCTCCTTCATTCTTTTACAGAGGTTTTCTTCGTCTTCGCATAGAGGGGCCATTGTCTGTGGCAAGTCAGGGTTATGCCTTGAATGGACGGAAAGGATGTCTGAATCCTTCTACAGAATCCAGAGATGACTTCAGATTTCCATATAGTAAGTACCCTATGCTAGTATACATGTTGAGAAACACAGCAGCCCATATGTTGGCCACTCCCTCAGCTTTAGATGATAAGATGCAAGCACTTTAATTACTTCATAATATTAGATAACTGTGAAAATAATAAAAAAACAACTTACTTCTATATTAATCCATAGAATATAAATGACTAATATTACTGGTAATTTCGGTAATAATAGCATGTTGTCCTTTACGTGTGTGTGTGGTGCTTGCAGTTTTGTAATTACCCGTTTCGCAATCACAGCTGACTGTGCAGTGATCATAATTGCAAGCGTATATATATATATCTTTCGGTTTATGTATTTAAATATTTTATCTTTATAAGTACATATATAAACAAACAAGGGGTGTTCCAAAAAGGTGACTTTTCATATTTCGCAAGCTACGTACATTTGATTTCGTGGATTGCGTGGAAATCAGTTTGTGACTATAAGTTTGATTGCGGGAAAAGACTGCCTATGAGGCGGTAAACTTGCCCTTCCGACCTTAAAAGTGGGCATGAAGTTTCCTTCCTTAACTTCTTAACTTATTTTATTTCCAAACGAAGTCATATGAAATAGATTATTGCACCTTTTCAAAAAATGTGCGGACAATGGACGAATGTCCGTCAAAAGATTTTGTATCGGTTGTGGTAGTTCCTATATATTGGAAAGAATCACTTTGCCGGATGCAGAGCATACACCGCTTGCTTCATCTATCCATTTTTTGTATGGCACTTGGGGCAAATCTTAATCATTCCTCAAAATTTACAGTAGTTTGGATCGTAACTGAAAGCCGACCTATGACTGTGAGCTAAAATTCTACTGCGCGCTCTAGATGTCGTCACTTGTTGTCTTTCTCTTTGTACCGTGAGCCACTGTGAAGAAGCGGCCGGTGCTCGATTCGCAACGTCCTAAAATGTTGTGCAGTGGAACGTTGTGACCGCTCAATGCTCGATTCCCTCACGCGAACCTGACGCGTGACGTTTTAACATTTTGTGCACTTATTCGCTGCGAACGTTCGACGCTAGACTCTCTATCACGTTGTAAGACGATCCTTTCTCTCAGAGGAAGACTCTCCAATACGACGCATTTTGACTGCCCTACACTGGGAGCTCTGTTTAGAAAGTTGTAACGTTCGTCTAGGTATATTAATAGATATCTATTGTAAACGATTAAATTAGGTAAAATGAAGTGGTAAAGCGTTACGTAAATATTGGCAGATAAATACCTACAGGTTATAAATATACTAAAAGATAAGAATTGAATAGGTTCTAATGTAACTATATTGTAATGATGTAATAAGAATAGTAAAAGTAGTAATTCTGAGAAGAACTTTTTAGCATAAATATTTATAAAAATAATTTTTCACAGTATTTGTAGCTGTCAAAAGAACTTTTTAAATTGAATAAATTCGTATGTGCAAGTTGTAGTTCTAATAAGAACTCTTTAACATAAATGTAGCCCTAAAAAAAACTTTTTCAGATAGTTTTAGCTCTTAAAAGATCTTTTTCAATCGAATGTTCACTTTTTCCTACGAAAAACCACTTCACACAATCACACAAGGGTTACGTCATACGTGTGCATGCACGCCTACATGCCACTAGGGTCCAGTTGAAAACCAGCGCTCTGGTACCTATCCGTACCAGGCATGATGAACTGGATCCCATTTCGGTGCGGTCACGAGACATCCCTTCTTAATGTTTTTTATTTCTCATCTGCTGTGAATTCTTATCTTGTATTTTATTTTCTCCTTGCATAGATTGCTAAGATTGTCTCATCGTGCCGAAATAAATGTTTTTTCTTTCTTTCTTTCTTCATATACTGATGTGTGTTTATAGCACACGTCTCACTCGCTCGTGTTCTCTAGACGTAGAGTAGAGGTTTAGTGTAATAATAACGCACGTTTCTTTTAATACAAAGGTACTATAATTTTCGAATATTATTTATTTCAAAAACTGTACCTAATTTGGTTAGCCATATAGTTATCGTGCAATAAAGTCAATTTGATACTGTGGAGAATGTTATGTTCTTTGTGTCTGTTGTTTATGGTTGGTGAAGCCCCCCGCGACACAGGAATGTTGCTAATGCGTGAGTTGTCTTTTAAAAAAATAATTATGCATTTATTTGTACCTATAATAAAGAAATAATCAATATTTTTGTGAAAATTTTATTACTATATTAATACGTTGATAAAAATAACTTCTAATAAAAAATACTTTCTAAATATAACAATCCAAAAATAATGTTTATTATATCATATCGGACTTGAAGTTGATACTGAATTTTATTGAGATTGAAAGTTTCTTTAGCCGCGTTGAGCGATTTTTGGTAGGGACAAAAGTTATGAATTCGCATCACGGTCATGCTAATGTGACACGTAGTTTTAAGTTTTCACTTCTGTCGGCAGTCCATGGGACTGCCTATTTTTTTTGTAAGGGTTAATATACCTAATATGCCTTATAATGACGATTGTAGTTTACGTTTTAATTTTTACATTATTTTCGACAGAAAATGCGTACCGAGGACTTTTTTTTAAACCTACGAACAACACTTTTCTAATACATATTTTTTATACATGACTGATCATTTAGCAGCTGGGAAACGCATTATCTTCTGGCTTGCATCACGAATGCCGTTATTTCAGGCTGAAATCTTATAATTACTGGAATGAAAAAAAAGCAAATGTTACTCGCTGATAATGTAGCTTTCTATAGGTGAAAGAATTTAAAAAATCGGTCCAATAGTTTCGGAGCCTATCCATTACAAACAAACAAATAGAAAATCAAATCTTTCCCCTTTATAATATTAGTGTAGATATTGCATTACAAATATTTATTTAAAGGTATACTGTATATGTTTATATTATACACATATGGCGCAATGGTCTAAGTGGTCGCCTCGCCACTACATCTCATTATCAAAATATCTTCAACTAGCAATCCGCCCGGCTTCGCACGGGTACAAATTATATACCTAAACCTTCCTCATGAATCACTCTATCTATTAGTGGAAACTGCATGAAAATCTGTTTGGTAGTTTTTCAGTTTATCGCGAACAGACAGACAGACGCGGCGGGGGACTTGGTTTTATAATATGTAGCGATTAGTTTAGATTATATTAAAGTAAGGATTACTATAGGTATCTCTTACTATTAAATATGCAATAAGACCTTGTACTTGTAAACATTATGGTGCAATTAATATTTTGAATTTGAATTTTCCGGAGGCTAGAATCCCCACGTACCTACATTGCGACGCGACGGCCAGACCGAATGACTGTCGCGCGCGTAATTATTTTGTCGCGCGAATATTTTTTATATTGCGATATCTTCTAAGATATTCGTTTAAACTATATAGAGTTAAGAGAACAAATATTCTATATTAAATTTCCGTTCTAACAAACATATATATTTAGATATAAATTAATACCATATCGGTTAAATAAGCTTCGCAAAAAAACATTCTTTATAATCTAAAATATTAATAGTAAAAGCAGTTATTGTGAGTTATCCGTCAGAGATAGGCATATGCTATCGCGGACTTTTTTATAGATATTGATATGTTCTTTAATATTGTAGTACATTGTTTTGTTCTATCATCAATAGCTTTCGCAGCGCATGCGATGAGAGACATTTTATGACAAAAAAATTTACACATTAGGTCACATTATTCAAGTTTTAGTAGGGATCCCTAATTATGTCTGTAAATAAATATAGCCTATGTTACTCGGTGAAGATGTAGCTTTCTAACGGTGAAAGAATTTTTAAAATTGGTCGGGTAGTTTTTGAGTGAAATCGTAACAAACAAACAAACAAATAAACAAACAAATCTTTCCTCTTTATAATATTAGTTTAGATGTACAGAATTGGACCTGTTACAGTTTTATCATAAGTATAGATGCGTGTGTTTTATGCTAACAATAAATATAAAAAAAATAACCATTTATTTTAACGTTATAAGTATTGTATAGTTAGTATTACTTGGCACCAACAGATGTCGCTGCGTGGTGTTTATATATTTCTTGAAAACTTTAAATTCTTTTTTCTATGGATAGAGAGAACCAATTGTGAGAATACTAAATGTTACACAGAATTACAAACAATACTTATGCATAGGACGTTCCCGGGATTATTTAGTACTTTTTACGTGAAGCCACCAAACACAAACTCCACGTCTATAGATTTATTATACTTATAGATATATAAGAAAAAAGATTAGGTAACAATCTACAAAGTGCCCCCTTTCCAACAAAAAAAGAATGACTGCAATCGGACTACGCATCAATGAATCACAACGAAGTACACATTTTGATTTTTATCCCGCCTCTCAAGGAAAAAGTCCTGAATTAATTTAAGGATAAAAAGTATCATATGTCCTACCTCGTAGTATGAACTCAAATCATGCCAAGTTTAATTTGAATCCGTTTAGTAGTTTCCGCGTGATGCCCGGCCATGACACAGACAGGCAGACAGACGGACAGACAAAAATAAAAAAAAAAGTAGTTTTGGCTTCAGTATCGATCATAGAGTGAGAAAGAATTGGACCTGCTACAGTTATTACAAGTATAGATTATTTAAAAAATCAAAGTGCAATAGGTACGTAATTTAAAATGTTGATGACAGTGACGCATTTGGCGACTCTACTTTAAGCAAAAAAAGATAAAAAAGCACTTAGATTACTTAGCTTTGTCATGATTGAGGAGATAAAGAATGCGAATCAGGCAGGAAGAGCTCAAGGCCCTACTAAAATGTGAATACCAGAAGTGCTTCGAGTATTGGAAAAGGCGCTGGCACAATAGGTAACATGCGATATTTATTTTTTAGTCTCATTTTAAAGAATTTCGTGTCGAACCACAAGTAAATGTAACCAAAAATAAAAATGCGGTTTTAAAGTAATGGTTTACATTTGTGAACGAATATGGTCCTGCAGTTCCAATGACGTCACTCGTGTCTGTCATTGGTTATGAGTACTTGTTCGTCGTTTCCTTGGCTTTCATAGTTTGCATAGTTAGTTCCTACTTTAGAGTATTTTTGTATAAGTACGTAAGGCACTGTAAACTATTTAAAGTGGACCATCCTGATCATTAATCAACATCAGGTAGTTATAACCGCCGTTATAACGGTAGTTGTAGCTGTGTTGATTTATGTTTTGTGCCAATGTGTCCATCCATTTCGAGAAACGGTTGAGTGATCCTTCTATATCTGCAAAAAAATACTTTTTTACATGCACTCGTAGATATGCCAATCGACTCTATGCTATAATATGTATGAATTAAATAATATTTAAATATGCATCAGTAGTTCGGTTACCTTAGTTCAGGCTCTACCTAGTTTGGGATAATCATAATCATGGAGAATCCAACCATGCAGAAAGCTTGAACACAGTTTGTGAATATTTATAGTTTGTTGGTCTCGTCAAAAACTATTACATGTACATTATCCTTATTGTATTTACGTGTAAGGTGATTTTTTTTAAAGGGGACCAAGTAGATATTGATGAATAAACAAATAAAGTGTATTTTATTTTGTGAACAAACTATGTATTTAACTATTATATTGCCGTAAATTAAAGAATTATTTGTCAATTATAGTGGTTAAAATATTTTTGTTTGCCGCAGGAAATTATGTTTCCGTTGTAGCTCAGTGGACTAGAACCACATCATAATTTGTAATACTATAATCAAATATTTATTTTTATTACTTCTTTGTCTTCTATGAGACTCACTTAGACAACGATTGTATAAGAAGAGAAAAAAACATTGTGTTTAATAATAAAGCTATATGATATATAGATTTATGTATTTTTTTCTTCTGTAAGTAACTTAGTTGTCACTCATGTACTCATCTCTAACAGTCAATATTGTTAGACTTACCTATAAGGGTGGTAACTGGGACAATAGTAATACCCACCGTCTTATGCCATCTTATTCTTTTTGTCAAACCCATGGAAAAAATATATGAATAACAGACTAATAAAATATCTAGAGCTTATAAACTTACTTCCGAATAATCAATATGGTTTTTGCAGTAGCAAAAGCGCTGATGCATCATCAGTGCTTTTGCTGTAGTTTATAAATGTAGCCTGTATTTAGCCAAAGCGTTTGAAATGATTCTCTGTAACAATCTTACTACAGAAATTTGAGTAATTGAGTATAAGAGTTACACAACTGAATCTATTTAAAAGCTATCTCAGTAGACGAAAACAGTGTCTAAAAGTAGATACCCAGACGAGAACCGTCGTCCATGTCACCTAAGGAATTCCTCAGGGTAGTACATTGGGCCCCAGCTTATTTATTGTTTACATTAACGACTTAACGAACCTGCAATTTCCCAAAGGACAAATTATCTCTGTGCAGATGACACTGCTCTTCTTTTCACTGATGGAATGATGTCTATAATGCTACTCAAAAAGACTAGATCTTGTGAAAGAATAGCTATCAAATATATAATATATATAGTATAGTAGATATATTATATCTACTAAACTCAAAAAAAGACAAAATATATTTCTTTCAGTATTCGTTAATCGTTAGACATGAATCGTAATCTCTGCACCTACACGGTATCTCATGCATACACATAAATCACCTGAGCTCATGAGTTACAAAATTTACCTTCATTTTAAAGAATTTGCGATATTTAATCGAGCTAGTTATACTGAAACAGATATGCTTAGCTCTCTGTCAGTTCATAATTGATTATTGGATCTTTTCTTAGTGCGGTGCTTGCGAGAGTGTAGTAATAGTACAAATCCTTTTGTTATTTAGAGAGGTTAACTACCTAGGGGTCACACTTGAGCTAACCTGTAATCCTCACATCACCAACATAGTCAATAAAAATCGCATGACTGGCGTCAGATGCGGACTTCAGCCCAAGATTGTACACTCTACACGGTGATTGCAAGGCCAAGCGTAACGTACGGAGCTGCTATCTGGTGCGGTAAGGTATGCATAACGACTACCTCAAACAAATTAGACAGCAAACAACGTACGGCTTAATTAATAGCCACTGGTGCGCTATCTTTGAGACCAGGGGAAGCTCTAATCGTACATGGCTGGAACGCCTAAAAAGGCCTTGAAGTAGGTTGTGGTATTTACGGAGAAAGAACAAAATTCAGGTGGAGCGCGAATCTGGCAACAGACGCCTCTGTCTTTCAGGTAGAGTTCTTTGCATTAAACGGATGTATGGAGATTAACCGTGGAAGAAAAATAAGACAACACATCTACATCAACTCAGACAGCCAAGCGGCGCTGTTAGTACTATACAGTTTTAAGACTAACTCAAAGTTAATACAAAATTACAAAGAAAACTTGAACACACTTGGTGAATCAAACAAAATTACAATAAGACGGATACTTAGGTATCGATGGCAGGCAATGAAAAAGCTGAATAAATTAGCAGACATATTATATACTCTCTGTGAGTCGGAATGCAAAAATAACGTTAATTCCTATCTACAGAACCTGTCTTATAATGAAACTGACCTAACCACACTCACAATCAGGTTGTCTTCACAGCTTTGAAATCAATATCGACCATCTCATTGTGGTTAACTATATTTTTTGTGCTATAAACTGTATGGGGTCACACCGCATGCTGTGATACAAGTTTTTAACCTAGTTCGGCTGCAGATACACCTATTATTTTGTTAAAATAAAATGATAGCCTTAGATTTTAAGGATTACAACATATGTATACAACTTGTGAAATGCTTTGTCAATAAATTATTATTAGTATTATAATCCTCTTTATTAACATAAATTGAACATATAAATTACATTTTTGAAATACCTTTGTACAAGATAGTATCCCACTGGTATCGGGTACAGGGACCAAGCTACCAGACAAGCTATAAGGTACGTTCCAGAAACGGAACCTCCTCATACAAAGTTAATAGCTGGCTCCAGTTCCTAAAACAGAGGTAGCATACGATCTGCGGTTAGTTTCTCCCTTTGTAGCCATAAAAGTCCTAAGTGGGACGGTGGCCGGCTTCTCCCCAGCCAACGTACAGGTGTTTGCGACGACTCGACGAACTCGACGCCTCTGCAATGACCGTGGTTTCCGGGGGCTGCAAGGTGCTAAGCGACGAGACCGGGGATGCTCTTATCCTAGACCTTGTTAGCATCGTCTTCAGTATTTCTTTCGGTATATCTTAATGTAATCTTTTAATCAATTATCTTCTGTATGACACTTAATGTCGTGTCTTAGTATCTTACATTTAATGGTTTATATTTGTCATTTTTTCAGTGTTTTTATCAATTGATTTATAATTATTACTTATAATAACAAGATACAAAAAATAAGGATTATATTATACAGATACATACAATTATGATCAAATTTCGCCGCATGTATCTGTACTCCGTACCTATCCCATAAACACAAGTTTTTATAAAGTACCATGATTATAAGTCTTATAGGGGTGGGCTACAACGTACATCGGTATTCAGAATGCGGTTCTCATATTATGTATATGAGTTGGGAGTCCGGTCTAATATACAGTCTGGCCATATTTAAATTAGGAACCTGTTATTCGCATATGAATATTCATTGTGTATTTTTATCTCCGGCCAATCTTTTCTTAATGTTCTTGTGATATTCAAATTGCTATTATAGCATTACACAAACTGGGTATGGAACCAAAGACATTTTTTGAAACTCTCTATCCGGTTGTTATTGGTCGAATGATTGTGCATCGGAATATTGGTAGGTATTGTGTGGCGTTTGCTGTGCTACGTATACTAACTTGGCTTCAGAAGAAAGTTTATTTCGGGCAAGTCACTACTGTTTAACTATACCAGACCATGACGCTATTCAGGGACGGATGCGTATACAGGACGACTGTGTTGTCGCCACATCAAAAACTCTTATTTATTTTATTAAAAATAGAGGCAAACTATAATAGATGATAAAACAGTTCACTATTTAATAAAATGAGTTAATAGACATTATTATGACTGGTTAACCAATACTATTGGTCGGTTGATAAATATTGGAAATAATGGAATTGGTAGGAATGTATTTTATATAAGTTGATAACAATCACTTGAGTGCGGAGAGAGGTACGAACAACATGGCAGTTAGTGTTAGTTAGTGATTTTCATAGTTTATAGCAGTGGTTTTGCTACGGTTTCTAATAATAGGGACACTGTTAGTATAGTATGTGACGGTACACGGCGAAACAAAAATATCGAAAATGTGCAGGTGGATGAAGAACCTTCTACCTCACGATCTCGACGACGGAGGGCGTGCACTGTGACCACGGCCAGTGCAACCTGGTCGAACCTCAGGCAATTCAGAGGTATGTAATACCTTTTCGTGATCGCTTTAATTCGGGTAAATACATAATTATAGAATAAGGATATACTTTACTAAAACAATTTACGTTTAAAACCTTCTGGCGCGATTGTAGCGAGCTGGCCACTTCAATCTCAAATATCTGGCGTTTGGATGAATTCCAAATTCAAATTAATTTCAAATTTTGGCTTGTATATTTAAGTTCGAATTTAGTGATTCGTTTGCTTTCGCGCCATTTGATTCTTCTTTGACAACGTGACATGACACTGCCGAAACCCCTCGAAGTATTAATGATGTGGCTAATCAAGCTGTTGTTTAATATTTAATGGACTTTTTATACTAAAACACTTGACATTGACGGAATTCCTGCGCTGATTCTTCGCGCGGGATAGAGTCCATAATAAAATAATATATATTAATAATGTGTATGGGGAAGCTACTGTAAAAGAAGACGCGGGACGTTTTTGGTTCCAACGTTTTCGTTCTGGAAATTTTAAGCTACAGAACAAACCAGTGGATGGCTGGCCTTAGTTGACAATGAAGAATTAAAAGGGATCGTAGAAGCGGATCCATCGCAAACCACATCAGAATTAGTAACAGGCTTCAGTTTAAGCGGTAAAACAATAAATAATTCACTTAAATCAAATCGGATAAGTGACAAAGCTAGAAAAATGGGTACCGCATGAATTGAATGAAGCACACCAACAAACATGCTTTGAGTGTTGCATTGCATTACTCAACCGTCACAATAACGAGGGAATTTTGAATCGTATTGTTACTTGTGATGAAAAATGGATCCTGTACGATAATCGAAAACGCTCCCCAATAGTAATAACCAGGAGAACCGGCCAAATCTTGCCCCAGGCGAAAGTTGAATCAAAAAAGGTGCCGGTGAGTATCTGGTGAACTAACTTAGTGCTGGTGTTAATCACTACAGTTTTCTAAGATCTGGCCAGACAATTACGGCAGAACTGTATTGTCAACATTTGCAAACAATGATGGAAAAGCTAGCCGTTAAACAACCGAGACTAGTTTCATTGATTCAATTTCATTGATTCTCAGCAAACAATTTTTTCAGAAGGGAATTAATGAACTTCCTATACAATGACGATAATGCATAGATAACAATGGTACTTTTTCTATATAAAACGCCAATTTAATAAATAAGACCTAATATTTAACAAGATTTTCTTCCTCATAGCCACCGTTTTCACAAATTTTGTTTTTGTCGTCCAAAAAGGTAGTGAACCGGGCGGTGGTGGCGGCTCCACGTCTCCATTGTCCCCCCCCCCCTAATCAGGGGAACACGGAGAATTATTCTTCGTTTCCGCCTTAGTAGAACTTTAAGCGGAAGCAGCAAGTATCTTATCTTCAACGTACCTTACCGTACCGTACCTACTGAGACGTTCAGTTCAGTTCTTCAGGGTACCGTGTTGAAGATCTCGGTGTTGGTAGATAAATAAAAGGCGGACTGTATTTTATGCTGGTTTGTAATGTCTACAAGTAGGCACGTCGCACAGAGCAGTGATCCCGATCAAGTATATAAGGCAAATGTCCTGCGTAATCGCGATGGTAGTGGGAGCCGTTCCGCCCGCCGCCCGCGCCTCTCCTTGCCTGCGCCGCGCCGTTCGCTAGTGGTTTAGCCGGTTGAAAGCTCCGGCTTACCGCGATGTCGAGGATCGAGGTTTGATTCTCGACATACCGTGAAGTGAGTTTTTCTTTTAGGTAAGTATTTTTGAATTGTTGGGAGTAGAAATCATTACAATCAGTCAGTCGTGAAGCTAGTTTCTTCCAATAGACCCTGAGAGGAGAAGACCAGACAAGGTTTTTTAACATTTATTTCTAACAAAAACCTCAGAAGTTATCTTTACCTATATTTAAATGGTAAAAATAACTTGAGTTAGTATTCTCATCAATTATTTATGGATAAGAAAATCTATTTCTTTCTTTCCATTTCATGTATATAAAATAATTTAAAAAATGATTACATTTCCGTAAGAATAGAATCAATAATTATAAATCGTTTTGGTTTATTTCGTTTTGATTTCTGTATTACTACATTTCCTGTTCATAAATGATTATTTAAAATGAGTTTTATACAAATGGGTTATATAATATACCAAATTTAAAATATATACCCTCAATTATAATATAAAACAACCAGAAAATAAAACAAGTTATTTTTGAGCCTGTCTTTTTTATTTTACCATTATACAAATTGTACTACTACCTGTTGCCTGTGACCACGTCTGTTATATACCTGCATTTAAATGAACCTTTTGGGACACCTACTATTCGAACCAAACTAGCTTTGTCAATCACTCCAGGTATCCAACCGGAAGAGTACTTTTTCTGTGCCCCTAACAACGTGTTTGCAGAAATTTCGTGATTACGGATTGAGTAGCTGAGGCGTAAAAGCGTAATAAACACAAACTGACATTTGCATTTATAATGTTTAACATTATAAATGCAAAGTAATAACTATAGTTAGTATTACAAACCCACTCCAAAGTCATAAATAAATGCAAAGAGAGAACATTTTATTTAGTTTGTTTTCTTTCGTACGCTGTTTTTATTTCTTCTTTTGGGATAGATAGATGGGATGGGATGGGAAGGATAGATGACGAATAACGACAACTGAAGTAAAGACAACAAAAATGCCACTACGTTTTGAATCTGAAACAAAAACAGTTCATTAGTACCCAGTCAATAAATATAAAGATTTAGGTAATATTATAGTTACGTACGTACATATGATTATATTTATAATTTAAATACAATAAATGAATATATGTCGAGTATTCTCATGACCCTTACCGCATTGCCTAAAAACGAAGGTGCTGGATCAGTGGGTCCTGCCTGTTATGACCTACGGTGCCACAAACTAAACGTCGCTCAGCGAGCCATGCTTGGAGTTTCTTTGAAGTATAAAATTCCTAATGAGGTAATCCGACAAAGAACTAATGTTACCGACATAGCTCGCAGAACAAGCACGCTTAAGTGGCAATGGGCTGGCCACATATGCTGAAGGACCGATGGCCGATGGAGCAAACGGGTCTAAGAGTAGAGACTGCTAATCGGTAAATGGAAGGCAGGCAGGAACGCCCCCAACGAGATACTTCTTAGGACCGACGAGCTACCTTTCTCAGGACCGATGACCTGAGGAAGGTTACTGGGATAGACTGGATGCGGGAGGCGGTTGACCGGGTTATATGGCGCACATTAGGAGAGGCCTATGTATAGTCAATGTCTATGTCCAATGCTAATGGATTGATTGTATGTATATAAACATTATTGTGTATTATGAGTATAAGGTAAAACGTTGCTTTATATTGACCCGGGACCGGGATTTTAATTGAATTGGATCGTTTAATTTTAAGGAATTATTCCACCTCTAAGGGTTGAAAATGAAGGAATGAAGAATACAGCTCATTACAATTTAATATGTAGGTGTATGGAAGTCGGTGGTTAAAAAGTTATTTTGTAATGTCTATTTTGAAATTGAGATGACATTTAAAAAAATCTACAGTCCATTTATGTGTTCGTCCGTAAAGTGCGTTTATGAAACTTCCGTCGACTCGGTCAGTTGCTCCGTTCTATCAAGATATTAGGAGGTTTCCTAGGACGTTAAAGCCTCAAGAGGAGCATTGTAGTATAAACAAAGTATGAAAAGGTCATTCTGTGCTCCAATCAGCAATAGTTAGAATAAAATAAAAAAATCTAGAGGATTTACCGAGCTTGAAAACGAATTAATACCATTTTTGATTATTTGGTGAATCTGTGTACATACATACAAACACAATTTTGGCAAAACGTTCATATTTTAGCTATACCACAGATAACATAATACTATACTAGTAGCTATACTTACTAATAATTATGTACAATTCTTAGTTATTTCATATATTTTATTTATATTCTATTTTATATTATATAATAGTTACAATTTGATCGATGCAAAACTTTTCATTAAAAAATAAGAACATTATGGTAGGTTCGTTTTATACCGGTAATAGTATAATAGCATAAACTCAATCAATACTTTAGTATTTTAATTAATATAAGATAGTATTGGTATCTACTTCATATTTTTCTTTTTCTTGTTTAGCAGTATGTCAGTGGTATGTGACTATGTTTGAATGAGCATGTAGGGGACAATTGTGTGTGTGTCAGTGGCGTAACAATAGGGTGGCAGAGCGGGCAAAATGCCACGGGCCCCCGCTCGAGAGGGCCCCGGGCACCAAAGGCCCTGAAAACAGGAGGCACTAATTACAAAATGTTTTAAAGAATTAGCCACGGGCTTCGGATAGCATAGTTACGCCACTGGTGTGTGTGTTATTAGAATTTAATTAAAACAATAATACTCACGACTATGTATTCATTTCTGAGGATAATACCATACACCGACCACGTAAAGGATGTGGTTGCACCCGATAATATGAGGGGAAACGGTAAACCTTCTGTGGTCTGATTGTTGATAACATTTTTCTGTAAAAAAGAAAATGCTTAAAATAATAATATTATAGTACCGATATTCTCGATAAAGTGTATGAAATAAATAGACTTCACGACATACGTATAAATGTTTATAACTCTACGATCATTTGGTATGGTGGCGAAGAAGGGTTTGCTGTCCACGCAGAGGACGGGGTCGGACGCCAGAATATAAGTTCTGTCCCTATCAAGTCGGGGGTTGGTATACCAGTAACCGTCAAAAATATTGATGGTCGAAGTAGTTGTTACCAGTTCCAATTGAGGCTAATAGCTGATTAACTTGGTGGGAGTGAAGGTTTACATAACGACAAACATTGGAACTACTGCTAACAACTTTATTTTTGACCAACGACAAACCATATTTCGAATTATGATACTAGAAAATATATTTTGACAAAATAAAAACTTATTAAAAGTGTAATGTAAAGGTCATACTCATCACACTCTACAACGGCACTGAAACGGCACAGCTACGGCACAGGGCCGCCCGCCTGAAATAGAGGCTGCCGATAGCCGGCAGCGTGCTTACCACGCGTCGCCGGCGAGGTGCAAGCTCGCAGACCGCGCGCCGCGCGCGAGGGGCAAGCTAATTTCATCGTCTTCATGTGCGACACGACGCGAAGCTTTTTCGCTGGCGGCTCACAGTCGGCGCGCTGTAAGCACGCGGACCGCGCGCTGTAAGCGAGCTCACTGCGAGCTGTAAGCGCCGTTGCCTTTTTCATTTTGACATTATGAAATGCATTATATGATCACGATGAGCTTTAAGCTCAGATTTGAATGACAACTTAATTGCTGGGGTGGAGCCGTGCCGTTACCGTGACGGTATAGTGTGTGATGAGCTTGATTATTCAGTTACACACACATACACTGTACACACATATTTGGGGCATACTTGTGGCCTAAATATGCGCTGTCACGCATAAACTAAAATGCTGTCATGTACGTTTAGAGCGCAACAGCCTATAATAATATAACTAACATTTAGCTATAATTGTTATTAAACTTTCGCGACTTTGATACATATTAGATGTGTAACTCGGAACTTAATCGCGATAATATTTATAAGGTACAATTACAATACCTTTTTGGTTAGCCGACGCGACGTTTCGATCGAATTGTACCGATCGAGGTCACGGGTGGACTGACCACGATCGGTGCAATTCGATCGAAACATGGGGTAACCAAAAAAGGTTTCGAAGGTACTTTATAAATATTATCGCGATTAAGTCCTGAGTTACACATCTAATACACATTTAGCTAAAAACGCAATCTAATGATTATTATTAATAATTATAATGTACTAGTGACTAGCTGTTGTCCGCGACTTCGTTAGTGTGGAAATTTTGGTGTGAGAACCGTACATTTTCATTTTTGAAGTGAAAACTTCTTTAGCGGCGTTGGGCACTTTTTGAGATGGGTAAAAAATGTTAAACTCGCGTCAGAATTCAGGGTCACGTGGACCCTGATCGAAAATGTATGGAAAATGTGTCCGAGTGTAATATCTTTAAAAAAAATATATTTTTATGACGACATCGAAAATTCTTAAGACGGAGGTGAGTTTCTTATATTTACATGTACAGCGTCAGAGAGACATGGAGAGGGAGGGAGGGAGGGGGAGTGGGGGAAATGGGGAGAGTGGGTGAGTGAGTGAGAGACGCTAATACACTAATAGATCCACTAGAAGGCGCACTAATCTAAACATTAAGTTCTGTCAGCTCTTTATTAATTAATGTCACCAACCTGTTAATGTGACGTTTTAAATTCGTCGTATCGTTTAAGTTTGCAATTCTGTCGGCAGTCCCATGACTGCCTCTTTTTTTTTATATATCTCTGTGCCAAATTCATCCAGATCCGTTCAGCCGTTCTGGTGTGATTGAGTAGCAAACAACTATCCATCCAAACTTTCGCATTTATTATAGTAGTAGGATTTGAGACGCTACACATACCTACCTGATTACCTGACTGTATTATGTCGTTCAATTGAAAATCTTTACATACCTAAATACAAAACAAAAATAATCTTTAAGTAACTAGATATTGTCTATGCCCTGTTGCCATTAACCATACCGTCTTCAAGTTTCATGTATAAATAAAAAACATGGCTTGTTGTCCGCAAAAACACAACAGGTGACCCGAGAGCATATCGATCTCTTGCAGGATAGGGGCTAGAAATTGTTGTTATTCCAGTGGGCTCTTATTTGTATCGTAAATAAATAACGAAAACATAAATAGATACCGGATAGAACACAAAAACTACTTACCAATTCTAAAAGCGGAGACGCAATCAGGATTAAAAAGAACACAGTAATAAGCAATCCAAATCTCTTTTCTATTAGCACAGGATCTTCTACTTGCGCATATTTTATGAGAGCGGCTGTGAGGGAGGCAATCATACCAAACTGTCCACAGACTTTCACCTTATTGTGGGTATAATGGAAGTAGAAAAGGCAATATATGGCGTTAAGAACTAAACCTAACACGCTGGCTTGGATAACTGGGTTGTCACGTATTATATAGCCGTATTTCAACCTAAGAATGCTTCTGAAAAAAAAACAAGAATTGCGAGTGTTGACCTGTTTTAAAAAGTACCCAAGGCACATGACTGATGGCAAGCGATTACTTATATACCCTAGCAACACCAGTGGTGTTACTTGCTTGTTGCTAACTTAACGAACGACGCGACAACTTTAGGCCCAGATGGTTTTTTAGCGTTAAATTAACCGTTATCAAGATAATACATGTGAGTTTTAATAGGTTCAATAAAACCTGACTCGTCAAACAACCAAATTGCCGCACCCGACCGGTTAAGTATGAATCATAACGATGACTAAATGCTTTTGACCTTGCCTAACAACTCGTAGTTGAGGCGTTAACAAGAGGCCGGCCGTCCCTTTAATCACGATCTTAGGTCTCACAGATCGTCACAGAGCATCATGTTCCTATTATTAAACCTGTTAGTGCCAAACAATGAAAAAGATTAAGTGAAAGTGAAACCATTGTGAGAGCGATAAAAGCATAAGCGAAACGAAATATAAGAAGTAGGATTTTAAAAAAGGAATACGCACAATGCGAGACCGAACAGGAAGGGTATGATCCCAATACCTCTTGTACCTCCTTGCTTGTAAATGTTCCAACAGGTAAAAGAGCCGGCTAACATGCGAGCCACTGTCACTACGGTAGTTACATTGCCGACGATCTCTTTATACGGCTGCAGTATGTTTGCCGCGGCGTCCATTTTGATTCTTAATTAAAAAAAAGAAAATAGTCTTTGAAGTTTATGTATAATTTAAATTAGGAACACACAATTTACAACCATTTTATAACACTCGAACTGAGTACTCAATGACAGTTGATGTGATGGGTGATTACAAATTAAAATGTATAGGCGTACAGATAAGATATTTAAAAAAGATAGCTTATTTATTTAGGACATACGGTTTTACTTACTTGTGTATTTTCGGGGATGCCTGAGTAGTTCCGGACTTGACGGGAGACCTGTTATCAAGACGTGAAGCGACCTTAAGTAATAAATGCTAAAAATAGCACAGTTGTTGTTGTTAATTAATTCGTATTTTAGTAATCGTTCATACTTGTTTGCTCGGCCTATTCCGTTCAACCTTTTTGACCAATACAAAAAATATTTAAAACACATTTATCCGTATTTCACAGTTATCCGTACTCTTAAATATATGGCGCTAATAGCTCAAATTAAAGCTGGTATACTAACTAAACAAATTAATTTAAGATGTTACTTATAAATGGAAGCATTCAAATAAAATAAATGGAACGGAATTGGAATTATAATTATAGCCTATAACCTTATTCAATGAATACTCTATCCATTACAAAAAGAATTATTTAAGTCTAATTGTGTGTCTGTTAAGTGTCAGAGATGAGGCGTCCATTAGACGCTCATGCAAACTTCAATCATTACCAAAAGTCATGATTGACGGATGTTCGTTGGTGATTGCTGAAATAATATCGACATTAAAATCTCATCATGCATTCGTTATACGTCAATCACCGTTTTGATTGTGGCAAACTGACAGCAAAACTTACCGTGTAGTGGGCGCCTAAGGGCATGGCATGTTATACATGAATGCAATAGATTGTTAACAATTAAGAAAGAATTACTTACGTTTGTATTATATGTTTAAGTTAGTCAATGTTTAACAGGTAATCGCAGTATTTAGTCAATGAGGTTGTCTTCAAAGGAGTAAACATTTTTGAAATACACTGTTTATTTTACAGATTCTGTAGCTGAGGGAGAAAATTCTTTGATTTATTTGAAAACGGCTTCATCGTTTAGAAAAGCAAAATGAAACGAATATTTACTGAAAAAACATTAGCGGGTATAAATGTTCTATGAACTGTAACTAACTGAAAACATAGTAACAAAAAGGCTAGTTTAGGTAACAGAGGGCATATTTCTATAGTATTATCGTATTCATTCAATTTTCAATTAAATTTTTTACACGATTTTGATTTTAAGTTATAAAGCGTTACATTATTATATATTTCAGTTTATGGCGTTATATCATGATGGCAATTTAAATAACAGTAAATATTTGTGACATTATGTCACTTAGTGTTGCAAAAACATAAATAAATGTTTCCAGAGAATAAAATCAAGTAGGAATTTGCTACTTACAGAAGAATGTTCATCCTCTATGGAGTTCTCGACTCGGGGAGGAGACAGGTCAAATCTTTTACTAAAGTTCATATAGTGTGTATTAGAATATGTGTGGAAACCTCGGAATCGAACCGACAAAAACCACACGGTATTCCGTTACGAGTGTCTATGTGTTTAATTGAAGGGGGACACGGCTCCCACTCACGACTGGGAGGCTTTTTGTTTTATGGACAGGTAGTAAAGTCTGTCAAGGACCTTGCACATCAACCGAGCGGCGGCGGCGGCGGCCCCATATTCTACATTGTACCCCCCTAATATACCTACTGAGACGTTCAGTTCAGTTCTTCAGGGTAGCGTGAAGAGTGTGTTTTCTTTGAATTCAAAGTTCATAATTATGTATTTTTCAAGTATTTTTGAATTGTTGCGAAGCTAGTTACTTTCAATAGACCCTGAGAGAAGACCAGACAAGGACAATATTTTTGACAAAAACCTCAAAGTTATCTTTACCTATATTTAAATGGTAAAAATAACTTGAGTTAGTATTCATATCAACTATTCATTGCATTTCATTTTATGTATATAAAATAATTTAAAAAATGATAACATTTCCATAACAATAGAATCAATAATTATGAATCGTTTTGGTATATTTCGTTTTGATTTCTGTATTACTACATTTCCTGTTCATAAATGATTATTTATAATGAGTTTTATACAAATGGGTTATATATAATTGAGGGTAAACATCCAGAAAATAAAAGAAGTTATTTTTGAGCGTGACTTTATTATTTTAACATTATACAAATTGTACTACTACCTGTTGAATGTGACCACGTCTGTTATATACCTGCATTTAAATGAACCTTTTGGGACACCTACTATTCGAACCAAACTAGCTTTGTCAATCACTCCAGGTATCCAACCGGAAGAGTACTTTTTCTGTGCCCCTAACAACGTGTTTGCAGAAATTTCGTGATTACGGATTGCGTAGCTGAGGCGTAAAAGCGTAATAAACACAAACTAACATTTGCATTTATAATGTTTAACATTATAAATGCAAAGTAATAACTATAGTTAGTATTACAAACCCACTCCAAAGTCATAAATAAATGCAAAGAGAGATTAAAACATTTTATTTAGTTTGTTTTCTTTCGTACGCTGTTTTGATTTTTTCTTTTGGGTTTAGAAGGATAGATGACGAATAACGACAACTGAAGTAAAGATAACAAAAATGCCACTACGTTTTGAATCTGAAACAAAAACAGTTCATTAGTACCCAGTCAATAAATATACAGATTAAGGTAATATTATAGTTACTTATGTACATATGATTATTTATAATTTAAATACAATAAATGGATATATGTCGAGGATTTTGTAATGCCTATTTTGAAATTGAGATGATATTTAAAAAAAACTACAGTATATTTATGTGTTCGTCCGTAAAGTGCGTTTATGAAACTTCCGTCGACTCGGTCAGTTGCTCCGTTCTGTCAAGATATTAGGAGGTTTCCGAGGATGTTAAAACCTCAAGAGGAGCATTGTAGTATACAAAGTATGAAAAGGTCGTTCTGTGCTCCCACCAGCAATAATTAGGATAAAATAAAAAATTGTAGAGGATTTACCGAGCTTGAAAACAAATTAATACCATTTTTGATTATTTGGTGTATCTGTGTACATACATACAAACACAATTTTCTCAAAACGTTCATATTTTAGCTATACTTACTAATAATTATGTACAATGCTTAGTTATTTTATTTATATTCTATTTTATATTATTTCATTAATACTATAACAGTTCTAATTTGATTGATGCTAAACTTTGACTATGTTTGAATGAGCATGTAAGGTACAAATCGGTACAATTGTGTGTCAGTGGCGTAACAATATGGTGGCGGTGGAGCGGGCAAAATGCCACGGGCCCCTGCTCGAGAGGGCCCCGGGCACCAAAGGCCCTGAAAACAGGAGGCACTAATTACAAAATGTTTTAAAGAATTAGTCACGGGCTTCGGATAGCATAGTTACGCCACTGGTGTGTGTGTTATTAGAATTTAATTAAAACAATAATACTCACGACTATGTATTCATTTCTGAGGATAATACCATACACCAACCACGTAAAGGATGTGGTTGCACCCGATAATATGAGGGGGAACGGTAAACCTTCTGTGGTCTGATTGTTGATAACATTTTTCTGTAAAAAAGAAAATGCTTAAAATAATAATATCATAGTACCGAAATTCTCGATAAAGTGTATGAAATAAATAGACTTCACGACATACGTATAAATGTTTATAACTCTACGTACATTTTGTACAGTGGCGAAGAAGGGTTTGCTGTTGCTGTCCACGCAGAGGACGGGGTCGCCAGAATATAAGTTCTGTCCCTATCAAGTCGGGGGTTGGTATATCAGTAACCGTCAAAAATATTGATGGTCGAAGTAGTTGTTACCAGTTCCAATTGATGCTAATAGCTGATTAACTTGGTGGAAGTGAAGGTTTACATAACGACAAACATTGGAACTTCTGCTTACAACTTTACTTTAATCCAACGATAAACCATATTTCGAATCATGACACTAGAAAATATATTTTGACAAAATAAAAACTTATTAACAGTGTAATGTAAAAGTCATCACACTATAACGGCACTGCAACGGCACAGCACAGCGCCGCCTGAAGTAGAGGCTACCGCTAGCCGGCAATCAAAATTAGCTGGCACCTCGCCGGCGAGGTGCAAGCTAATTTTGACTTAATTTTGACTGGCCTGTTGGTCTAGTGGTTAGTGACCCTGACCGCTATGCTTATAGGTCGTGGGTTCGATTCCCACCTTAGTCTGGGTGTTCTTTGTGACCGTTGTTTCTATGTTTGTAAAGTCCCCCGCGACACAGGAGTAATTCCTAATGCGGGAGTTCTTTTAAAAAAAAAAAATTACATCGTCTTCATGTGCGACACGACGCGAAGTTTTTTCGCTGGCGGCTCGCAGTCGGCGCGCTGTAAGCGAGCTCACCGCGAGCTTACAGCGCACCGACTGCGAGTCGAGTTGTATGGTTGCAGCAAGCGCGCTTACAGCCCGCTGTTGGCTTTTCATTTTGACATTATGAAATTTATTATACGACCACGATTTAAAGCTCAGATTTGAATGACAACTTAATTGTTGGGGTGGAGCCGTGCCGTTACCGTGACGGTATAGTGTGTGATGAGCTTTATTATTCAGTTACACACACATACACTGTACACACATATTTGGGGCATACTTGTGGCCTAAATATGCGCTGTCATGCATAAACTAAAATGTAGTCATGTACGTTTAACTCGGAACTTAATCGCGATAATATTCATAAGGTACAATACCTCTCTGGTTAGCCGACGCGACGTTTCGATCGAATTGCACCGATCGATGTCTGACCACGATCGGTACAATTCGATCGAAACATGTGGTAACCAAAAAAGGTATTAAAGGTACTTTATAAATATTATCGCGATTAAGTCCTGAGTTACAGATCTAATACACATTTAGCTAAAAACGCAATCTAATGATTATTATTTATAATTATAATGTATCAGTGACTAGCTGTTGTACGCGACTACGTTACTCGTAGCGTGGAAATTTTGATGTGAGAACCGTACATTTTTCCAGCATAAAAGAAGCTAGTGCTATGTTAGATTATAATATATATCTCTGTGCCACAATTCTTCCAGATCTTTTCATACGTTCTCGTGTGATTGAGTAGCAAACAAACATCCATCCAAACTTTCGCATTTATAATAGTAGTAGGATTTGAGACACTACACATACCTACCTGATTACCTGACTGTATTATATCGTTCAATTGAAAATCTTTACATATCTAAATACAATACAAAAAGAATCTTTAAATCCTTAAGTAACTAGATATTGTCTATGCCCTGTTGCCATTAACCATACCGTCTTCAAGTTTCATGTATAAATAATAAACATGGCTTGTTGTCCGCAAAAACACAACAGGTGACCCGAGAGCATATCGATCGCTTGCAGGATAGGGGCTAGAAATTGTTGTTATTCCAGTGGTCTCTTATTTGTATCGTAAATAAATAACGAAAACATAAATAGATACCGGATAGAACACAAAAACTACTTACCAATTCTAAAAGCGGAGACGCAATCAGGATTAAAAAGAACACAGTAATAAGCAATCCAAATCTCTTTTCTATTAGCACAGGATCTTCTACTTGCGCATATTTTATGAGAGCGGCTGTGAGGGAGGCAATCATACCAAACTGTCCACAGACTTTCACCTTATTGTGGGTATAATGGAAGTAGAAAAGGCAATATATGGCGTTAAGAACTAAACCCAACACGCTGGTTTGGATAACGGAGTTGTCACGAATTATATAGCCGTATTTCAAATTAAGAATATTTCTGAAAAAAAACAAGAATTGCGAGTGTTGACCTGTTTTAAAAAGTACGCAAAGGCACATGACTAATGGCAAGCGGTTATTTATATACCCTAGCAACACCAGTGGTGTTACTTACTTGTTGCTAACTTAACTTTGGGCTGAGATTGTTTTTTTACGGTTACATTAACCGTTATCAAGATAATATATGTGAGTTTGAATAGGTTCAACAAAACCTGACTCGTCAAAGTCGTCAAACAACCAACATGCCGCACCCGACCGGTTAAGCATGAACCATTACGATGACTAAATGCCTTTGACCTTGCCAAACAACTCGTGGCCTTAGGCGTTATCAAGAGGCCGGCCGTCACACAGAGCATCATGTTCCTATTATTAAACCTGTTAATGCCCAACAATGAAAAAGATTAAGTGAAAGTCAAACCATTGTGAGAGCGATAAAGGCATAAGCGAAACGAAATATAAGAAGTAGGATTTTAAAAAAGGAATACGCACAATGCGAGACCGAACAGGAAGGGTATGATCCCAATACCTCTTGTACCTCCTTGCTTGTAAATGTTCCAACAGATAAAAGAGCCGGCTAACATGCGAGCCACTGTCACTATGGTAGCTACATGGCCGACGATCTTTTTATACGGCTGCAGTAAGTTTGCCGCGGCGTCCATTTTGATTCTTAATTAAAAAAAAGAAAATAGTCTTTGAAGTTTATGTTCAACTTAAATTCGGAACACACAATTTACAACCATTTTGGAACACTCAAACTGAGTACTCAATGACAGTTGATGTGATGGGTGATTATAAATTATAATGTATAGGCGTCCAGATAAGATATTTAAAAAAGATAGCTCATTTATTTAAGAGGTTTTACTCACGTGTGTTTTTTCGGGGATGCCTGAGTAGTTTCGGACTTGACAGGAGACCCGTTATCAAGACGTGAAGCGACCTTAAGTAATAAATGCTAAAAATAGCACAGTTGTTGTTGTTAATTAATTCGTATTTTAGTAATCGTTCATACTTGTTTGCTCGGCCTATTCCGTTCAACCTTTTTGACCAATACAAAAAATATTTAAAACACATTTATCCGTATTTCACAGTTATCCGTACTCTTAAATATATGGCGCTAATAGCTCAAATTAAAGCTGGTATACTAACTAAACAAATTAATTTAAGATGTTACTTATAAATGGAAGCATTCAAATAAAATAAATGGAACGGAATTGGAATTATAATTATAGCCTATAACCTTATTCAATGAATACTCTATCCATTACAAAAAGAATTATTTAAGTCTAATTGTGTGTCTGTTAAGTGTCAGAGATGAGGCGTCCATTAGACGCTCATGCAAACTTCAATCATTACCAAAAGTCATGATTGACGGATGTTCGTTGGTGATTGCTGAAATAATATCGACATTAAAATCTCATCATGCATTCGTTATACGTCAATCACCGTTTTGATTGTGGCAAACTGACAGCAAAACTTACCGTGTAGTGGGCGCCTAAGGGCATGGCATGTTATACATGAATGCAATAGATTGTTAACAATTAAGAAAGAATTACTTACGTTTGTATTATATGTTTAAGTTAGTCAATGTTTAACAGGTAATCGCAGTATTTAGTCAATGAGGTTGTCTTCAAAGGAGTAAACATTTTTGAAATACACTGTTTATTTTACAGATTCTGTAGCTGAGGGAGAAAATTCTTTGATTTATTTGAAAACGGCTTCATCGTTTAGAAAAGCAAAATGAAACGAATATTTACTGAAAAAACATTAGCGGGTATAAATGTTCTATGAACTGTAACTAACTGAAAACATAGTAACAAAAAGGCTAGTTTAGGTAACAGAGGGCATATTTCTATAGTATTATCGTATTCATTCAATTTTCAATTAAATTTTTTACACGATTTTGATTTTAAGTTATAAAGCGTTACATTATTATATATTTCAGTTTATGGCGTTATATCATGATGGCAATTTAAATAACAGTAAATATTTGTGACATTATGTCACTTAGTGTTGCAAAAACATAAATAAATGTTTCCAGAGAATAAAATCAAGTAGGAATTTGCTACTTACAGAAGAATGTTCATCCTCTATGGAGTTCTCGACTCGGGGAGGAGACAGGTCAAATCTTTTACTAAAGTTCATATAGTGTGTATTAGAATATGTGTGGAAACCTCGGAATCGAACCGACAAAAACCACACGGTATTCCGTTACGAGTGTCTATGTGTTTAATTGAAGGGGGACACGGCTCCCACTCACGACTGGGAGGCTTTTTGTTTTATGGACAGGTAGTAAAGTCTGTCAAGGACCTTGCACATCAACCGAGCGGCGGCGGCGGCGGCCCCATATTCTACATTGTACCCCCCTAATATACCTACTGAGACGTTCAGTTCAGTTCTTCAGGGTAGCGTGAAGAGTGTGTTTTCTTTGAATTCAAAGTTCATAATTATGTATTTTTCAAGTATTTTTGAATTGTTGCGAAGCTAGTTACTTTCAATAGACCCTGAGAGAAGACCAGACAAGGACAATATTTTTGACAAAAACCTCAAAGTTATCTTTACCTATATTTAAATGGTAAAAATAACTTGAGTTAGTATTCATATCAACTATTCATTGCATTTCATTTTATGTATATAAAATAATTTAAAAAATGATAACATTTCCATAACAATAGAATCAATAATTATGAATCGTTTTGGTATATTTCGTTTTGATTTCTGTATTACTACATTTCCTGTTCATAAATGATTATTTATAATGAGTTTTATACAAATGGGTTATATATAATTGAGGGTAAACATCCAGAAAATAAAAGAAGTTATTTTTGAGCGTGACTTTATTATTTTAACATTATACAAATTGTACTACTACCTGTTGAATGTGACCACGTCTGTTATATACCTGCATTTAAATGAACCTTTTGGGACACCTACTATTCGAACCAAACTAGCTTTGTCAATCACTCCAGGTATCCAACCGGAAGAGTACTTTTTCTGTGCCCCTAACAACGTGTTTGCAGAAATTTCGTGATTACGGATTGCGTAGCTGAGGCGTAAAAGCGTAATAAACACAAACTAACATTTGCATTTATAATGTTTAACATTATAAATGCAAAGTAATAACTATAGTTAGTATTACAAACCCACTCCAAAGTCATAAATAAATGCAAAGAGAGATTAAAACATTTTATTTAGTTTGTTTTCTTTCGTACGCTGTTTTGATTTTTTCTTTTGGGTTTAGAAGGATAGATGACGAATAACGACAACTGAAGTAAAGATAACAAAAATGCCACTACGTTTTGAATCTGAAACAAAAACAGTTCATTAGTACCCAGTCAATAAATATACAGATTAAGGTAATATTATAGTTACTTATGTACATATGATTATTTATAATTTAAATACAATAAATGGATATATGTCGAGGATTTTGTAATGCCTATTTTGAAATTGAGATGATATTTAAAAAAAACTACAGTATATTTATGTGTTCGTCCGTAAAGTGCGTTTATGAAACTTCCGTCGACTCGGTCAGTTGCTCCGTTCTGTCAAGATATTAGGAGGTTTCCGAGGATGTTAAAACCTCAAGAGGAGCATTGTAGTATACAAAGTATGAAAAGGTCGTTCTGTGCTCCCACCAGCAATAATTAGGATAAAATAAAAAATTGTAGAGGATTTACCGAGCTTGAAAACAAATTAATACCATTTTTGATTATTTGGTGTATCTGTGTACATACATACAAACACAATTTTCTCAAAACGTTCATATTTTAGCTATACTTACTAATAATTATGTACAATGCTTAGTTATTTTATTTATATTCTATTTTATATTATTTCATTAATACTATAACAGTTCTAATTTGATTGATGCTAAACTTTGACTATGTTTGAATGAGCATGTAAGGTACAAATCGGTACAATTGTGTGTCAGTGGCGTAACAATATGGTGGCGGTGGAGCGGGCAAAATGCCACGGGCCCCTGCTCGAGAGGGCCCCGGGCACCAAAGGCCCTGAAAACAGGAGGCACTAATTACAAAATGTTTTAAAGAATTAGTCACGGGCTTCGGATAGCATAGTTACGCCACTGGTGTGTGTGTTATTAGAATTTAATTAAAACAATAATACTCACGACTATGTATTCATTTCTGAGGATAATACCATACACCAACCACGTAAAGGATGTGGTTGCACCCGATAATATGAGGGGGAACGGTAAACCTTCTGTGGTCTGATTGTTGATAACATTTTTCTGTAAAAAAGAAAATGCTTAAAATAATAATATCATAGTACCGAAATTCTCGATAAAGTGTATGAAATAAATAGACTTCACGACATACGTATAAATGTTTATAACTCTACGTACATTTTGTACAGTGGCGAAGAAGGGTTTGCTGTTGCTGTCCACGCAGAGGACGGGGTCGCCAGAATATAAGTTCTGTCCCTATCAAGTCGGGGGTTGGTATATCAGTAACCGTCAAAAATATTGATGGTCGAAGTAGTTGTTACCAGTTCCAATTGATGCTAATAGCTGATTAACTTGGTGGAAGTGAAGGTTTACATAACGACAAACATTGGAACTTCTGCTTACAACTTTACTTTAATCCAACGATAAACCATATTTCGAATCATGACACTAGAAAATATATTTTGACAAAATAAAAACTTATTAACAGTGTAATGTAAAAGTCATCACACTATAACGGCACTGCAACGGCACAGCACAGCGCCGCCTGAAGTAGAGGCTACCGCTAGCCGGCAATCAAAATTAGCTGGCACCTCGCCGGCGAGGTGCAAGCTAATTTTGACTTAATTTTGACTGGCCTGTTGGTCTAGTGGTTAGTGACCCTGACCGCTATGCTTATAGGTCGTGGGTTCGATTCCCACCTTAGTCTGGGTGTTCTTTGTGACCGTTGTTTCTATGTTTGTAAAGTCCCCCGCGACACAGGAGTAATTCCTAATGCGGGAGTTCTTTTAAAAAAAAAAAATTACATCGTCTTCATGTGCGACACGACGCGAAGTTTTTTCGCTGGCGGCTCGCAGTCGGCGCGCTGTAAGCGAGCTCACCGCGAGCTTACAGCGCACCGACTGCGAGTCGAGTTGTATGGTTGCAGCAAGCGCGCTTACAGCCCGCTGTTGGCTTTTCATTTTGACATTATGAAATTTATTATACGACCACGATTTAAAGCTCAGATTTGAATGACAACTTAATTGTTGGGGTGGAGCCGTGCCGTTACCGTGACGGTATAGTGTGTGATGAGCTTTATTATTCAGTTACACACACATACACTGTACACACATATTTGGGGCATACTTGTGGCCTAAATATGCGCTGTCATGCATAAACTAAAATGTAGTCATGTACGTTTAACTCGGAACTTAATCGCGATAATATTCATAAGGTACAATACCTCTCTGGTTAGCCGACGCGACGTTTCGATCGAATTGCACCGATCGATGTCTGACCACGATCGGTACAATTCGATCGAAACATGTGGTAACCAAAAAAGGTATTAAAGGTACTTTATAAATATTATCGCGATTAAGTCCTGAGTTACAGATCTAATACACATTTAGCTAAAAACGCAATCTAATGATTATTATTTATAATTATAATGTATCAGTGACTAGCTGTTGTACGCGACTACGTTACTCGTAGCGTGGAAATTTTGATGTGAGAACCGTACATTTTTCCAGCATAAAAGAAGCTAGTGCTATGTTAGATTATAATATATATCTCTGTGCCACAATTCTTCCAGATCTTTTCATACGTTCTCGTGTGATTGAGTAGCAAACAAACATCCATCCAAACTTTCGCATTTATAATAGTAGTAGGATTTGAGACACTACACATACCTACCTGATTACCTGACTGTATTATATCGTTCAATTGAAAATCTTTACATATCTAAATACAATACAAAAAGAATCTTTAAATCCTTAAGTAACTAGATATTGTCTATGCCCTGTTGCCATTAACCATACCGTCTTCAAGTTTCATGTATAAATAATAAACATGGCTTGTTGTCCGCAAAAACACAACAGGTGACCCGAGAGCATATCGATCGCTTGCAGGATAGGGGCTAGAAATTGTTGTTATTCCAGTGGTCTCTTATTTGTATCGTAAATAAATAACGAAAACATAAATAGATACCGGATAGAACACAAAAACTACTTACCAATTCTAAAAGCGGAGACGCAATCAGGATTAAAAAGAACACAGTAATAAGCAATCCAAATCTCTTTTCTATTAGCACAGGATCTTCTACTTGCGCATATTTTATGAGAGCGGCTGTGAGGGAGGCAATCATACCAAACTGTCCACAGACTTTCACCTTATTGTGGGTATAATGGAAGTAGAAAAGGCAATATATGGCGTTAAGAACTAAACCCAACACGCTGGTTTGGATAACGGAGTTGTCACGAATTATATAGCCGTATTTCAAATTAAGAATATTTCTGAAAAAAAACAAGAATTGCGAGTGTTGACCTGTTTTAAAAAGTACGCAAAGGCACATGACTAATGGCAAGCGGTTATTTATATACCCTAGCAACACCAGTGGTGTTACTTACTTGTTGCTAACTTAACTTTGGGCTGAGATTGTTTTTTTACGGTTACATTAACCGTTATCAAGATAATATATGTGAGTTTGAATAGGTTCAACAAAACCTGACTCGTCAAAGTCGTCAAACAACCAACATGCCGCACCCGACCGGTTAAGCATGAACCATTACGATGACTAAATGCCTTTGACCTTGCCAAACAACTCGTGGCCTTAGGCGTTATCAAGAGGCCGGCCGTCACACAGAGCATCATGTTCCTATTATTAAACCTGTTAATGCCCAACAATGAAAAAGATTAAGTGAAAGTCAAACCATTGTGAGAGCGATAAAGGCATAAGCGAAACGAAATATAAGAAGTAGGATTTTAAAAAAGGAATACGCACAATGCGAGACCGAACAGGAAGGGTATGATCCCAATACCTCTTGTACCTCCTTGCTTGTAAATGTTCCAACAGATAAAAGAGCCGGCTAACATGCGAGCCACTGTCACTATGGTAGCTACATGGCCGACGATCTTTTTATACGGCTGCAGTAAGTTTGCCGCGGCGTCCATTTTGATTCTTAATTAAAAAAAAGAAAATAGTCTTTGAAGTTTATGTTCAACTTAAATTCGGAACACACAATTTACAACCATTTTGGAACACTCAAACTGAGTACTCAATGACAGTTGATGTGATGGGTGATTATAAATTATAATGTATAGGCGTCCAGATAAGATATTTAAAAAAGATAGCTCATTTATTTAAGAGGTTTTACTCACGTGTGTTTTTTCGGGGATGCCTGAGTAGTTTCGGACTTGACAGGAGACCCGTTATCAAGACGTGAAGCGACCTTAAGTAATACAAGTTAAAAATAGCACAGTTGTTGTTGTAAATTAATTCGTATTTTAGTAATCGTTCATACTTGTTTGCTCGGCCTATTTCCGTTCAACCTTTTTGACCAATACAAACAATATTTACAACACATTTATCCGTATTTCACAGCTATCCGTACTCTTAAATATATGGCGCTAATAGCTCAAAGCTGGTATACTAACTAAACAAATTAATTTAAGAGGTTACTTATAAATGGAAGCATTAATATAAAACAAATGGAACAGAATTTAAGCAGAATCTAAGCTGAAACTCATTCAAATTTGTTAATTTTTATGTTAAGAAAAATATTAAGAAGTTATTTTAAGTATTTAAAATCCATTATAGTGCTTTAGGTGTCTATTTTCTCACAATAAGAAGCGTGATTATGATTACGAACGTGATACGTGTGCACTGTGTGTGCGGAAACCGTCAACAAATTGTTCAATTACTGTTTAAATAGTTGATTTACATACTGTTTATATAAATATGTCTTAATATATCAGAAGCAACCGCTTGTCTTGTTATCTATGGCACAATGTTTAAAATTATAGTTGTAAGAACATGGCGGTAATAGGTGCAGATTTTCAGGGATCGTTATTAGGTGCACTTACTTACTTATTATAATTATTCAAATCTGATTGACAGTTTCAGAGATAAGGGCATGGTATGTTATACATGATTGCAATAGATTATGTTATCAATTAACAAAGATATTAATACTTACGTTTGTATAATATATTTTTATGTTAGTCAATGTTTAACAGGTATTTGCAGTATATAGTCAGTGAGATTGTCTTCAAAGGAGCAAACATTTTTGAAATACACTACAATACAGATTCTGTAGCTAAGGGAGGAAATTCTTTGATTTATTTGAAAACGGCTTCATCGTTTAGAAAAGAAAAATGAAACGAATATTTACTGAAGAAACATTAGCGGGTATAAATCTTTATAATCCAAGGTATAAATATTCTTTGAACTGTAGCTAACTGAAAACGTAGTAACAAAAAAGGCTAGTTTAGGTAACAGAGGGCATATTTCTATAGTATTATTATTCATCACTTTTTTACACGATTTTGATTTTAAGTTATAAAGCGTTACATTGTTATATATATATATATATATATATATGTATGTTTATAGCGTTATATTATCCTGAAAATTGAAATAACTAAATAACAGTAAACATTTGTGACATTATGTCACTTAGTGTTGCAAAACAAAAACAAATGTTTTCAGATAATAAAATCAAGTAGGTTATGGTAGGTAACGTTTGAATGTTCATCCTCTATGGAGTTCTCGACTTGGGGAGGAGACAGGTCAAATCTTTCACTAAAGTTCAATCGCTATAAGAATATAGTGTGTATTAGAATATGTGTGGAAATCCCCTCGGGTTCGGGAGTCACCGAGCACTCGGCGAAGCGAAGTTATGTCGGAATCGAACCGACAAAAACCACACTGTATTCCGTTATGGGTGTTTATGTGTATAACTAAAGGGGGACACGGCTCCCACTCACGACTGCGAGACTATTTGTTTTATGGACAGGTAGTAAAGTCTGTCAAGGACCAGCGACTTCCTTCCCAGGTTATACCTGAGCTGCCGGTCATAGACACCTTCTTTAAGGCTGCCGTCTTCAAGCTTGAGGACGGCGTGTCATTTAGTTGCCTTATAGCTTTAGAACGGCAGAAGATTGGGGCCTTGGGCTATCAAATTTTTTAGACGACCTAATTCTAATGATAAGACTATTCAACCAAAATATAACTTTTTTATATAGTATATGTAAATTTCAGTCTCAGCGAAAAACTATATACATACTTATTTATTTATTGTAAAGAAATAAAACGTAATAATTTTCCGTTTAACTCTTTACCGGTCGGTTGGATTTGTGATCATTGGCCATGATAACCTTATTCAATCTTTTAGAGTTCAGATAATATTAATAATATAGGCCAAATATTTAGTTTAAGTGTTACAAAAACAAGATTTTGAAAAACTTAAAAAGATTTTTTAAGCTTGGTACTTTTCAGCGGGAATTGTCACTCCCACTTTCAATCATTTCTATTTCTTTCAAGCTCGGGCTTCACCATATTAATAGGGTAGGTAGGTACGTCAAAACAAAGATAAGTCCAAGTTGAAACTGCTCTTTTGTACAATAATTATCACAAATTAGTTTGATTATTACGTGTGATCAAATAATTTCATTCTTAATATTTAAAATATTTTTAAGTGCTTTGTTTTCGCTGGGCTTCTTAGATCTTGCTTCCCGTGTAGTTCTCTTTATCCAGAGTACAATATATCTCATCCAAAAGTCCAACTTCCATTCAAATTAGTTCTGCATCTAGGGCATCATGACTAATATTCCAGGATACAATATATCTGTGTCAGACTACAATAAATCTCCCAAATTTCATCCAAATCGGATCAACAGTTTACGTGGCAATAAGTTACATACATCCAGTTGGTTTAATAATATTTAACATTAATATTCTGACGATTAATATATTAGGAACTGTTGTCAATACAATACGGAATCTTTACATTTGGACTGGGGATCCAGTTTTCTTTCGAAAGGAGTATTTTTTTAAGAACATCCATCATTTATGAATGCAAGATGCTAGATGGTGTAATTTTGTCAGATTTTTGTTGCTCTGAAGTTCAACGTTGGGGCTGGAAGGTCCCGACCAGGGACTGGAAGACAAAGCGTTGGGTGTCCCCCCCACGACACGGACCAAAGACTTGGTCGAACTGGTAAGAGCCGTTGGAATAAGCCGGCGTAAGACCCCTCCATGTGAAAGTCTGCGAAAGAAATGACAGTAACTATTATTTTGACATTTTTGCATTGCACACATAAATTTTTAACTAAAGATTTGTATTTTGATTTGTATTGCATGCCGAGAGGCCGATAATGGAGAAGCTATGCTATATTATTATATCACAACAATTATTGTACCTACCCATTTTCGCAATAAAGTAATTTGAATTTGAAAAAAAAAACAGTCAGTCGTAGGACTGCACTTCAGAAGTGAAAATATAACTTCACAATGTATTTGCATATACATACACACACACACACGCACACGCACACGTACACGCACACGCACACGCACACGCACACGCACACGCAAACGCACACGCACACGCACATGCACACACACACACACATCTATATATATATATAATTAGGTTAAAAATAAAAAGTAGGTAATAACATATCTAAATGTGTACATAGTTGATAGTACGCTGGAAATTCTGCGCTCCTGGGCGCTCATAAATGTTCGAATTTCGAATGTTATATTTTTTTACATATAAGAAACTCGGCTACGTCTTACGAATTTTCGATCAGGTCACGTGTCCTGACACGAGTTTAATATTTTTTACCCATCCCAAAAAGTGCACAAAGCCACTTAAGAAGTTTTCACTTCAAAAAAATTTGAACAAAAATTTTGTGGATCTACTTAAGTAGTCGGTTCACACAATCTTTAGTCAAGGTGGCAGGAAAACATAGTATGAAGGCACCACCAAATCACTACCTAATATTTCCGTTAAGAACGTCCACCCCGGTGTTTCACGGCTTGCCCATGATCGGGGGAGCGTGAATCGCCATTGCATTCTTCCCCAGCAAATTTTAAAGACTAGATTAACTTTGCATGCAATCATATATAGTTAAACATATATGATCAATGTATACTTTACCATCTTCAAATACCGTGTTTTAATGCAAATAAATGATAATTATGATTAAGTACATCCATAGAAAAAAAGAAAAGAAAAAAAATAAATAGAGGTATTTAGAACAGGCTTATATTCCATAATCGACCTGGGACAAATATGATGGAGATGACGGTACATAAACTGAATTTAACATTTACGAACAAAATTTATTTATTTAGATCATTACATAAACATATATTGTAATGGGTTATACCTGTTAGAATAGTTATATTACAGTCCTATAGGCTTACAAATTTGCACACAGTGTTTGTTTGTACGAGTCTGACTGAGATTATCTGACTAATTTAGACTGAAATAAAAATATCTACATAACAAACTACTTTGAAAACTAAAAAATAAATGTCCACAGATCCGTTTAACAAATGGCAAATAGGCAAAGCGAGATATGACACATAGAGTAACACACAGACACACACAATTGTACTTAGTTGGTTTTCTTCGCTTTGCCTTTGGGTTTGGAAGGGTAGATGATAAACAGCAGCAACTGAACAGCAGATAATAAAACCGCCACCACGTTTTGAATCTGAAACAGAAGACATTTCTTTAGTCATCAGTCGCTATGTGCAGGTACTCTAGTCCTCGTTCGGCCATCATTTGAGGTGCAAAGATCTTCCAGTAAACCTTTTTAAGGAAAGACTGGAATTTAAAGCCGATGTATGCTATGTTTAAAGAAACGTTTCAGACAGAATTGTCGTTGTGACGACATACCTAACGCCATCTAACCAAAACAAGTTCAACTACTTAGTAACTTAATTGTGTATTGCGCAATAAAAGTTACAAGTATACAAGTTCACATTTATAAAATCTATATCGAGGTCGTAGCCCATGATTTAATGAGCCTCCCTTTCGTTGTTTTAGGGACTTTCAGTAAAAAAATTTTGAGTAGTCTAGATGTCTGTCAAATATATACAATTTTCAACCCATTCCTCATTAATATCTTACTTTAAAAGCAATAAAAAACGTTCTAGAAAAAAGAAATTTAGGCATTAAAGGAACATTGGAATACGACATCCCTGTGTTCGTTTTAAATCTTCTAAATACTGTAGAGACTGGCTTATCAATGAGAGTTGAGGTACCCGTAGAGCGTTTAAGCGATCCAAACTTGCCTGTTTACCCATTAATACACATAATGGGTAAACAGGCAAGTTTGGAATCAAACAACAGATTAAAAAAATAAATAAACAGGTCTGTAAATACTGGTTATTTCCAATAGGAAGTTAAATTGAATACTTTAACAATCAAATGCTATAAAGATTTTTTTGTACTAACTCTAAACTTTGACAGGATTTTGCAGTTGAACAGAGTGGACTTTTTAACATAATTTCTTTAAATTATTCTTTTTTTTAAATAAATTAAAATTAGAGCACAAAACTTAACCAAACTCTCTCGTGTGATTCTGGATGTCTAGGAATAATCAACTAATATTGCTAACTAAACAGTTTCATTTGTGTAATTGTTTTTGTACCTATTCTGTAGGTGAAAGAAAGGAGGTGTTCAACTGTTTTGAGTAGTATTCCAGTTAGTATTCCACATTCCTTCTTATGCACTATTTAGCCCCTATCTAGTACAAATATAATACGGCGTATATGTTTTATCTGCTGTAAGTCACCCCGTTACAATTTAATACCAAAGAAATGGATGGAATGTCCAGATATTGCTGAAAATGTCTGCATAAGGAAGAAGAAAAAAGAAGAAAAAATAAAATCCATTTGCATCCATTTTTTTCTCAAACTAAATCGACTATTTATCGGCCACACATAACACTTCTAAAATTGGATTACACGTTTCTGTAACATTCTGGATATTATATACATATATAAATAAACTACTGTTAGTTGGAAGGCTTAACCTCACTCACTCGGCGAAAAGCAATGAATTGCTTCACTGCCGGTTTTCTGTGAGACCGTGGTATCACTCCGATCGAGCCGGCCCATACATGCCGAAGCATGGCTCTCCCATTTTTAATATGTTCGCAATAGTCCGAATGAGTTTGTTAGGGAAAGAAAAATTTCAAAGTTGGGAATTCAGGGAAAACTAGAAGTGATTTTTTCCATGAAATTAATACGAATGATTGACATTGTCAGGTAGTGAACATTAATACTCACGACTAAGAGGTCATTTCTGAGAATAAATCCATACACCAACCACGCAAAAGACACGACTGCCCCTGACAGGATGATGGGGAATGGCATACCTTCTGTTGACTGATTCTTGATTACACTTTTCTGTAATAGAAAACCTTTAATATAGTGTTAGTCCTCTTAAGATTATGTTACTTACACTAGGTAACAGAAGCCGAAAGTTTGAACGAAGAATTTCATAAATGTAAGTAGGAAAAAAACTTTCAAAATTTCATTTTTTTTGCTCGGAAAAAAAGTTTTCAGTAGATTTCATCTTAGTTTTGAATCTATATTAATATTATAAAGCTGAATGAAGAGTTTATTTGTTTGGTTGAACGTGCCAATCTCAGAAACTACTTTTCGAATTGAAAAATTATTTTAGTGTTGGACAGCCCATTTGTCGAGGAAGGCTATGGGCTATATAACATTACGCTACGGCCAATATGAGCGGAGCAGTAACCATAAACGAAGGTGAAAATTCTAGTAGAAAATAATTGTATACAAGAAATTCTTAACAAAGAAGGCAATGGTAAAATATTTGAGAAATTTAGAGCTTAACAGTGAGACTGGAAAACTTAATACTTCGTTTCATGAAATGCAGTTGGCCTATATTTAATAGTTAAACTCAAAAATGCAATAATGCAGGATCATTGAAATACATAACAGAAAATCACCCAAAAAAATACTTGCCAATTCTGATAATGGTGACGCAATCAGTATTAAAAATAACACAGTGATAATCCATCCAAATCGGTCTTCTACTAGACCAGGATCTTCTACTTGAGCATATCCTATGACAGCCGCCGAAAGTAGGCTTGAGAAACCAAACTGCACCCATACCTTCATCTTTTCATTTGTATATTGGAAATAGAAAAGGGAGTATATGATATGAAGAAATAAACCCAGGAGGCTGACCTGGATGATTGGATCGTCACGGATAATATAGCCATATTTCAAGTTCAGAATATTCCTGAAAAAAAAGAAACATTTTGTTTTTAATGCTTTGGTTTAAACTGCACTTTTTTGGAATAGAATAGATATTATTAAATAATAAATGGAACTAGAGATCGCGTGGTGTTTGACCTGCTATTGTTTGGACCTACTTACCGTGACAGGTCAACGCATATACTAGACGCGTGTAAGTAATAAGACATTTTTTTTTTTTTTAATTTAGCTTTCTGCATTTCTTCTATATATAAACTGTAAATATTCCAAAGTTCATATTACATTCTCGAAATTCTCTTAAAAAGTGGTACAAAGAATTCTCTTCACGTATTAATATAATGATATGTCTATGGAAACACCCAATCCATCTATGTCCATTCATTTATCCATTCCATTTTCCCAGATTGGTCTCTTCGACCTGCCAAAGCAAAGCAAGAGTGTCTTACTGCATTACTGCACCTACAGTTGTTGCATTTTTACTTACTTTGCAACGGCTGTAAATGGTCTTGCTTTGAACCATGTAAATAGGCACGAGTCAGTCTGTTTTGCGAGGTCTTTTTGTATACCAAAGAGTGAAAAGAGCATGCAGTAAAAAGAGAACCGGTGAAGACGCAGATCTCCGATGGCGAGTTATGAGCGAAGAACAGACACGTACAACGTTCTCCTATCTAGTTACACACAGTCTCACAATTTGTATTACTTTACAAGGAATAAATGGGGTGATACTAACAAGACTAGATCAGAGACATTGATGTGACATATATCACCTGATTAGCTACACCGAATGGAAGCTAGCGAGCCAACTGCTGCTTCCATGATTTACATATAATAGTATGAAATAAATATAGTACTAATCTCTTTTCTGTGTTAACACATAAACGGGCATTGCGATTTCAACATTTAACGTTGGTATTTTGTATTTCTACTATAACATTTTATCTGGATCGACAGATAGTCACCGGTCTCAAGATAACCCCGTTTTTGCCACACGCTATACCAATCTCAGCCGAAACTGACCAAATGAGTGTCAACCTTGCTCTTAAACGTGATAATATAAGAGCAACGACTCGTAAAATAATAAATGATGAATTATAAATTATAAACGATGATGATTTAAAAAAAGAATACATACAAAACTAGACCACCCAGCAAGGGCGTGATCCCAATGCCTCTGGTGCTTCCCTGCTTGTAAATGTCCCAACAGATAAAGGTGCCCGATAGCATCTGAATCACGGTAACTAAGGTAGTCACATGGCCCACGACTTCCTTATATGGCTGCAGTAGGTTTGCAAGAGTATCCATTTTGATTATTAAATATAAAGTCAATAAAATAGTTTTAGTTTATTTACAAATAAATTTACACACAATTCCCAATGGCCTAGCCACGTCTACCAAGCTCTAACGCTCACTCGATTATTAAAGTCATCGTGAGTAATTTAGATAAGATATTAAGTAAGTGCCCGACCTATGGATATTGTATCAATAAAAATAAATACTACTTATTGTTCAGATTGTTTATTTAAAGCATTTTACGACTATTTGATTTTAATGTTATCGCAGTTCAACAACAGGTAAGTTTGGATGAAAGTAAATAGTTTTCGCAGAATTAACTTTATCTGTATTTGAAGAAATGAAACCCGAAATCAAATTTAGTCAACACATCTTAAGGAGTGTTTGTATTTTTTTGTCTGCTGTCCATTAATGCCTTTCAGCATTTACAATTATTTTAGTCTGTGTCATAGAAGGGCAAATTATCGCTGCCGACGTTTTCAAATTTGATGCTGTTACTCATAATTTCCTTACAAAAAAAAAAAAACAACAAATATTAGCCAACCCATTTCAAATGTAAGCTCTGTTTTACATACATACATATGTACTGTAATATATATCATACCGTGAAATATGTTGGCACTGATGTGTGAGAAGGTCGCACTGAGTTCGAAACTTGAACGTTTAAACATACATAATTTTATAGTATGAAGAAAACAAGAGAGAGTGCAGGGGTCTTGACCTGGACGTCAGACGGATGAGACATGCCTCTCTGTTCGAGAAGTGATTGTTGCATTTTAATGTGAAAGTATTTATTAGATCGTCCAATATATTAACACTTATTAGCAGCTCATATGGTTTGATCCCAAACTTGCCTCTTTGCACATACTCCTTTCTTATGAGCATCTCGCTATGCCCTAAGCAAGTGCTACAATACACTCACAAATGGGTAGACAGAGAAGTATTAAATTGCCACATTTCGCCAACTATTATTTGGCTCCATTCACCTAATAGGAGACACGCCTATTGCTGTCACTGCGCACTTTGGGAATTAAAGATGAGAATATTAGAAGTAAATTGAAAAAGAAAAGTAAATATGAAGGGATGTAACGTAGGGGGTTGACTCGTGGTTTGTATGTGGTCCCCCGAAGGTAAACTTAAGTGAGGAGAGGAATTAAACACGTTTAATCACTTTCACAGTTTATAATTAAACTTGTAGAACAGTTATTTAAAAGAATTTAGATATTAACAAGGCTAGGTTCAGGGTATGAAGGTCTTGAGAGGCTTTGGACGTAGCTCCGGCCCTGGTAGGTGGAGAACGCTTAAATTCTGGATCTGTTTGGAACGAAAGAGGCTTGACTCTCCGCGCAGCGTGGTTTTATAGTCCCTCGGGGCGTGGTGCGCGCGGGGCAGGTAGCTCGGGGAATAGTAGGGTGGTGCGTGGTGCTAGGTTTCGGACGTGGAGAATGTAGGATGACGCGTGACAGGGAAGGCAATAAAAGTAAAAATTGGGGTGTTTAATGAATAGCTCCAACATCAGGGTCGCATATCTGTAACTCAAACTGGCTGTTGCCCGGAAGTCTGTCTATCCAAATAATTGAAAAGAAAATTTAATTAATATATTATACAAGTCTTTTTCAGCCTAATTCTTTAAACTAGATGATTGTATTACAGGGAAAAATTCCATTAATCATTTACAGATATCTGTCGTCGCCACATCAAAAACTCTTATGCACACACACACACCACACCCACACACACACACCACATACACAAACAAACACGCACACACATATACACTTCCTCACACATACAAAAATCACTTTGAAATCCTCAGGTTTCTACTCTACACAATAGTACTAGTACCACAGATAAAATAATAGTTACTTCGTAACAGATACATCACTCCCATACAAAAGTGAAAATACCTACGTTATAATAGCCTACAAAATTTAATTAATAATACCTGGCGTTAGCTGCGACCAGAAATATATCTTATTTACGCTTTTCGAAAGTTGAGAACGCCTTGCCCACCGCGCGACTTTTGTCTGTGTGTGTAACCGCTTTGCCAGACACTTTGAGGTTGTACAAAATACACAAATAATGAAATAGATTATTTATTTGATAATTAAATTTATGAGTGTTGAGTTTTATATAGGTAATGATAAATAAAATTATTTCCCCTAAGTAAATTTTTAAAAGCAATTAAAATATTCTTCACTTTTAATATTGGGTTCCATTCCCACCCAGGACAAATAATTATGTGGTGAGCATGATCATTTGTTCTATGTGTGGGCTTAATTTATCTATAATATGTATTTAGAAATAAATAAGTATGTTTATCAGCAGTCTGGTTACCATAGTACAGGCCTTGCCTAGTTTGGGATAAGACGGCCGTGTGTGAAATGTGTCAAGTTATTATTATTATTCTTATACTTTCCATAGTAACATAAAATGTTGATGCTGTCCACATATATACTAATGGCCGCTGAGTAGACGGGAGAAAGATACTCTGCTTACAATTCAATGCTTGCTTTTCTATAATGTATGCCAAGTGAAAGTGACGGGATTATAGAAAAAGGGCTTGTATCAATTTGATAAAAAAAATTACTCCTCATTTATTTTAATTAAGATTTAATTAAAATAATAAAATATATGTGATTTTTTTAAAAATGAGCGTAAGATATTGATTTGTGCGAGAAGCTCCGAAAAGATGTTTCTCAATTTTAAAAAACAACACTTTTTATTTTTCTAAAATACTGTATTTTTTACTCTCCGACTTTAATATACTTTATTTCTCATACAAAAAGTTGGCAACCCTTGTTGCAGTTCACATTTTTTCGTCAGTTTATAATAGCGCGAGTATGAATTCAGTTCAGATCATACGGTGAAATCTATCATAGATATCATTTTGAACATTTTTACTATTACAACGAAAGTCTACAATTACAGGAGTATTAGAGACAAAAGGTATCTGCCTGCTACCTGGAACTGTTTATATCTTATGAAAGCCCTTTAATCGGCAACACGTTTTATGATATACACTCCAATTTAATACTTTTGTATAACATATTATGTTATCCAAAAGTATTAAATAACAAATAACTACCTACCTACTCGAATAAATACCCCAATCCTGCGACTGAAATGAACATATTGAGAGCGGTACGCTCTTTTATTATTTTATTAAAAATAGGGACAAACTATAATAGACGATAACACAGTTCACTATTTAATAAGAATAAGTTAATAGACATTATTTTGACTGGTTATACCGGTAACGCAATGGTATTGGTCGATTGATAAATATTAATGAATAGTGGGGTTTTAGAAGGGTAGAAATAGGTTCAGAACATTGACTTGAGTGCGAATAGTGGTACGAACAGCTTGGCAGTTACTGTTAGTTAGTGATTTTCATATTTTATATCAGTGGTTGTGAGACTGTTTCTTACATATCTGTTTATCCCTTCGAAATGTTTTACATTTCGAATTCTTACCCACCAGACATCTTGTTAATTTTAATCCTTTCAGAAACGCCCGCCTATAAATAAAAAATGAAAACCACTTCGCCCAAGAAAAACCAAATTATAGCAATAAGTGCTAAAACAAAAGTCATCATATCTTACAAAACTCATCATGAGTCACAAATATTTAATCTGAGCTTATCAACAGTCTAGCTTAAAAAATCTGATTGTTGAATCAGTTAAGGAAATCTATAGTATATTTTGTGTTTTTAGGGTTCCGTTCTTCAAAAGGAAAATAAGGAACCCCTATAGGATCACTTTACTGTCCGTCTGTCTGTCTGTTTGTCTGTCAAGATCCTTTTTCTCAGGAACCCGTGGACGCATCACGTTCAAATTAATACCAAATACTTATATCTGCGCTTCCTTGAAGCTGTAAAAAATTCAGGCTTCTAAGTCAAGGGGAGTGCGACAAGAGGATTCTCTTTCTCCCAAGATCTTTACAGCCGTTTAAGAATCGGTTATTAACAAACTCGACTGGGCCTATGAGGGGCTAAATACAAATAAAAAATTAATCAACCATTTAAGATTTGCTGCCGATATAGCAGTATTATCAGATAATGCTAAGTAGATAGAATTATTGAGACACTCGTTGCAAACAGATAGTAGTAAGGTAGGATTAGAAATTAACTTTAGCAAGACAAAATTTTTGACAAACTCTACAAAAATCCCTATTAATTTTGAAAGCGAAAATTTATTTAGAAAAACAGATCTCTTTTCGAAACAAACTACTGATTTAGAAGTGGAAAGAAAAATTACGGGAGCTTGGAACAATTTTTGGAGCTTAAAAGAAGTACTTACAAGCTCAATGCTTACTAAACTGCCTGAATTAACCCTACTACCCCTGTCTCCCTCAAGAATCGTTTCGCATTCATTCACGACACACACATGACAGAAACTTGAGATCATCGGAAAATTTGACGCTGAAAATTCCAAGCCACTCTACAACTTTTTCTTTCCTATCTTTTACCGTGCAAGCTGCACGCCTATGGAATGCATTGCCAAAAGCTATCAGGCACTAACTATTTTCCCTATGTACGTATGTATGTACATACCTATGTTATTGTATTAGTAAGTAAGTAAGAGTAATGTGCATCATAAGCTACCTATTACTATACGGTACCTATAGTCCATCAAATAATGAGGTGTTCAGTTACAAAATACGAGTCCAAAAATATTTGCCTCTGTGGCTTCTTTTTACACCTTTGTAAACATTTTGGAATGCATAATGAAGAATTGAATTGAATTAAAATAAAGAAAAAAGGTCATGGATTTCTAGTTGCTGCCCTTTTGCTATGCATTTCAGACAGTTTGCTCGCAGAGTGAATAATAAAATAAGGTTTTGGCAACGAGCTACGAAGAGGAGTATCATGAACACCTTTGGAATAATGAAAAAATCCCACATACCACTATTGGGAGCCGTACAAAAACAAAAATGCATGTGGGCGGGACATGTTGCTAGAATGAATGACGATCGATGGATGAAACGAGTGACATCTTGGTCTGGGCCGATAGATGACAGGAAAAGAGGAATACCTATAACACGATGGAAAGATGATTTTATAAAACTCACTGGGAAGAGATGCAGGAGGCCTTCACCCTCACGCGTTGGGCGTTGGTGTTTTTGAGATGGGTAAAAAATGTTAAACTCGCGTCAAGAGACAACCCTGATCGAAAATGTATTGAAAATGTGTAGTCGAGTATCATATATTTAAAAAAAAAAAAATTATGACGAGACCGGAAATTCTTAAGATGGAGGCGAGGCGTCAGAGGGACATGGAGTAGGAGGGAGAGAGGGAGAGAGGGAGAGAGAGAGGAAGTGAGAGAGAGAGAGAGAGAGAGGGCAGGAGGGAGGGAGAGAGAGAGAGAGAGGGCGGGAGGATAATACATATATAGATCCACTAGAGGGCGCTAATCTAAACATTGAGTTCTGTCAGCTCTTTATTAATTAATGTCTCCAACCTGCTAATGTGACGTTTTAAGTTCGTCGTAACGGCGAGAAACCCCGAGAACACCCGAGAAGCGTGAATGTGAGAGGTTGCTCGACGTCTCTTTCAGGCGCTCGCCTGTTTTCCGATCGGTATCGGTATTTAATCCCGCTTCAAAGGATTTCTCGGGCGAGAAAAGTGAACACTATCACATTCGTGTTTGGTCCCAGTAGGAAATAGAAAACATTAGGTGTTTTTCACATGTTTTTATGAACAACAGCAATGCCCAAACCTTGTTATATTTCGGTGAATTTGTGTCATCCACCATCGTCTGGGTTTTCTTTTTTTCTTTGCTTTCTATCTGATTTCTATATTAACGAGGTTATAGACTATTGCACAAAGTACTAAAGCCGCTGCACAGTCGTCCATATCGGATGTGAACGAGAACGTAAGTGAGAAACATCGTGAGTGAGGATAGTTCGGAGTTCTCGCGAGAAGTCACGGCAAGATATCTCGCCGAGACTTCTCGCTGTGAGTCTGTAATGGCTATTAAGATTGCACTTCTGTCGGCAGTCCCATGACGGCCTCTTTTTTTTTATGTGTGCCTAAATACACATATAAAAAACTTTTAAAAAGTGAAGGTTTTAAATTTTTAACGTATTAATACATCAAATTTTAATTACATTTATAAAGAGTAGATACTCATTTAAGTATAGTATTAACTCTATCATGGCATGTTTTACTTCCCTTTTTAAAATTGTACGCAAATGTCAGTTTTTTTTCTATCATTCCAATCAACACTTCAAAAACAATAGTAAATATAAGCACCACGCTATAGAATTTCGGATATATTTTTTCTGTTATATTTTATTTTGTGGAAATTTTAAAATTATTCTGTGGATTATTAATTTTTCGAATTAAGGTAAGTAAAAAGTAGCAAAAAACTTAAGTTTTTTTCTCCAGGAATGCAGGGAGTGCAGCCTTTGATGGTAGGATGTTAATGACCATGAGTTCCATATATGTGTCTCCTAATAACATTATAGTCCATTTCTTTTCCAAACCTAAAAAATATCTATACTGTCCCAGAATTGTGACTTCACATTCCTCCCAAGCTCATATTTCTTATCTCTTAGTTGTTTATTTAAATCGATGAAAAAATCGCTCGGCTACTGGATTTACAACATAGGGTGGCAGTTCGACAAATTGCAATGAATTTAAGTACTGGTCCGTAAATGAATTATCAAATCATTTCTATTGACACCTCGATGTTGATTTCGCTAACTAAAATCTTTTGAATGATGTGATGATAATGTCAAATATTTCCTCCGATCAGTCACGATCTGGTTTGAAATAACATCATATTTATATATACAAAAAAAAACTAGCTTTTTTGCAAGCTTCGCTCGCGCCAATTTTGATTTTGATTGATAAGTTTTAGTTTTAGCCTTTTAGTTTTAAACGTGATTATGCGCGACGAATTGTTGATATCAGCTTTTATTACAGGCAATTGCGATCCGAAGACCATCACTTATACCTATTTTAGTGAACGAAGTATATACAAAAATTAAGTATATACTGATCGTTTCGCTGTTGCAGTCAATATAATTATGAAACTCGTTACGTGAAACGTTAAGAACTACTGAAGTGCTACTTTACTATGTAAGTTTACTCGTTTCTTTTAGAATCTTTTGTACACCTGAGATCACTTGGCGTGGCCTTGGTCAGCCTGGAGAAACGCAAAGCCCCTAATAGGCTAGTGTCTAACTTATACGGTCCAAAATTTTAGGGTTACTCTAGAATTCAGGAACAGGTTATTGATTCGCTTATAGCTAATACTTGTTTAACGATAAAGTACGTCATATATTCATAATATAAAGTGGTTCCCATATACGAAAAAAAAATTGTAAGACCGGTCTAGAAGCTCGCCTCATATGAAAATTTACGAGCTTGGAGTGTGTACCACGGTCAGTACGGCATGCACCACAGTTCATACCAAAAATAACCCCTCAAAGTAGGATGAGAAATGTAAGTCATTCACTTTCATCCACATGCTTTCAACGTCAAAGGAAACGCAGACAATCTATTGCAGTGCCTAACAGAATAAATACTTAACTGTCGCTAAAGAACATGCTCAAACTTTGGTTTACTAATGTTTAAAAGTTTTAAAATGCCATAATTTCATATGCCATACTGGTATTTGCCATAATTTCATTAGAAATAACGCTTCAATTGCCATAATCGTGAAATGACATAAAATGACTTTCACTAATTCCATTGGTCATAATCGATCAAGTGTCATAATAATTTAAATCAAAACCGAAATCAGACCTTAAATCATAAATGCCATTTTCCATAACTTTTATTCACCATAATATAAATAAAGATAATTTAGTACAAGCGCCTGCAATTTTTCACAATTTCAATCACAATTAAACCTAAAACTAAACCTCATATGGCGTCTACTAACTAAGCTCGACGGAGCCCCGCTTTGCGGGGCTCCTACTTCTGGGTGGTTAAAAAAAACCACGAAGACTAAGGCGGGAGCTCCGCTTCGCTTCGCTCCCGCCTTAGTCTTCTAACCTAACCTATCCGAGTCGGATTGCACTGAGTCGGGGTGTTAACGATAATTAATTTCGACCTAACAAATGTATTATTTTCATAATTATATAAAATTTTGATTGTCAAGAGTCGATTATGAGATGTGTTACTTATGGTAACTAATTATTATGATATATGTTGTTATAGAAAGTCATTTTACGGCAAATAAAAGTTATCACTGTTGAGTTGTTAAGGTAAACGTTATTAGTATAAATGATAATAGTGCAAGTAAATATTATGATCGGGGATGATTATGGCAAACAATATTAATGCAAATGAATTTATGGAAAACGAGAGAATACCTCAAACTTTACCTACAAACAGACAAGCCGCAAACTCGTAATCAGGCGGATGGTGAAACAAACATGCCAATTTAAAGGCATATATTTGTCGTACTTCCACGCTTTTCCCACATCAATTCCCTGTTTACGGCATTTTGCCATCCCATATTTGGACAATCGGTAAACGGAATGTAGGACGCCCCCCAGCCAGATGGACCGACGACCTGAAGAAGGTAGCAGGGATGAACTGGATGCGAAAGTCGGAGGACCGGGTGCTATGGCGCACATTGGGAGAGGCCTATGTCCCGCAGTGGACTATGATAGGCTGATTAATTGATTGATTGATATTTGGACAAAGTAATCATCCTCGAAATAGTCATCACGGATTTGGACTAGCAACAGTTCCTGCCCTCGTCTAATTGCCCCGATAACCACTTGATATGTAATCGATTATTTTAAAAAGGTTACTTTCAACACTTTCACTGGTTATTAGTTATTACGGCTGGGTTTAGGAAGTTCCAGAACTATGGGAGCGATTGCGAGTCTACCGCACTCCACTCAATCTTCGATTGTGACACAATACTACCACAAACTTCTCTATACTCACTTATCTTTTCACTATCAACACTATTGACTGGCCTGTTGTTTTAGTGGTTAGTGATCTTGACTGCTGAGCCAGAGGTCGTGGGTTCGATTCCCACCCGAGGGCAAACAATTGTGTAATGAGTATGATCATTTGTTTTGTCTGGGTGTAATTAATCTATAATATGTATTTAGAAATATATAAGTATGTTTATCAGCAGTCTGATTGCCATAGTACAGGCTCTGCCTAGTTTGGGATCAGACGGCCGTGTGTGAGATTAAGTTTATTATCTCTGTTTTCAGATGAAATGTCTTTATTGCGGCCTTTACAAGCATTTAAGGCAGCTAACAAATGTCTGAACATATACAACAGTAATGTAAGTCCCTAATTTTTTTTTAGACTATTTCTCCTCATATATTTAGTAGACAATGGTTGTAACCAGGGGCGTAGCTACCGCCGTATCAGCCGTATCAATGATACGGGGCCCCCGGGCTACAGAGGCCCCTAACGAGTGTAAGCAAAAATTAGTAAAACATTATCCACAATGTCACTTAATCTCGTGCTTCCGGAGAAAAAAACATAGTTTTTTATGTTTTTTTATGTCATACGTGCCTATACTTTTTCACTTCAGAAATGACAAAAGCCAAAAAAGTAATCTCTTTTTTTCCCGAGTTAACCGTGCGCCCAAAAGTTGGGAACATCCTACGTCGGTTATTGCGGGATTCCCCCGTTTAAAGCATTTTTGTTTCTTTTGTGAGAATCTTTACGCTTCATTTGGGCCCCCCAACTAATTTTGATACAGGGCCCCTTCAAGGCACTCTACGCCACTGGTTACAACCAACCATTATGATTGGCTGTCCTTATCAGCACTTTACACGGGCACAGTCCGCGCGGTATGTTATGTATATATATAAATTAGAATTTATTTATACATACAGGGTATTTTATAAACGCTCCCGAAAACGAAGACAGACGATAGTACTAACTAATAACTACTTACACTACTAATAACTATTATTAACACCTTTGCTGATTATAAACAGCTGACGGGGTCAATGACGCTGGCATGCGGGCCGTGCAAAATCGGCGCCTGCGCGCCTCATTGACCCCGTCAGCTGTTTGATAATTTTCATGTTTCATTGCCAGGTTTTTTTTTACTGATGTATTTTTTATGAAATTATCGGTTCATTTACTTGTACTAACATGATAGAGCGTGAATAATGCTAATAGAACGTTCTAAATTATTATTTTTCATCGGAATCGATTTTTTTCTGATCCATCATCAATCGTCTGTCTTCGTTTAAGGGAGCGTTTACATAACAGCCTATATAGGTGCATTCTCGCCAAGTGCATCTGGTGCCTGTGTATATGAAAAACACATTGCCAACTATGTGTGCCGTCAACCAGGCACTTTGGGAATTAGATGGGAAAATTGGGAGTATAATGACAAGGAAAAGTAGGTAAGAAGGAAAGGCATTGGAAGGAAGGAGATAGTGTATTCGGATGGATTGCGGAGTATACGCAATAGCTAGAGCAGATCAGAGTCTCTCATATATAACTTGAACTGGCTGTTGCCGAGCACTATAGCATTCTGTTTATTTTTATTTACGCATACAAGTTGAGTAATTAAATACTATTGCGGTAACTGGAAATAATGAGATGGATTGCGGTATGTACATTGTACATACATACCTTGCACTGTCCAACGTTCCGACCAGGTTACACTGGCCGAAGATACAGGCTGATTGACTGACTGACTTATCATCATCATCATCAATACAAATAAATAAAATTGAAGTGCCTGTTTGTAATGTCAAAATAAGTCTTTTTTTAAGCTCATACAGTTATTTGCACGATACTTATGTCTAAAAATCAGCTTTTAAATTCTTTTTCTGTCTCTGTCCCTCTGTCTGTCTCTGTCCGTCTGTCTGTCTCCGTCCGTCCGTCTGTCTGTCTCTGTCCGTCTGTATGTCTCTGTCCGTCTGTCTGTCTCTGTCCGTCTGTCTGTCTCTGCCCGTCTGTCTGTCTCTGCCCGTCTGTCTGTCTCTGCCCGTCTGTCTGTCTCTGTCCGTATGTCTGTCTCTGTCCGTCTGTCTGTCTCTGTCCGTCTGTCTGTCTCGGTCCGTCTGTCTGTCTCGGTCCGTCTGTCTGTCTCTGTCCGTCTGTCTGTCTCTGTCCGTCTGTCTGTCTCTGTCCGTCTGTCTGTCTCTGTCCGTCTGTCTGTCTCTGTCCGTCTGTCTGTCTCTGCCCGTCTGTCTGTCTCTGCCCGTCTGTCTGTCTCTGCCCGTCTGTCTGTCTCTGTCCGTCTGTCTGTCTCGGCCTATCTATCTGTCTCTGTCCGTCTGTCTGTCTCTGTCCGTCTGTCTGTCTCTGTCCGTCTGTCTGTCTCTGCCCGTCTGTCTGTCTCTGTCCGTCTGTCTGTCTCTGTCCGTCTGTATGTCTCTGTCCGTCTGTCTGTCTCTGTCCGTCTGTCTGTCTCTGCCCGTCTGTCTGTCTCTGTCCGTCTGTCTGTCTCTGTCCGTCTGTCTGTTTGTTCCGGTTAATCTCCGAAACGGGTGGACTGATTTCCAAGGGATTTTCACTGGCAGATAACTGGTGTTATAAGGAGTAACTTAGGCTACTTTTGTTTTGGAAAATAATTAGAGTTCCACGCAAAATATATAAATAAGTAGATGCAAGCGAAGCCGCGCGGAAACTGCTAGTGTTTAATATAATGACGCATGTTACTTTAATTCAACTAATTTACACATTTTAATGTTATTTTTAGTTGAATAAAGTTTCATATTCAAAAGAATCATTTTTAAGCGGTACAAATGCAAACTTTCTTGAAAATCAATACTTAGACTGGGCGCAGTCTAAAGGATCCATTGATTCTGTAAGTATACCGTTTTATTTACCATAAGTAGTATCATTAATGTGTCCAGATAAACTAGATGGATACAATAGGGAACCGTGCATCCGAAGTTGTTGGCTATTTAACAAATTCTATTTTTAAGTACAATGCAATAGTGCTCGCCGTGTCCCTTCTAATGTAAGATACATACCAAGCAATGGAGAGTGCGCAAAAATTCACATCCATAAACGAACAAAGAAATGTGAAAGGAAACGATAAAGGCCGGCTTGCTTAATGAGTAACGCCCACAACACTTTTTGTTTTATGTTCATGAGCCCGCTCTCGTTTGCTTTGTCTAAAACCTGCTAATCACATATGTACATCACACACATACAAACACCAAAGCACTTGCTGGGCCACTAGCGGCTAGTTACTGAGAAAAATTTCTGAACAAAGGCCTCTAAAAAAATTACTGAAGATTCCCAGTAAACTGAAACATGCAAACCTCAGAAGTCCCTATTTTGAAGCAGCAGTTTTTGAAGTGAAAACTTCTTTAGTGGTGTTGTGCACTTTTTAGGACGGGTAAAAAATGTTAAACTCGCGTCAGGACAAGTGACCTGTTAGATTTTCTATCAGGTCACTTGTCCTGACGCGAGTTTAACATTTTTTTGCCTTCATACTATATTTTCCTGCCACCTTGACTAAAGATTGTGTGAACCGACTACTTAAGTAGATCCACAAAATTTTTGTTCAAATTTTTTTTGAAGTGAAAACTTCTTAAGTGGCTTTGTGCACTTTTTGGGATGGGTAAAAAATATTAAACTCGCGTCAGGACACGTGACCTGATCGAAAATTCGTAAGACGGAGCCGAGTTTCTTATATTTAAAAAAATGTAACACTCGAAATTCAAATATTTATGAGCGGCCAAGAGCGCAGAACTTCCAGTGTACCCTATGTTTACATTTAGATATGTTATTACCTACTTTTTATTTTTAACCTAATTATATTTATACAGATGTGTGTGTGTGAATGTATATGCAAATATATTGTGAAGTTATGTTTTCACTTCTGACGTGCAGTCCTACGACTGATTGTTTTTTTTTATTTTAATATTCTGCCTTATTTCTCGAAAATATTTTACTAAGAATTTTAAGACCCGTTTTGGAAATTTTCAAGTTGCAAGTTTATTTTTATTAAAAACTTATTTAAAATTCAGTAACTGGAAAATGTTATAGAATCTTCGGATCTTCTATGGATTTCAGTTAACATACATATAATAAGTGTTATTTATTTTTGTAGTCTTGGGACAGTTTTTACGACAGTCTTTGTGGCCCTGCGTTAAAGATAGAAGATGTTGAAGACGAGTTTACTCCACGCAAAAGTAAGTAGATACCAGATACCATAGATACCTCTAGATTCCAGATTGAAATCAGTAAATGAATGAGTTATTCTGTAAAATTTGCTACCATTGCAACCTGCAAGAGATTTTGTTTGAGGTAATTTCTTCCCTAATTTTTGAAACACTGTAGAGGATTTTTTGGCTAGCGCACGTCCCCAGCTAGTAGAGAATGCCTCTAGCTTATGAAAATAAGTCAAGAACTCTCAATCCAGTGTCTCTGATTCAGTCACCGACTACGGTTCTTCGAGGGAAGGTTAGTATTTGGAATGTTTATTTCACTTTTGAACGTCGTCACATCCTTGTCTGTTTTCGGCACACTGTAACGCAGGCAGGAAAGAATAACGACCTTTTAATAACATAAAATATATGTTTTACAGAAAGCTCAGAAAAGAGTTCTGGAAAAGCTACCTCTGAGGAACAAATAACGCTTCATTTAGCGGTACAAAACTTAATAAGAAGTTACCAGGTAAGGACTGACAACTGACACTCACTGCGTAAATATTAAAGATTCTGTCCCTTTTTTAGGTCCCTTGTAGCTCTTAGGGTTAGGTCAATTATAGGAGTGGGTTCCTAAGAAATAATGTAAATCAACAATGTCTTATAAATTGTTTAGAGTCGAGGTCACCTTTTGGCGAGAACCGACCCGCTGGAACTAACGCTGCCGGCTAGAATGCTCACCAAGTCAATGAAGCTACCTCTCGACGCTAAAGTGTTTGATAGCCACCTAGTCGCTCGGGAACTGGGCGGCGTCTTGAGTAAGTCTCTAGATTTTGAAAGTCAATCATTTAAAACTATCCGGAAGCAAGGCGGTTCACCTGCTAAGTCGAGCAATAAAAAACTCCCTCACTCACTGATCATCAAAATTCTAAGGTACTACAACGTAGGTATGTAAGCAGACAAACAACCTTAAAAAATTTAACACAGAGTCAAGCCTAAAAAGCTAAAAAATGCTCAAAAATACCGCAATTTCAATCCCTTTTTCTGAATATACAGACTGTCTAAGTAAATTTGTAATTCTATGTTATAGATATGGGATTACAAAGTTACTTTTGCAGTTCATAAAATTGTACGTCATTTACACTAAACCTACACTACGTACCTACGTATTGGAACAGTTTCACGACTGAGTTAGTCTGACTGACTTCTACTCCTGAAAATTCAAAATGAAATATGATTTTGATTTAAAGAGATTTTCAAATTCAAATCAAAATCATTTATTCAATTAAGACACTAAGTGACATTTATGAACGTTAAATTGAAGCTACTGTTAAAAATCATAGATCGACGCAAACAGACGCCACAGCATGTACTGGATTGTCGAGGTAAATTAGGTGAAAACACCAGAATCTACTGCCTGCTTGTGTCGATCTATAACTTCCAGTTTCTAAAATGCGTAGAGCCTTATGAGAAGAATACTGGCAAAGAAACTCATGGCCACTCTTTTTCATTTTAAAAGTCAGATCTTCAGGTACAGTGGTATTAGTGTTACATGAAAGTTAAACAGGATGCAAGCTGTTGCCATCTGAATTTAATTTTATTGAAATGCTCCAAAAGCTAACGTACAAACAAAAAAATCACTCAGTGATACCGTTGAAGGTTTGAACCTATTAAATATAGAAATCATTCAAGGTGCACATCATCAGTTACAAAATCTACTGTTAAAAATAATTCGTGACTGGATTAAGACGCTAGAGTTGCAGGTGAAAACGAACCAAAATAATAGTATAGGCCAGGGATCACCAATTAATTTCGCTCGGGATCCGTTTTAAGAAATGAAATGACCATATCGCGGTCCGCGCAATATCTTATAAAAAAAAACATTTATTAAAAAAATGTAATTACGGAAATAACAAAGGTATTTCTTCAAATATCAATGAGAAAAATGTAATTTTTTAAGAATATTATATATAATTTTTTAGAAAAATGTAACAAAAATTCTGAAGTTTGGAGTAAAATTGGTGCAAGCTACTGACATTAAATCTTAGATATGTACATCGAGATCGAAATTTATTCTTAATGAAGTTCATCTTCGAAAATGCTGCTTCATAAATATATCGAGGAGTCTGAGGCGAATTGATTCAAGCGCCACATTGGACGATATTGAGTTATTATCGTTGCAATCAGCGAATTCGCTATGTTGACCCAAACAAAGTAAGAAGTTTCAAAGCTAATTTTTGTTGCTCTGGATATTTATTACCACACACAAATTTTATCCAGAACTCTTCACTGGAAACTGCCGCATGTTTGTGTTTTAAAACTGTTTTCTTGAAAATCGATTATTTCCATCTGCAGAGTAGCTTTATCCCTCCCGAAAACAATTGCAGCTTCGTTGCTGTCCATTTACCATCAGGATGCAGAGAGTAAATGCTGCTGAAGATTTCTACAACATTCTCAATTTTCTTAAAATCTGGGAACCTGTTTTTAAATTCCGATTTAAGATCCGTAATGAACGTCTTGTATTGGCCGACGTCAATCTCGTTGTCACTGCTGATTATTTTATTTAAATTAGGGAAGTGTAAGCATTCATTACCAAGATTATTAATAAAGAGATCGAGTATTCGCGAAAAAGTTATTACTTCTGACATGAGCTCGAGAATACAAGCTTTCCCTTGCCTTGCAGTTTAAGGTTCAGGTCATTGATATGTTTAAAAATATCCGTCATGAAAGCAATGGCAGCTACATTTTCTTTTTCTTTTAGAAAACTTAAGTAGGCTTTTGCTGAAGTCTGATTACTGTTGAAAAGATATGTCTTCAAGTCTTCTAAAATGCTGAAGAATCTTTCTAAAACGCAGCCTTTGCTTAACCATCTCACATTATTCATACTATTTTCGAATTGACGTCACCAAAGAAAATGCGGGGGATACATCTTTAATTCATTACGTACTCGTAGTACAAGTTGCTGTGTTCTGTTCTGGTCGGTCCGCAAAAAATGGGTTGGCGGTCCGGATGCGGACCGCGGTCCGCCATTTGGCGACCCCTGGTATAGGCTAAAGCATCGCTGACTAGGCCGACCAGTCACCCCAAGCAGCACCCGTTCACGAGTATGACGCATGGACCAGCCATCATCTCCTTCGCCATATCAGAGTGAAAGAAACGACCCGATCCATGACGACGCCGCAAGCAATGACATTTTAGTGAGCATGACGAACCATAGTCCAGATAGACTGATAAAAATCACTACTAATCAAATTACCATAATAATTGTCACGCATTAGTTTCAACTAACAATGGTTTGTTAATAATTTAGCTTAATTATAAGACAAAGAAGATACTGTGTGTATACATATACCTAATAACGCCTTAAGCCGAAGACTGTTGTCGTTTAGTAGGCTTTCCTAATAAGGTGATTTTTTACAGTTCGCTTGAATTTATCTACAGGAAGGTCGAGTACATCTATAGGAATTTTATTATGAAAACGTATACCAAGACCTTCGAACGAGCTGTATACCTTATGTAAGCGATGATAGGTAGCAACTAGTTTAGACTTGTTTCTTGTATTAACATTGTGTATATCACTGTTTTTCTTATAGTCATTGATGTTGTGCCTAACAAACATAATATTTGCAAATATATACTGTGATGCAACAGTTAAAATACCTATATCCTTAAACAACTCTCAAAAAGAGACTCTAGCACCTAAATTGTAAATTGCAATGGCTCGTTTCTGAAGAATAAAAATCGTTTCAACATCAGCCGCCTTGCCCCAAAGTAGTGTACCATAGGAAATGACGCTGTGGAAGTAGCTAAAATAAACTAGCCTAGCTGTGTCCGTGTCAGTCAGGCTTGCTATCTGGGCTCCCCATTGTAGTTTACTGTCTAATGTAATTATCATTTCATTATTTAGAGTTAGATTAGTGCCTAGCTGTTTTACATTTGGCATAGTAAATCTCACATACTTTGTTTTGAGTTCAGTAGGAGATTTTTGGTTGAAAACCAATACAATACATCATTTGTGCCTTTTTCACATCGTCAAAAACTGTTTTTTTTACGATCGACTTATAAAATAAATGACGTATCATCAGCAAATAGAACTATATCACAGCGATCTTTTAAATAATAAGGTAAATCGTTTATATATATGAGAAAAAGTAGAGGACCTAGTATAGAGCCCTGAGGAACGCCCATAGTAACAGGTAATCCAGAAGACCTCGCACCATTGACATCTACATGTTGAATTCTATCTTTCAATTAGGAAACAATTAGTTCCAAAGCAATACCATTAACACCATAATGCCTAAGTTTAAGAAAAAGCGTGTTATGTTCTACACAGTCAAAAGCTTTATATAGATAGGTAGATAGATAGGTAGGTAAATAGTGGAGATATATGTATTGTGAGGTACAACATTTTTTTTGTACCATCATATCTGTACCACTTTTCCCGCAAATAAAGTGATTTGATTTGAATGAGTTAATACAGGAGATATGATAGAAGCATATGCTTTATGTATATGTGTAGTAATTTCATCGTACCCAAAGAATTTTTTGTTGTTTAACGAATTTATAACACGGAAAACTAAGTCTGAACATGAATTTAAGTATAAGCTACAATTGTGTCTTTCAGGTAGAAAATGGCAATATTTTTTAGGTGAATATGTTTCAGTGTTAGAGATATTAATAAAGATAAAGATTTATTAAAAGTCGTTAAATGTGTTAGCATATCATTCGGATTATTTAAAACTAGCAGCGCCCCGCGGTTTCACCCGCGTAAGTCCCGATTCCGTGGGAATATCGGGATAAAAAGTAACCTGTGTGTTAATCCAGGGTTTTATCGCAATCAGTCCAGCCGTTTGCGCGTGAAGAAGTAACAAACATACACACACACACACCCAAACTTTCGCCTTTATAATATTAGTGTGATAGTATGTCTATGACTTATTGCATCTATCCGTTTAAAATATTTTCTGTGAAACTGATTTTTCTTTAATAATGTCCGAAGTAGTCTTACTTTTATTTATTTATTTAATAATATAGCCGTATATAGTAATTTATGTACCTTTTAGAAGTACTATTTCATGTCATTTATTCAAGAACAATTTACATTGTGTGTGAATATACAATAATAATAGAACAACAATGAATTAAATAAAACAACAATTGAATCAAGATTAAAATTAAAAAAAAAGAAAATTAGTAGTCATGTCAAAAGAGAAAAAAAAATGTAAAAATAAATGTCAGTAATTAATAATATACAATTATAGGTGCATCAATTACGGACACATGCTTTTAAAATTACCTATATGTTATATAGTACGCTTTTATATCTTAATTATTTTTTAAATAATGCTAACCGCTTTAATTTTCTTTTGTAAATACTAGAAATTCTGATGCCCTTGGTAATCCATTTAAGTGATGTTATATATTTTAGTATTTTTTTTAAGGGAAACATAATTTATAGAATAATGTGAGATCGTCAAAGTTAGAGTAAAAAATTAAAGTATAAGTTTAGTATAAAGTAAATCGACAATGTTCCGGCTAGTCCGGTGGCTGGATATCTGAATTCAACGTTAGCCTGATATCCTGTCAAATAAAATCAAAACCATTTATTTCAATTAAACCAATAATAGGTATTTTTTAAATTGTCAGAAGTAGGAGTCTGTCACACTAAGTGATGGAGAAGAACAGACAAGAAACTCCAAGGACACTCTTTTTCAAAATATTTTTCACAATTTTTTGGTTACATTGCTTATATTAGTACTATACATATTTAGGTAATAGTAGCCCGGAGATGACCAGGCACGGTCCCAACGGCACCCGTTCACGTACATAAAGGGAGCCGAACGACCCGACACATACGCCACCATCGGCAGGACTTCTAGGCGAGCATAACTGCCAAGCAAGATAGGAAAATTAAATGACCCTCCCGCCCCCCTAAAATCTTTGTCTGCGACCGCGCCTGGTTATAAATAATAATGATTTTTTTTACTTGTTTGTTGTTGTTTACGTACGTTTTATTTTCATGTTTAGCTGAGAAACACATGGACATGGTATTCACATTACCCGATCGAACATTTATTGGAGGCAAGGAGAAATCACTGACTCTCAGGTATGTAAGATCCCTGATCAAGCAGCTTTACAAAAGGGCCAGCTGCTGAGCACGGGCGTCTAGGATCATATAGGCCATCAAGCTATTGCAGATTTGTGGCCTATTGCAGATTTATGGCTTATTGCAGATTTGTGGCCTATTGCAGATTTGTGGCCTATTGCAGATTTGTATACCACTCAAACCTTCACAAACGTGGATGTAATGTGTTAGACTACATAAAAACCGTCTCAGCGCATAATGTCCTTTTCTCCAAATGTCCTTTCTCATAAGGTCCTTTTCTCCAAAAGTCCTTTCTCAGAATGTCCTTTCTCAAAATGTCCCTTTCTCGAAATGTCCTTTTCTCAAAACGTCCCTTTCTCAAAATGTCCCTTTCTCGAAATGTCCCTTTCTCATTATGTCCTTTTCTCATAAAGACCCTTTTTCAAATACACTACATGTAACAATCTTTACACTAAACATGTACAGTTACCCTCAAAAAGAAGTATACGTGGACAAAGTTACATTACAATGTGTACATCCATTATGCCAAAATATTCGAACCAAGTATAACGACTAAACATAGTATCTATAGTAACTAGTCAATTCCTAGTAAACATCCTAGTAAAATAAAACGCTACCAAGTTTATTAATTAATTATTATTTCTTTATTTTGACATTCACAGGCATGTCAAAATTTAGTAAAGATACTCACCATAAATAACAAAGCTATCGATTAGACAAAGAGTTACAGTTTATTTTATTTTAGTATCAATGATTTTTTTTTTTTTGTGAATTAAAGGTTAATTCTTCTTATACATATACACTACCTCGTTGATTTTGAAAAAAATATTGATCGATAATATGAGAATTCTTTTTTATCTTCTTGATCTATAATATAAGAATTCATTTTTTGCTTTGATGCGATAAAATTGCTATGCAGGAGTTCAACCGAATAACTACTTACAACATAGGGTGTCACCGATAACGGATCAATTGCCCGAAAAGAGGTTGGATTTACGTGACCTGGCTGACTAACTTCTGGCAGATTGTGGCCTCTATGTCATATCACTTGAAGTGCAAGCTCTCCGCTCCCTTTAAAACGCTCTCCCAAAACAAGACAGGAACGAGCTGCTTCTCTGACTTAACCTTGTTGGGTCGGCTGCCTTTTCCACCACCAGCAGGCCATCTCAATGGCTTTTATTGAGTTTTTTCTCAGAATTATATATTGTTATTATCCGTTACCGGCCAGGATTACGGCTTGGCCATGCCAAGATCTATACCAGATCTGTATAAACTGCTTCTAAACGATTCCAGAGGTCACATTTTTTTTTTTTGGTGGAACGATGATATACCCAAAACGTCCACCGCTTTTGTAGAATCAAGGAAAGGTGAACTCAGTTGGCACATAATTACGAAGCAGCCCAAATTGCTGGCAACAGCAGGCTTGGCAAAAAACTCCTCAGAAGTAACGTTTCTCCCACAGAAGAAAGCTGCATTTGTCCAGGACGAAGCAACCGTGGATTTCTTTAAGTCAAGCAGCCTAAATAATTACAATTCATAATGTATTAAATTAATTCAATGAATTAAATTAATTACATTTTTTTTAATAGGGAAATAATAAGGCGGCTGGAGGTCGTGTATTGCGGCTCTATAGGAATTGAGTATCTGCACCTTTACGATATGGACGCCGTGCAGTTCCTCAGGAAACGTGTGGAAACACCAGGTGCTTATGATAGGAGCCCGGATGAGAGAAAACTAATTATGAAGCGCCTCACTAAGGCTGTGTTGTAAGTATTTGCACATGCCGATTAATTTAACAGGTTTATAAAATGTAGAGAGATCTATAACTTCTGGAATATTGTTCTTCTTCAGTGCTAGGTAACCTATAATATAACAAACGAGACTATTACAACAAATTAGTTACAACAAATTGGTGAAGTATTGTTAAATGCTACAAAACTTACATTAATCGTTCCAACTATACCTACATATATAAATTTTTTCTCGCGTCTTCGCTCTTGTTAAGTTTGTTATTCTTCCCTCATGAATAGTACTTTTTAGGATTGTATAGTGTATCTAATAAATACACTGAACAATGTTTTTTTTATCAGCTTGGAAAAATACTTCGCAACCAAGTGGCCAGCGGAGAAGCGATTTGGTCTGGAAGGCGGTGAAAGCATGATAGTGATGCTGGAGGAGATAGTTGACACCGCATCCCGACTTGGAGTCAAGTCTATTGTTATCGGCATGCAGCATCGAGGTTCTATTACATCTGTTAAATCTTACATCAGTTACATCCTTCTCTAGTTATGCAACCACGTTGGTTTTGAGCATGATACTTATTGTTTTGGTCATGTTCTTCTTCACGTATGGTTTTGTGTACTGTTGAAATTTACAAAGGTTTAGCGCCATCAGTAATTTGCAGTAGTATAACTTCATATATCTAAAAATAATATACTTGTTTTTTACCCAGGTCGTCTAAATATGTTAGTCAACGTGTGTCGAAAGCAGCTTGTTGATATTTTTGCGCAGTTTAAACCCATGGAACCCAAAGAACCGGTCAGTAAACCAAGTAGACAAGTAGTAGTTAAATAGGTAGTACCAGTAAATCAGAATAATGCAAGTGTTAGATTTGGGACTTCGTTGATGATCGGGCCATCACGGCCTTTACACTCGATAGAACGAAAGTACACGAGATAGGCTTTAGGTCTTGAAGGAGCTGATATCAAATCGTCTGATTACTGTATACTAATACTGTTAAATAGGCATCTTAAATATGACGATACTATAAACTGTACTTCCAAAATTTATCTCAAAACTCTTGCACAATTGCACAAGGGCTTGCGCCTCGATATCAAAAAATCATCATATTCACAAAATATGTTTAAAATGTTAAATTACTCTTTCATTGCTGTAGGGATCCGGTGACGTCAAGTATCATTTGGGAACAAACATACACCGGTTTATCCGTCGCACAAACAAGTATATAAAGGTGTCCATGAGCGCTAACCCATCCCACTTGGAAGTAGTTGGCCCTGTAGTAGCCGGTAAGGCGCGAGCTGAACAATTCTTTAAGGGTGACAATGGAGATAAGGTGAGTTAATGTTAAAAGTAAGTAAGAAATAATTTATCCCTTATTTATTTTCACGCCGTCCATATCGATACTCAATACCTATAGAGCCGCTATACACGAACTCTAATCGTTTAATTATTTCGCTATTAAAAAAAAACAACTCTATTCCCGCAGATAATGGCCATTATAATGCACGGCGACGCGGCTATAGCTGGTCAAGGTGTGGTGTACGAAACTGCGATCCAAACGAATCTACCGGCTTTCACCACTCGTGGATGCTTACATATTGTATGTAACAATCAGATCGGCTACACTACAGACCCTAGATTTTCCAGAAGCACCCCATATTGTACAGGTAATTAATACAAAAATTTATAATTTGCATGTTCTAAATGACGGCTTTCTCAATACATTAGAAAGATTTAAGTAATAAATTATTTTTCAATCTGACGATTTGTTAAACTCGGATTACTAAAACTAGAAACAAAGCTTAAATCGGTCTAGAATGTTCTAATACAAAATGGCGAAGTTAGCGCACAATCGCAAAGGTGCGTACGAACAGGCTGACGAACAGAAAGTTAGTATACAAACTTGGCCTACGAGTATGTACCGACTACCGCAGCTGCAGTTTATTTTACAGTTGTGCCACGATGTTGTGAATCTTTGTCTGGTGTTTTATACGGTCAGAATGGGCTATTTCTTTAACACAGAGCCGAGTTTGTCCACTACCCGGTGCCGATGTTGTCTTTTCACCTCTGAATGCTTGAGTGTCGGTTTCTTCTGCCTTCCACTCATTAAGTAACTACTTAGTACTAGTAGTTAGTACTTCCTGAAAATGATCCAGCTCCCGTTCTAAACGTTCAGGGTAACACAGATCGTAAGTTCTGTTCTTGACTGAAGTCGTAACAGTTTGCAAGTGTCGAGGATGATGAGACGTGGCGTGTAGTTAGGTAGGATCAGTACAGTGGAGTAGATTTATGGTATAAATGGTGTGAAGAGGATCCATCTCTCACGGTTACTTTGACATCTAAGAAAGACGACGACATCCGCCTCAATTTCATATGTGATCTTGGGATAAATAAAGATGAGATGTTTTATATATTATCTACTTCCTGTTTCTTTCCCTTAACGATACTGATCTCGTTAATTCTCTTGCGGTATGCCTATTTAGAAACATAATATGTTCTTAAAAGTACAGCGCTCAAAAGTAAAATAATAAAGGGAATTCTACTGAGACTGGCTTTTGAGTAGATTGGTTACAACACACTAACATAATCTTTTGTAGATGTGGGAAAAGCTATTGACGCACCGATTCTGCACGTAAACGGCGATGATGGAGACGCGGTGGCGTACGTAGCGCGCGTCGCTATAGAATACCGCTGCAAGTTCAAGAAGGATGTTATGCTGGATCTGGTTTGCTACCGGCGGCACGGCCACAGTGAGGAAGACGAGCCCATGTATACGCAACCTTTTATGTACAAGAAGATTAAAACGATGCCTACCGGTAATGTAAACTATATTAACATTTAATGCATCGTATGATGTGCACTGACTGACTGGTACTGCGATGTCCGCCATTCGTCGTTCCTAACGGGTAATAGACGGTAAACATCGTGGTTTGTACAGTAAGCCTGTGGAAGTGTGGTTCCCTTTCTGATATTTTCACATACTAATTCCTGCCCCTTTATTTTCCAACAACTTTATCGAGGTTTGTAAACATTTTAATTGACAAAATTTTTACGATATTGACATTGGTTAGACCCTGTAAATAACCTACATAAAGCATTTTTTTGCTAAAATGTGTTTACAAAAGTCTTATTTCGGAATTAAAAAATTAATTGACAAAGTCATCGACATCAAAGACGGTGGACATCGCAGTCTGTACAGTAAGCCTGTGGAAGTGTGGATCGCTCTGATTGGGTTATTTGCTGTGCCTTTGTTTCCAAATAACTATTATGTATTACCAATTGTAGACATTATGATACTGTACATATAGTATTTTTTTAAATAAATGATTATTCAAGAGTTGTTAATAAATGATTATTACGCATTAAAAAGAGTTACGTTCTATGATATTACGAAAAAATGTTTCTACCGCATATTTATGAATCGATATTAACTATTTCTAAATAGAATAAACAGCCTTTCGTCTACACTTTGTAGGCTCTTTGGTACATACTACAGTTTAGAATGTTAATTACAAAATTTCATTGAATTGAATTTTAATTCGTTAATTACAGTGGATATCGTCTATTCTGATAAGTTGAAAGCCGAAGGTGTAGCCTCTGATGCGGATATCAAAGTCTGGCAGAAAGAGTACATGGATACATTAAACGAACATTTTGAACTCGCCAAAAAGATTACCAAACTCAGCATCATGGAGTGGATAGACACACCTTGGACTGGATTCTTTGAAGCTGTTGATCCTAATGTGGTATGAATTGATAATATCAGTTGTATGTTTATACCTACATTGTTGTTTCTAAAAGACTTCAAAGAAGGAGGTTATTAGTTCGACACGTATGTATGTAATATGGCAATCTATTGGAAGGTGTATGTTTACGTGTTTGTAGGTTCACGTTTTTTTTCCAAACTAGGAATCGGATTGTGACCATTCTTTTCTCTGGGAAATTATTTGGCTCCTGAATAGTAAGCCATTACCGATGGTTGTTGGCACTGGCTGCTCGTGGTTCACTCAAATAATATGGAAGACTGTTTATTCTTAAATCACATTTGTATTGAATGTCACTAACACTTTTGTATTTACATCAGATAAAAGAAACAGGCATATCTCAGACGACGATAAATACGATAGCGAATCATTTCGCTTCTCCACCAGAGAAATGGGCCTTCGAGCTTCACAAAGGTTTAGAGAGGATGCTAGGCCTTCGGCAGAAAATGGTAACTTCATGACATAAACATAATTACATATGCACGATATATATTTAAGACACGATATGTTACGTTATGTAGTTAATAAATACAGGAAAACTATCCTACTTATAAACGTGAAAGTTTGTGACGATGAATGGATGTTACGCAAAAACTACTGAACCGATTGCGGTGAAACTTGGTATGTAGATAGCTGCAGACACACGCATCACTGCTCCAGACCATGCTGACGGCATCGGGATTTACGCGGGTGAAACCGCGGGGCGAGCTAGTACCATATAATTACATCAATAATGTAATACCGTCTTGTTTATCGGATACCGATGAAACGGGAATCAATCATTCGTGGTGACTAAATCAATTTACTGAATAACTTTAACAGTTATCGAATCAGCCCGATTTAAAATGTTAACAGAAAAAAAGTCATATAATGAAATACTTATCATTCTAAAATTCAGTATCGGAAGAGCTTATTACGTAGGAGAGCCATGCTTCGGCACGTATGGCCGGCTCGACTCCGTTGGATACCACGGCCTCACAGAAAACCGGCAGTGAAGCAATGCTTTCATTGTATTTCGCCGCGTGAGTGAGGTTACCGGAGGCCCTAACCCTTGCCTCTCCCCTATTCCCGTCCTTCCCCTCTACCCTCTCCCCTCTTCCCACTCTTCCCCCCCCCCAAATTCAAATTGTGCCTTTTTTCCATATCTTTATACGCTCTGTTAGACTAATGTATCGAATATAATTTGACCGGAGTGAGCTACGAGTAAATTAAGTAATGAAGTAATTTTGTTAGGTGAAAGAAGGCATAGCTGATTGGCCGATGGGCGAAGCGCTCGCGTACGGCTCGCTCCTGAGAGATCAGATTCATATCAGGTTTACGGGTGAAGACGTGGAGAGAGGCACCATGGCACACAGGTCGGTTAATTTCATCGCGTTGAGAAAATACTCCCAAATAATAATTCATCTATTCACCATAAAAACAGTAAAAGAAAATTATATAAATTCAAAAAGTGATTATGGTGGGTTGACACCTGAACTAGGAAGGTTCCTGTATCTCAGGTTGTCAACCCTCCATCTCATAAAGTGGTATTATATCTAATAATTTCACAATATTGAATAAAGAGTAACAAAAAAAACTACTAAAATTTGGGAGATATTAATGTAATAACATTCACTGGGCAACTTGTCTTAAAATCTTCTTTTGAATTGATGGACTGACTCTTGAATCCATATTTGTCATCTCATCTCATCTTCATTAACAAGTGTTTTTGTCACAGTTGTAGTAAATCGTGATATGGTAGGAATATACTTTGGCCCACTTAAAGCAGTTGGTCCCATATTTCCAGATCCTGTTAAATAATGTTAGAGGATTCGCACCTCCCGTCAACAGTGAGTTACAAGGTTCGACCCTGACCTGCTCGGGCTCTTGCTAACACCCCAAGTCTGGCTTAAAAAGTCAGATCCGGTTAAGTAGCTCAAAAAATAGTTATTAAGGTTACAATAATTCGCATATTTATTTAGTTTAGGTACACAAAATAGAACTTAGTCATAGGGCCGTAATAAAACTTTTACTATATTTTTTTGCTAATTATTTGCTATTTTTTTGCCAAAGAATTCATTTTTTTGCCATAGCCATTTCCGAAAAACAATGGTCCTGCTGACTTAATACTTAATCCAGCGTAGCCAACGCTATATCTCCGAATCTCTTACACCTACCAAAACAGGTTTTGTGGCATATTTTATTGCTAATTATTTGCTATTTTTTTACCATAGAATTTTTTTTTTTGCCATGTCCATTGCCATAATACCAATAAAAATAATACCTCTTCAGTTATACAGGCGTGAAGGTGTGTATGCATGAATTATTTTAAAATTCAATGTTAAAATTATATTCTGTAACTAAAGTATCAGATTAAAATTAGTAATTGCAAAACATTTCTTGCGTAATGATTTGGATTTTTAAGAACATCGGGTCAATTATAGATTCGTATGTTTTACACAGGCTGCGGAATCTTTTTTTTGACAGATTCATTATAGGCATTTAGTGATGTGCCGAGTCGCTGTTTTGGTGGATCGAGTCGACTCGAGTCTCGAGTATTAGTACTCGAGTTCTATGGTTGGTATTCGAATGTTGACTCGAGTTAAGGACACGAGTTCAGAACTCGAGTTTAGAAATTCGAGTTCAAAACTCGAGTCGGTTACCGATTTTAGAACAAAAAGGCAAAATTGAAAAAGAGTAAACTTCAAACAGCATGTAGGTTTAGCATAGTGACGCGACGATAATAAATCAAACATTTTTAATGAAAATATTTTTAAACATTACAAAAAAACATAGAACATACTAAGGAGGTATCTAGGAACCCAAAATGAGATCAAGTTCTATTCGTTTTATTACACAACAAAAAGAGACCTTTTTAGAAGCTGTTTAAGAACTTCAGATATTTGTTCTATTAGTTTTTTATAAACTTTGCGAGTCATTTTAATTACAATAAAATCACTTCACTACTAGCACTAACAAACAATGAAATTCATTCACAGGAACATGTCACTGACACAAAACAAAGAAATCAAAACAAAAAGTTGCAGGTTCAAATTTGTATTATTAGGCGTCACTTCATTGCAGTAAACAGAGATCAAGAACGAGCAAGTCAACCTAACTCGAATACTAGATTCGAGTCAGTTGGACGCACATAATAGAATCAAGTCAGCGAGTACAAAATCAATTCTTCCTGACTCGAATACCAGAATCAAGTCCGGCGTACTCGAATCAAAATAAATTGGTATTCGAGTAGGCGAGTACACAGCAGGAATCGAGTCTGACTCGAGTCAAGCCGTACTCGATACATCGCTATAGGCATTACACCTGAATCATCAGTTACGCGAGGTTTTCTAGAAAGATTTTCTTTTATGCTGCGCTAGCACTTTTTATGTTTAACACCTGCCTTTGATCTACCAGGCATCACGTGTATCACCACCAAGGCGTAGATGGCGCCACATACCGTGTGCTCGACACCTTGTACGCGGACCAAGCAAAATACTCACTTCACAACAGTGCCCTGTCTGAGTTTGGTGAGCTAGATGATAAATGAAATTGTTAGACATTTCCCATAACCAATTTAGTAAATTCTAATGCCTCATAAAGGCAACATTCACATTATACACACATCAAAAAAGGCTAAGCAACATGTAACAGGTTTTAAACTTTTGAACGATTTTTACTATTGAAGTATATTCATATTTCTTTTACAAATATTAACTAAGCATTCTTTGATGCATTAGTGACTAAAACAACAAAATCCCCCATTCAATTGTTCATTTAATCACAATAATTAACAATGTCCCGTATCATACGTAGTATAAAATAAAGTTGAAATGAAATTAAGATTTTCATGTTTTACTAAATTAAATAACGACTTTTTTTGAATTATTTGGTAATTCAATACAAAGTGTGACCGCCTCTGTTGTTTAAAACTTGTCGGTAAGGATTTTTCATTGAAATTATAAGAAAACCACACATATAGAGCCACAGCAATACCCGGATGTTTTCCATTGCGCTCATTGTCATGCATCAGCGTGAAATCTGAGCCAGGACTTTGTGCAATCTTCAACGTAAATTTCTGCGTTCATATTGCCATCTACAAAAACGAGCTCAGTTTGTCTGTTCTTCATAATACCCACCCATACCATCACTGTGGAGCCATTGTAAGGGTGCGCATCTCAACAGTTCAGAATTTTCGGGACGACGATACACTCTGACCCTTCTCGTATCAGGCCTAAACCCAATCCGGGATTCATCCCAAAAAAAAAATTATCCCATTGCTCCTGCGTATGTATATTGTGTGCCTACTTACGGTTCTGTATGTATTTTATATTATTATGTAGTAATGACGTATAGCAAGCTATTTATGTAAGTAATAGTATTTATTCCATGTAATATGTATATCTACTTTATGATTTTCTAAGTATTATAAATAACTCCAAATGTTAAATTTTATTTTTGCGTCTACTGTATAATATTTCTACATCACCCCAAGGTTGGCTGGTAGAGAATGCCCTGGGCATTAAGTCCGCCTTTGTACAAATTGTGCATTAAGTTTTAAATAAATAAAATTACTCACTACTAAATTTTTGCAAAAACTTTAGATCTCAAAATGATAAAAATGAGATAAAAATACCAAATCTATATGCAACGAAAACACATTAAATCGGGAAAAAATAATTAGCTTTTAATTTAATGAGAACAAAACACAATCGAAAAGTTTCTATTTTTAAAATCAGCCAGGATATGTTTCCAAGAACAAAAAAGATTGTAGACCAATTTACTTAAGAAAAAAAAAAAAAAAAAAAAAACATGAAGTTTCTATAAATGATGCGTGTTGCTTAGACTTTTTTGATGTGTGTAATATATTGTATTTATATTTATTCCGATGACAGCATTTTCAATAATCATTGAATGTAGTAGTTTCGTCTGACGAATAAATTTACGCGGTATCTCCGTCATCAGATTTGGGAACCAGTATGATAATTGACCAAAATTTCGACAGTAGGACCTGCTGATAACCATTTTGGAGGACCGATTATTAAAAGAGCAAGAAGCGAGTGCGTGACTTACAAGAATTTCGTGTCGAGCATGTTACCAAAATAAACTGTTATGTTACGTTAAAACGCAGGCATACTTGGATTTGAAGTCGGCTACTCGTACGCAAGTCCATTTTTACTGACCATCTGGGAGGCTCAGTACGGAGATTTTGCTGATACCGGCCAACCTGTATACGACACGTTCATCTCGAACGCCGAGAGTAAATGGATGTGTCAATCCGGCATCGTGGTACAACTGCCACACGGCATAGATGGCGCTGTAAGTAACCCTTAAAATATCAATTATACCTAAATTTTCTTTGTCATGTGTGTAAAGTCAATTTCTGTTTAATTCCTAGTTCAAACTATGAATAGTCAGCCAATTATATCTTTTGGGAGTGTAGTCTTTGGTAAATTGTGTGAGGTTTGGTATTCCAAATTACTAGAGATGTAGTGATGATTAAATGGAACTAAAAAAATCGATAGAATAATCTAAATGATATAATTTATATTGAAGAAAGACAATTCCTGACCGAGAAAATAGTAAATGTTATTCCAGATAGCACCGGCATCAATAATATCCATAAAAGTTACTGGTGCTTTCTTTGAAAACTGCTTATTTAGGATCGATGGTTGATTATCTTCAGTGAAAGAAACAATATATTTCGCTATAGAAATTCGAGAATAAACAAACAAACTACGTCGCAGAACTCAACGTAAAATAAACGTACGCAGTATAATAGTTTACAGGCAACATCAGTGTTATACTTACTGTATGTGGATCAACAAATATATATTTAGTGCTATAGTTACTCAACTAGGGTGAATTTCAGTGCCTTTAAGCTGTTGTTCTACTTTTATTCTAAACGGAAGTCTGAATACGCATTTTAATTACAAAAGTGACAAAGCAAATATTGTAAACAAGCTTTGATATATTTTCAGGGCCCCGAGCACTCTTCCGGCCGGGTAGAGAGATATCTCCAGCAGTCTGACGATGACGAAGATGTTGTTCCCAACTTGGATGATAAATTAATGGCACGTAAGTTCATAAATTGCATTATTAGAAATTCTAATTAGTTTAATTAGAAAATTGCGCCATTCAAAGGGGAAGTTAATCACTACATATTATTATGAGTCCCCTGCCGCGTCTGTCTGTTTTTGTCTGTACACGATAAACTTAGTAACTACCGAACAGATTTTTATACGGTTTTTAGCAATAGACGGTGTGATTCGTGAAGAAGGTTTAAGTGTATAATTAATTAAGGTTTTGGGTAATATAGCTGAAATATGACGATGATTGTTGAAGATGTAGGGAAAATCAATATATTATTTGCTACCCGTGAGAAGCCGGGGCGGGTTGCTAGTGAATACAAATAAATAAAATAAAAATATAAGTTTGTAATGTTAAAATAATAGTATTTTTTAAGCTCATACAATTATTTGCGCGATACCTATGCCTAAAAATGTTTTTTTATCTGTCTGTCTCTATCTCTTTGTCTTTCTGTCTCTGTCTGTCTGTCTCTGTCTGTCTCTGTCTGTCTGTCTCTGTCTGTCTGTCTCTGTCTGTCTGTCTCTGTCTGTCTGTCTCTGTCTGTCTGTCTCTGTCTGTCTGTCTCTGTCTGTCTGTCTCTGTCTGTCTGTCTCTGTCTGTCTGTCTCTGTCTGTCTGTCTCTGTCTGTCTGTCTCTGTCTGTCTGTCTCTGTCTGTCTGTCTGTCTCTGTCTGTCTGTCTGTCTCTGTCTGTCTGTCTGTCTGTCTCTGTCTGTCTATCTGTCTCTGTCTCTGTCTGTCTGTCTGTCTCTATCTGTCTGTCTCTATCTGTCTGTTTCAATCTGTCTGTCTCTATCTGTTTGTTCCGGCTAATCTACAAAACGGGACCGATTTCCACGGTACTTTCACTAGCAAATAGCTGGTGTTATAAGGAGTCACTTATGATACTTTTATTTTGGAAAAAGAATTAGGGTTCCACCCAAAATATATACACACAGTATGTACGCGCGAGCGAATCCATGGGGGAACTGCTAGTAAGTAATATAATAATACAAGCCTTTTTACAATAATTTATTATCTTATATGAGGTTTTGCCCACGGTTTAGCTCGCGTGAAAGTAATTCTTCCGTCCCTCGGAAAAAGTACTTTATTCTGAATGACAAGTAGCATATGTCCTATTCTGTAACCCTGGCTACGTATGCAAACGGATATCTTAGTTCGGAGTTAGTTCTTTATTACTTTCTTTAGCCGCCAGTAATATTTTAATGCGTTTCCAATTATCTATTTCCTTTGACATTATGATTCGTGGCTAAGTGGTAACCGAGTAGGTTAGCACATTACAAAGTTAAGTAATACTAGCCAGGTCAGTCTAAGATGAGGGACCATTCTTAACACATTAAGAACCCTCCGTGTCTCGGAGAGCACGTTAAACGGTAGTTGGAGCCCTAAAAAGTCTGACAACCTGGTCTAACTACAGAACTTCAGAACAGATAGAATCCTGGAACTCTGGAGTTCCAGGATTCAAGTTCAAGTGGGTCTGGACCCAGGGAGGTTAAATTTTTTTTAAACAAATAATAAATATTTTTTTTTTTTTTATTGAAATCAATATTTATGTAATTGTTCTTTATTGACTAAAAACAGTGACGACAATAAAAAAAAATGCTTGTACCCCTTTTTGCCTTTATTAGTTTTTTGTTGCTTAAATTATATTATATTATATTATATTATATTATATTTTGTTTAGTACAGTTACCAAAAGGTCTACACGAAGCGAAATAAATGAAAGACCTTTAGTTTAACAATTATTGAAGTTACAATGTTAATAAGAGTTTAAGAAAAATGAATTTTAAAACAATAGTGTCATTTAATAACAATTGATCGTTTTTTTTTTGCAGAATTTGTTTCGTCTGGATGGACACAGTAATTTTAAAAAAAAATTTCAATTAACATAAAAAAAAATGTAATTAGCGGCCAGATTCGAGGCATCGTTACGGTAGTGCGTCTGCGTCGCGGAGCCCTATTTTCAACTGTAATAAAAACCAATTGAGGTCAAGTTCCGGGAGTCAACATTTTTTTCGGAAATTTCCTCCACTTGCATTCCGAAATTATTCCGGAAAAAGAAGACCCTTTTTTTGGAACCTTTTGAATTGTTTATAATTAACTTTGAAAACGTCGTCGTTACGTCAAAAAGATGTAACGTAACGGGAACGTTATTTCTTCCATTACTAATTTAAGTATTTTTCTATAGACGAGGCATAAAAAGCCAACCGGGAGCCGCAGTAGTACTTTCTGGGCAACTTTATTAATCGATAACGGTGCAGCGTTAATGCACTCGACTGCAACACCATGTGTCTCGGGTTCGATTTACGCTCAGTATATTTACGTGTACATGTATACATGTAGATGTCTATTTGTTTAGTAAAGCAGCTCCGAGCAGCAAATTGGATCGTCGCCAATGTGACCAATCCAGCAAACTACTTCCATCTGATACGTCGTCAGATTGCCTTGCCGTTTCGCAAGCCGCTAATAATTTTCACGCCCAAGGTCGGCTTGAAGCACCCGTACTACAGATCGAAGTTTAAGGAGTTTTTACCCGGAACGTCATTTCGAAGGTGAGAAAAAAACATCACAACCAACCCACCACGTCATCGCCAGACCATTACTATCAATCGTTACTGACAACGATACTGTGATTCATTATTATCCAGTGTAGCTAACTCTGTCCTTACAGCAATTACTATTATCTAGTGCCTTCAGCCATCGGTCACAATTATTTAGTGACTACTACGCCTATGACAACTATCTTTTATATTCTTCGTCGCTAGCTAGCACTTCTTCACTAGCATCACTTGCACCGTTGTTACTCTCACTATCATTGGAGATAAGAAGGTATATGACACTCGACTACAACGATGAAAATTCACCTTTTTCTGAACAATTTGTTTTCTTTATTTCACTTTATATCAATTTAATCAATCAAAGGTTTTCTTTATTTAGATCAATAAGAAGTAACTTGAATACAATTTTCTATACTAAGTAAGATAACTGCTGTAACAGGGCTATTCCGGAAGAAGGACCTGCAAGTAAAAATCCCAAAGACGTCAAAAAACTGATATTCTGCTCTGGAAATGTTGCAATCAAAATTTCCGATGTCCTTAAAGAAAAGAAACTTGAAGATAAGATCGCTATGTGTCGTATCGAGCAATTGTACCCCTTCCCTTACGACCTGGTACTCAAGGAGTTCTGCAAGTATGAACAAGCGAAGGTGTGCTTCTGCCAAGAGGAACACAAAAACCAAGGCCCTTGGTTATTCTGTAGAAACAGGATAGAGAATTTGTTGGGCAAGAAAATACAGTAAGTATAGGGCTCCTTAGTACAATGTGTAATACAATAACTGCTTGCCATCATAGTGTTACAGAAAGGTGTAGTCAAATTTTGGCAGCGTTGTGTAGCCGACAAATAGCTGATTTAGCTATAAGAAATGGATTTAAAATTTTTTTTTTCTTCGGCTAAAGCTTTTCCTAGTGTAGATGTATATTTCTAAACACAATATTGAATATGAATTTTCATGTTAATTTCTATGGTTCTATGGTCAGTTCGATATTAAAGCCTGTTTTTTACAATCAACGACGATTGAATTACGTTTTAAGTTTGTTTATCGGTGCAGGTATATTGGAAGACCCCCTAGTTCAGCCTCAGCGACTGGCATAAAATGGCTACACAATAAAGAATTGAAGGAACTGAAGGAGGCGATTGTAGCGTTGTGATGTTAAAAATATACGTCTTGTAATGTCAAGTGCCAAATAAAAATTGTTTGTGCTGTTTAAGCTTTTTTTTTTATCTACTTTTACCAACACAAATCAAAGCCATAGCATAGTTATAATATATATTCTTCGATGGGAAGAAAAAAACGGTTAGAGGGGTGCTCTTTTTTCTGTATTCTTTCACTACACGAGGTGTCTTGTGTAGTGCTTTTTTAAATACAGAAACATACGTCACTGTCCATTACATATTGATTTTACAGCTACACTTAAATTAGGCTTTTAATTCAAGACAGTTTGGCGTGCAACAAATAATAAAATATAAGATATTGCGGGACATATTAAGTACATAAAGCTATCTATATCTAAACCAAGCATAGCTTGTATCGTGGGGTCTAAAGCATTAAACATGCTTAGATAGGTACTAATAAGCAATCGGATTGTGTGTGGGCGAGGATGACCATCGCAACACCAAATCGATGCACACCGACAAAGTGATGTGGACACCACCTGATCACAATGCCGAAGGTATGCCGCACGTAAGTCGCCGCCTGTGTCACTAGCACTCATTGGTCACTCGGAGTTGGACCTCCCCAAGTGTCGCTTGGGATGTCATCTGGCTTGGGTGGACCGCCTAGGCGCCGTGAAGTTGGATGTAGCCCTCATACCAAATAGTATACAAAGACTACGTTCCTCATACTACAACAAGCCAACCTGCACAGCAGACGAACAAGACTTATCCCTATTTAGGGGTAGCGATGGAATAGAATAGAATAATCTTTATTGTAAAAAGACATTATTGCCTCGTGACACCACCAAATGATAGCAGTGGTAATAGGTGATTACCTATTCCCCATGACACCCCTAGTGGTGTTAGGAGGAATCGTCTTAATCCCCATGACACCCTCAGTGGTATCACGGGGAATTCCCTTCATTCATATTTGTAACTGAAATCATGTAACTAATTGCAAGAGAAGAATATTTTTTCGCTGTTTGGTAACTAGTTATGAGGGAAGAATTATTATTCCACTTTTGTAACCGTTTCTTAGTTATCAACGTGGAATGGGTCACATGCTTGAAACCTCTTTATTAGTTACTGGCCACTTGTAATGATAAATGATTATAATGAATAACAGTCATAAATTATATTTTATTGTTTATTGTGTTGTGTCAAATGGACAAAATATAAATAATTGTGAATTTTATTAGTGTTTATTTAAAATGGAGAAACCTCTAGAAATATTACCAGCCAAAAGAGGTGGCACGAAGCTCTTATATGATGGGCGCGAATACCATTTACGAAAAACGTAAGTCAGTGGCAACAAATTCTGGCTATGCAATAGATCAAGTTGCAAAGGAAGTATCAGTGAACACACCGTTGTTTAAGAAAACCCTTACAACTCTGACTGCCATCCAAATGTTACCAAATGCCTGATTTTAAAAAAGTTTGAAGACTTAAAAAATCGAATTATGAACCAATTCAAAAACAATATGAGGAAGTAGTATGTGAACTTAAGGATAGCGGTGCACATTTGATTATGGATTTGCTAACGTTCGGTAGTGTTAAAAGCGGTTTGTATAATGCTAGAAACAAACATTTAAAAGTGGCCAAACTACACTATCAATGGCCAGAAGATGTATAAATACCCAAAAAATTTCATAATTTCTTAATGGCTGACTACACAGATGATATAAGAATATTAGTTTTCTGCCATCCTGACATAAAATACATGCTAAAAAGTAATTTTGACTATTTTTTAATAGATGGTACGTTTAAAGTATGCCCACCTTCATTCAAACAACTGTATGGCATTCATGGCTACAATAATAGTATCAAAAAAATAGTTCCTTTGTTCTTTGCTTTGCTTCAAGACAAAAAACAAAAAACATATGAAATCCTATTTGACATAATCAAAGCCATACTGGAAACCGTCAAAAATATTAGTTAATTTTGAGAAATCCATTTCCAGATACACATATAAAAGGTTGCTTTTACCATTTATGTCGCAGCCTTTTTAAAAAAGCGAAAGAGTTGGGAGTGAAGTCAAAAGTGCAGAGGCGGCATGTTGCCCGGTGTGCAGGTCTAGCCCGATTACCATTAAAATATATTAGCCGTGGTTACAGTTATGCCATGCAGAGATCGCCCAAAACTGAGCCCATAGCAAAATTTAACTCTTACTTTGATCGTTATTGGTTACAAGATTTAAATTTTATGAAAATCTGGTGTTGTGAAGGGGAGCTCCTAAGGAGTAATAACCATTTGGAAGGATGGCATTCAAGAATTAATCGTTTTGTGGGCAATAAAAATCCATCCATCGCAAAAGTGTTAGACATTTTAGTGAAGGAAACAAAAATTAAATCAATTAATTTGACAGCAAAACAACTGACAAGCAGCAATTATGATGAAATTGACACTGAAATAAATGCAGCCATAGAGCAATTAAAAAATAAAGAAATAACAGTTGGTCATTGTTTGGAGGTTATTGCTCCTTTTATGATTTAACCTTTGATTTTCACTAATTTTCGTTTCCTAGAGAATATATAATTGATTTGTTTCATTACTTTCACAATGTTTTTCAAATAAATGTTATAATATAAAATGATTTAACAATGTTTTCTATAAAGCAGTAGGAATAAGTCCTCAAAACCCCTTCATCCGAAGGTAGACCTTTGTCCGCGTTAGATAATAAAAGAAGGTACCATAAAAGTTACACGATTTACAAGATAAAGAGGGAAAACATCCCTCATTATCAGGTGCTTTTTCAACACTATTGATAATTTCCATTTTATATTCCTATAAACTAATGTCTCGGGTTACAAAAATGGAAATAATTTGATCTACAAAAGTGGAAAAGTAATTCTTCTCTTACAACTAGTTACCACACCGCAAAAGAAAAGTCTTCTCTTGTAACTAGTTAGATAAGTTACAAAAGTGGAATAATAATTCTTCTCTCATAACTAGTTACCAAACAGCGAAAAAATATTCTTCTCTTGCGACTGGTTACATGATTTCAGTTACGAATAGGGATGAAGGGGGGGAATTAAGATATTCCCTGTGACATCATCGAGTATTAGTGTTGCGAGTTTTGTGTGCTCCAACTGGGTATAACAATACTCCTTAAAAGCTATACCTAATTGGGTGGAATTAAGGATGAACCTTGGTATTAATGGCTTTTTAAATTACCTTAGGTCATTCAAAGCTAGGCTAACCATAAAGTTCTAATTTGACATTATCTTATTTTGCCATAAGAAAACATCGAATCGTCACGTATTTTTCTGCCAGTAGTCAGCTCGGCGAAGAAGTTCACAAACATGATGGGATTCTACTTGTACGTACCTTCTGCCAATAAAATGATATATATATCAATGTTTAGTAACTGACGGGACAGAATATAACAAGTTTCGAGTGTCGTCTCAACACTTCATCGTTAGCGAGATTCAAACATTTAAAACTCCGTAAACAGTACACCTCTTCCCAAAACTACCTACATGTCGGACGCCGCTTTTCAAATATCAGCACGTATGTATTTACATACCAGACCTCACTTGCGTTTCAATATTTCATTGGCTTACTTTGCTGGAAATGGAACAGCGACCTCTGTCTTTTAAGCCGAACTCTCCATATTAAATAGATGCGTACGTAGAGATCAACCTTGAAAGTAAATTGTTTAGTGCCAATAGCCAATCGGCGCTATTGGCACTAAACAATTTTGAGACTAGCTCAAAACTAATACAAAATTGTAAGTAAAACCTGAACACACTGGGACAGGTATCGATGGCAATGAAAAAGTCAATGAAACTGCCGAGTAACCAAAGAGACTTCATCATCATCATCATCATCAGCTTATAGTCGTCCACAGCTGAACGAAGGCTTCTCCCAAGGAGTGCCAACTATTCCGTTCTTGGCAGTCCGCATCCACCCGCTGCAGGATGCCCTACTCTTCGTTTGCCTAAGAGACTAACATGTACCTATGTTAATTATGGATCTTCGGTTTTACTCAGGTATATAATTGGGGGATGCTCGACTAGTTTCGGACTAGTTTCCCTTTACTAAGGAGTGAAGCGTCCTACCGCGTCGGTTGCAGATGCCAGACTGAACTTTCAGCATTATATATTTTAGTTTATAGACTGGACTGGCTTCGGTTACACCGATTTATCTATTGCAACGAGCGCCGGGATGCAAACGCCTGCGTTTCCGTTGCGTTGTGTCTTAAAGTTTTTATTCGAATTTAACCTATATTGTTACTGAACAATTATTTAAAAACATAGATATGCCAAATTTATGTCAAATTAGCTACCAAACGTCCTGTGTGTGTTTTTGTTATTTAACTTGTATAATTACAAAACACTTGACATTGGCGGAATTCCTGCGCTGATTCTTCGCGCAGGATAGTATCCATAATAAAATAATATAAATATAACGTCCTGTGTTTTAGAGATTTATATTATTGATATAAGTTTTGCGTCTAAATCTTCGAAAATGGACCGACAGAGTCAATCAATGCCAAATTTGTTCTACGACCAAACGTCTCTGCAATCAGACTTTGGAAAGCTTTTCAGTCCATCACGCACATCGGTCCTTAACATGAAGCTAACTAATAATATAAACTTGCCTCACATAAAACTACACAAATATGCGCCGTTTGTGAGTATTGTTTCTATAATTTAGATTTTGTGCTAAGATTTTAACGGAACTGTATATCCTTATATTTGCTTTAAATAAGTGTAGGATCTCAGAATTGAGTCATCGATGAGTAAGCATCACACTGATGTGTACTTCCTCGCCCTTTATCATTTAATGATCCGATCTTGCGCTCACAACCGCAGAATAACCATAACATAAACTTACTAAATCTAGAGCATGGATGAAAACTAGGTTTAGCTTTAGTTGAAGGTAAAACCTACGCTCCGTTTATATGTTTTATGGTTGTATCTTTGTCTTTAGGTAGGCAGTCTTAAATGTAATACTGCATCTATATTGATAAAAAAGTGTAGATACAAAATGTCCACAATGGTTCTATTTTTTATAAGTACGTTATTTTTTAAATGCTACTCGTAGTAATGAAATGCTTTCAATCATGTTATGATTTAAAGTACCTATTTAAGATTATAAGATTAAAGTATAAGAAATCTTAAGCAGTACTAAATACTGCTTAAGATTTCGTTTCTCGTTCTTACTTTTGAAATAAACTCGCTCACTAATTAAAAAAAACCTTCGGAAACAATAAAAACTCCTCTCGCTTTAATTTATGACCCATTTTAACTCAAATATCGTACAGCAAAACTTGTATCAAGTTACTTGCTGGTCTAACAAGAGGTTATTAATTTATTAGCTTGCCATTTTTGGACTGTTTATAGGTAACTACAGGCATCTACTCTGTTATGCCAACCCGACGCAACCGTACCCAAGATAGTTTTGAACCTTATAGCCTTATGAGTAATATAGGATATCTCTAGGAAATGCGCCCCATATTAATGTGCGTAACTACTTAATTAAAAATAAAAAAAACGGCACACACTCACTGCTCACACACGGCAGAAGTGAAACTTCAGAAAAACAGGTCAAGATTTACCAAGAATGGCCTTAATAATAAACAGTAAGCAAACCTGAAGTCCGGTTACAACTGTACACAACTTTCAAAACAAACAATACTTCGTTTTCAATATAGGTTAAGGTTGGATTTAAATGTAAATTTGTAAAGAATCAATTAAGTGTAAGTGAAATTTGGAGAAAAAATGCACAAAAATTACACCACGTTGACATTAACATATAGTACCCAGGCGTAAAGACAAAGATTGGTAGTAACGCAGGCGCAAAGACAAAGATTATAGGAACTTTATCGTGATGCTTCCGTTTCATAGAATTTCAAATCACAACGATTCTAAAGAAGTTTCAGTTCAATAACCAGTGTCTTCTGTTTGCTCTTCGGTTAGAATCTTCGCTGGATCCACGGCTACAATAATAAGGTGGGTGTTATAAACATGAACAAAAAGGGCAGTACGATCGTTTTTTATGCAGCGGCTAACTGCGGCGTACTGTACAACTGGAGTAAACATCAGATGCGAATGCTGCAGGGCCATGTAAGACACATTTTAGTTTAGTTTCTTCTTCTTCACTACGTATATTTATGTAATAACTAAGTAAGATTATTTTGTAGTAGTAAATATGATACAGTAGTTTACTGAGAAGTCAAATCAGTATCTTTTTATTAAACGTTAAAACGATTCGTTCTATAGAAACTGTTACGTACGAATCTTATCTTGAATATTTTGAAATCGTCAAATCAATTTTTTGGTTTTAGATTTTAGTTTAGTTTTGGAATTAGGAAATAATAATAAACTTTGAAATAATAACTAATCCATTTCTCTGATTTCTCTGTTTTATATTCTAACAAATTATTGCAACGCAACTGTGTAAGTACCTTAACAAACTAGATCATTATTTAGATGATAAAAATGCTTGGCAAAATGCCGGTCCTGCTCCACAGTCACACTGTCAATGAGATTTATTGATTTGGATTATTATTATTATTGATATTGTAAATTTTATAGAATATTGGTGTTATTTTATACACTGTTGAAATTGTAGTTATGACGCGCTTTTTACATCTTGTTAATTAAAAAAAATAATTGAATTGTACATGTGAGAACTGTAGTCACAAGTATTATGTTAATTTTCTATGTTGCCTAGCAATTCTTTTCCATTTTAGAATAATATATAATTAACAATAATAATTTATGTTACATTGTCCTCACATTAAATTACGCTTATAAGCAATGTAACAAATAATTTTGAAAAAAAATAAAAAACATGTTGGAAAAGAGTGTCCTTGGAGTTTCTTGCCTGTTTTTCTCCGTAGGATCTACGTTTTGGAACAGGCAACTAGCTTCACGACCGACTTATACTGACTGACTCCTCCTGACAATTCAAAAATACCTACAATGGGTTTACTTGAAATAAATAATTTTGATTTTGAATCTTAAATCAATTTTAACCTACTTCTAATTAATTATTATCGTATCGAAATGAAACTTTGAATGTATATGTAGTTCGAATGATAATACTATAATTTGGCATCTTGGAGCTGATCTGATGATGGAGCCAGGAGGATAGTGGAACAAGAGATCCAGTCTTCAGTGGCTACTAGTAAACCCCTCGACTTTCGGCTCCTAATATTCGTTTTGACGAGTCCAACAGATTGGGCTTAGTACAAACAATGGTCTGATGATGGAGCCAGGAGGTAGATAGCGGATCTCTTTCTTTACTTTTTGATTTGGTTCGATATTAAAGTTTTTTTTAGTTTTTCTAAACTATATATTTATCATTAACACAATTAAGGTATATTGCACATAGCTTTCTTCTTTATATAGTATATTTTCAATAAAAATATTTTTTTAATGCAATTTGTAGCACCATAGATCAGCGCGTTGAAGCAAAAAAAAATTTTGAACTCTTTATAATATTGGTACTTACGTATGAATTATTTGAGTTTATGCACACATTTAAAGGGCCGATAATATACATTAAAAAATAACACATTACAAAATCAAAATCATTTATTTCAATTAAACCATTAAACCTAGATATTTTTAAATTGTCAGGAGTAGAAGTCAGTCATAATAAATCGGTCGTGAAGCTAGCTGACTGTTCCAATACGTAGATCTTATGCAGAAGAACAGGCGAGAAACTCCAAGACACTCTTTTTCAATATGTTTTTTTTACAAGTTTCTTGTTAAGTACATTCCTTATAAGCGCAAATAAAATGTGCGGACTATGTAACATATTATTCTAAAATATAAACAGACGCATAAAGTTACTACTAGGTATATTCAAGTAATAGCAGTCCGGACATTACCAGGCCCGAGCAATATGGTACGCGTTCACGAGCATGATGCACGTCAGTAAGCAAGTGGCATAATCTAACTAACCACTCGGAATAGGATGTAAGTTCTTCATTAATTCGGTGACCAGCAGCAGGACAGCTCTATGCAGAGATGAAATTATTATTATTAATTAGTTTAAATGTATAATCATTGTAATGTTGGTGAGGTTACTAGTGTAAATTTGACTGCTTATTCTATGATTATATTATTGGAACCATAACGGATTTAATAGAATTTAGAATTTGGTTCTAAAAAAGTGTAAGATGAATTTTGCCAGAACTGTGACTGGAAAAATCTGACTGACCGATCTGGTGAGGTCCTTAGAAGCTATAAAAGCTCTGTCATTAACTCTCTGTTGCTATTATTGTAAGTTAATTACATAAGGTGATTATAAACTTGGGGTTAAATAGGCGTGATGTTTTTGATATGTATGTAGTATTTTCTTCCTTGCAAATTACATTTCATGACCCAGACGTCTAATTAATATGCTAGGCTGTGGTGCTAGGTAACAATGGAATTGTTATAATTTACTTTTTGAAGTGAACACTTCTTTGAGCAAGTTGGACACTTTTGCTATGAGAAAAAAGCACTGAACTCGCGTGACCGTCACGCTCAGATGACATATTTGTGTGTATGTGTTTTCACTTCTGACGTGCAATCCCACGACTGACCGTTTTTTTAGTATCTCCGAATTCAATGCGTCTAAACTCTAAACCATGATAACGAATAATAACTTCACACACCTCACACACGGCCGTCTGATCCCAAACTAGTATGATAAGTTGTAACAAGCTATTTTCTTATTCCTTTAACTTTCCACCCTTGCAAGTGGAATATATTCTTCAAATATAAATGGGTACCAAACCTTGAGTACAACCAATTCCATAATTTTATTTATTGAAATCGGCTCACAAATGTCGAAGATATCGCGTAACGTTTACTCAAAAAATCTGTAGAATGAGAACCTCCTGATTATTGAAGTCGGTTAAAAATAGGCAAAAAATTCTCATCCCACTAATATTATAAATGTGAAAGTTTGGATGGATGGATGGATAGATGGATGTTTGTTCACGCTAAAACTACTGAACCAATTGCGATGAAACTTGATATGTAGATGGCTAGAGACCTGGATTACGCATAGGCTACGTTTTATTTTGATATTCCCACGGGATCGGGACTTACGCGGGTGAAACCGCGGGGCACTGCTAGTAGCTGATAAATAAAGATTTAAGTATATAAAAACATTTTTTTACAGAAACATACACTGACGTGCATCGCCATAGATGGCAGCGGTGATTGGCTGGTGACAGCAGACGCTGGTCCAGAGAACATCCTTATTATATGGGATCACAAGGATCTATTTCCTCAGAGGACACTGTTCTCCCCCCATGGAGCGAATAAGATCGCGAAGATAGCGATAAGCAGCGATGCTAAATATCTGTTGACTATGGCATACGTTGTTGATAAGATTTCGCTTTTCTGGTGGATATGGACTTATGCTCTTGATACGCCTCATGGTAAGTTCATAAATTACAAGTCAAATTTTCTCTCTTTCTATCCCCTGAAAATCTTATCTTTCTTTCTCTCTTCTCGAAGTAGAACCACCCGATATAGATGACGACCTATTTAGCGCGGCGGTAGTGCAACATAGTATTTGCATTGGTCTGGGTGTTTCTGTGAATTATCTAATAATCCTAGCTGCTCCTTTTTCAAAGGTATCGACATTTTACATATTCTGATCGCATCACTTTTTACAAAATAGGAAAAGCACATTCCTAGATCGTTGAAGGCGTTCACAGGAGCTACCTCGGATACTTGGTCGTTGTTTGGCTACTCCTTCGCACTCTAGGATAATGTGGGCTGCTGTTTCCTCCGCGTTGAGACATCCTCTACATAGAGAATAGAATAGACACCATTTCAGGGCCAAATGGCCCGTAATGGTTGAGACTGAGCAGTCTGCAGCCAGGTACATATATGGCTGCAGACTGGTCCAACGACTGTTGTACGATTCACGAGTCCGATGTCTTACCCAAGAGCGAAGTTGGTTGAAGAGTAGTGGCAGCAATGTGTAGTTGAACCTGCCACCGATGTTGTAGGTCCCTTCCTTGCTAGCTCATCAGGGGCGTCGTTCCCGTATAAATCGCTCTGCCCCTTGATTCATTGAAGGAACATGTTCTAGAACCCATAGAACAAGCTGTGCTTAGTTTGGGTCTACGTAGCGTTGCGTAATACGTCTCAGAATATTATCCCACTAATATTATAAATGTGAAAGTTTGGATGGATGGATGGATGTTTGTTACTCTTTCACGCAAAAACCACTGAACTGATTGCGATAAAACTTGGTATGTAGATGGTTGGAAATCTGGATTAACGCATGGGCTTTACTACTTTTTATCCCGATATTCACATGGGATCGGGGCTTACGCGGATGAAACCGCGGGGCGCTGCTAGTTATTATATAAATCTTTAATCGAGCTATTGCTTACTCTCTCTAATCCATCCGTAAGTAAATCCCTTTCCTTCCATGGTCTTCCTTCTTATTTACCTTTCCCGTTGGCGGCAATAGGCTTGCCCCCTATTACCTGAGCAGACCAAATTATAATTGGCAAAATGCTGGGTCTAGTACGCTTTTACCTACCCCTTTGGGGACATATGCGTGAATGTCTTTGTATAATTATATATGTCTTAATAATCTTCAAAAAAAAAGGAAGGTCTTGTACGTAAGGACCTACTACAGTGTTGTTTTTCTGCTCGTAGCGTATAAGATCACTATGTAAGTCTGTATAGGTATCGGTGAGCACTTATCATCAGGGCGTCCTACCTTTCGTTTACCGATTCGCGGTCTCCACTCTAAGACCCGTTTGGTCCGTTACAATGCATATACTTCTCAAAATGATTAGTAGCCTTCTTGTAAATAATATTAGTTGATAAAGTGTTATGCACTGATTGTACATGACTAGGGACGACTGCTCTCAATTATTCCAACCCGGCAGAAGAAGATTTAAAGATGAAAGACTGTAGATAAAATTAAAGATTTTAGGAAATGGTTGCACTAAGCATAACGTCCGGGAATTTACAAGACAGGTGAATAATGTATATATTTACAACTCAAAACTTATTATATTGTAATATTGAGTTAACTTTCAGCCATGATAGAAATGGCCATGACTCGAGATGCTGTGTTAGAAATCGGGTTCAACCCTTTTTTAACCGACCAATTCATAATTTTGACTAAAAGTGATATATGGATTGGGATTTCAAGGGTAAGTCTTTAATGTGATTTTAAGAGTACGTATGTTACCTTATTTGGTTTACCAGTTTATAAGTTTCGTTAGCTCGAGAGTGTCACGGTATTCCCTGATAAAGAAAATATTTTACAGTCCCTTAAATAAGTCTGTGAAATTAGTATTAGTTATCGACTAAAAAAATAAACTAGTATAGGTAAAGCTGCGTCCCGATTAGGACATTTCACCGCGACATGACGCCAGGACCGTGTCATTTACGCGTGTCAGAATCGGGAGCGGGATCGTCAAGAGATGGATGGATCGTGTCGTGATGTGCATTTGCGCATTTCTATGTCCTTTCGTTTAAATACTTAAAACTAAAATAAATATCTGTCAGGTTTTTCACACATAGTTCGGGACCGTGTCAGCTACCGTCCACATTTAGCGTAACAAGTCCGTGGTGATACTACGCAGTAGCTAGCTGATGTAGTATCACAAATCAGGACCCAGCCTCCATTTAAGCAAATTGTGACAAAGAAGTACACCTACTAAGATTTACGCTTATTTCTTAGAGCACATCCTAGATGTCAGTGCCGACCAAAGTGAAAACGGTACCGAGAGCGCCGCAATTAACAACTGTTCGGACTTATCTCAAATGGGAGTAAGATCTGTAAATTTATGTAAAATGACTCTTCTGCTTTGTGTCATTGACCTATGATATCTTTTGTTTTGTTAGGTAAGTTTAATGTACCTGTCTATATTTGATTGTGTATTGAATTCATTTTTAGAAAATTGTAGTAAACGAAAGAGGTGTTTTGAAGGAGACAGACGATTACGAATTGAAGGTACAATGTCCCGAAAAAAGCATCAATCCAGAGTATGGTACCCTAACTTGTTACACGTTTGTGGAGAACACATGCCAGGTACTAGTAGCGACAAACCGCGGCGCCATCCTAGTGTATGGGTACGAAATTGAATATAATGAAAACGTTAAAGTGTCTCCGGCTGACTACGCAGATCTGAGGTTTATCAAAGTGGTGAAGGTAGAAAAAAAGAAGATAAATGTTATAAACAGTATCGATAAGTTAGTATATGTGATTTCTTTCTTTTTTCTACATGTTCTTTTTGCCTAAAATAGAAGGTGGTCAGGGTAAAACGCTCCGTGATACAACCATAGGGGCAAAATATATTCCGTGGCTGGGTTTTAAGGCCTCTACAAATCTGAGTTCTCCACTCTGTTTACATCAAAATATACCACATACTTCGCCACCTTCTAGTAGGACCGACTTTGGCGACCGGGCACAAGGTTGAAGTTAATGCAATTAAGGTTTTTCATGTAAATTCTAAAATCAATTACTTGTGTACTGTTACGCTCCACATTTTGTTCAGTAGTTTTTACATTCTGATTCTGATCAGCTTCATTTGATGCTGACAAGTAGTCAACAGGAAGTAGGTAGGTAGGTATATATTTAAATAAACATTTTATTACCTTGAATTTGCGAACGTCTTTTATTCATGTAACGAACCGAACCAAATAATAAGGACACCAATTAAGGGTACCTAATGAAACTGTATTTTATCTTATGTACCAAGGTTTTAATTTACCATATTCATTTAGATAATTTTTCATATATTCCAGGGTTGTAATAACAGGTAACAATATTGGACAAATGCACTTTTACGACGACCAACTGAAGCTGTTATACTGGATTAACAAATTTCCAGTGGATAGCATCAAGTCGCTCAGCTTCAACTTGTCACCCAGAAGCTACAAAATATTTGATACAAAATGTTAGCTTCCTTATTTTGAATGTGATGCAGAATGACCACTACGTGTAGTGTCAACTGGACGGAAAACGTGAACGACACGATTTCTCAAAACGTCCACTTGGCGTAACATAAAAATAGATTCAGTGCATAATATGCTAAGAAAATGAAAAAAATATTTAACTAATCGAATGGAAGATACGATACGATACGATTTCTATACTCACAAATTAGTATACACTAGTATTTTTTGAAAAAGAAATGACTATCATTTGCTAATGGCTACGTTTGAGAATCTGACATATTGCGAAGTTAGCTTTATGCAAAGTTTCGTGGTTTTGCATCGTGTAGACATTATGCGAAGTGGTCTTTTTGCGTTAGATTCCACATTTTTATTACTAATATAATTCCTAAAAGCGTTACACGGGCGGTAAGCGGTTAATCAATAATAAAAATGACAGTATTATGTACTTCTGCTAGCAAGACCGTGACCTCACCGTAGATGCAAAGAGGGACAGATAGATTTTAGGGTTCACTGGTGTTGAATGTGTCTAGAGGCACGAATGACCACTTATCACCGGGTATGTCGCGCCGTTAGCTTTTTTTTAACTTCAGACACAGCTGGGGTTTTACATTGAATTGTCATGCCATGTCGGGGTCGGGGTCTACAGTGTAGAAACAGTGTAGTTTTTAACGGTTAGTGTTTTCCGTGAACGACATCTATTAACTTGCATGCATGCTAATATTGCTATCTCGATTATCACGGCAGAATTGACAACAACCTAACCAAATTCTTTTTCTGGAGAGAGGATTCGTCTGCTTTTAGGGGAGCATTCCTCCTCACGGTATTCTGTGTCTATCCTGACCAGGTTCTGGGATGGGTAATGGCATTGCCACAGGGGGATAAAGTTCATATACCTAGCCTTCCAATCTACTACATCGAGAAAAAGGCATAAAGTATCACCTGGCTTCACTTCAGGATCAGTGTGATGAAGGCAAACTTTCTCTGTTAAGATTTTTGTGGCCTTAATCTGTATGCTCATGTGTATGGTTATTTAAAGGAGTCTGCATATCACAGGTAATAAACCTTGTATCTGTTGGGAGAAAGTCCAGACGGAAGTAGATCCTGAGACGGGAGTGATGAAGCAGAAGCTTCTGAAGATGAAAATGCCATATGATGCAACCACCAGCGGCAAGCCTTTCCTTGTCAGAGATTTCATCATCAGTAAGACTTATTAATAGATTTAAAAAAAAAAGGTTTAAAATATTGAAATTGTTTTTTCAATTAAAGGAATGTAACATTTATAAAATCTACTAAATAAATTGTATTTAGAAATCGCTCCGTCATTGCTCCAGAATAAGTCAATAATGACGCGGTGACTAAATTACGATACCAAATAATTAGGACTTGCCTGCTCTACAGGATAGTTTTATGTGAAATATCTTGATACTATACATATAGAGCACATTTTAAACTTCTGCATTCCTTCATTTGCAGGTACAGTGAACAGTGGAGTTGCTTTCGTAGATTTTGTGACGGAGAAACTTAATGTTATCATAAACAGTAGAGCTGCACCTGTTGTAACACTTAGTGTACACCCTGAAAAGTGAGTTCTTGATTTGAGTTTTTAATGTAATTGGAAAAGAAATATCCATCTTAGACAATATCACTAGGACAAACTATAAAAAGCTATCATACTTACAGAAAATTACATTCTTATTTTTTTTATTACCTATTGTATTAACAACAATTACATAAAACAAAAGTGTACAAGCATTTATAGAAAACCTATGCGGTTTGTAATCAGTCTACGTCGCTAAATTTACAATGATCTTAGTTAATTACAATTTTTGTAAGAAGTAAGATCCTAACATCTTCCACACTGCGAAATTCTGGCGGTAGTACCATAATAAGTCGAGGAACTAGGTAAGCCGTCGTCGCCGTAGGTATTGTTCGCGGCGCTCGACGACTCAATGTACATAACTAGTTTCGAACCAGGAAGTTTTATTTATTCCGAGATTTTTGGTTACAAAGTTTTTTTTACGTAGTGTATCTCAAGTACTAAAATTTATAGATAATAAAATAGGTGATAAATAATGTGAAATCTAAAATCTTTAGATCAAATGAAAGAATATTTTAAAATGAGATTTAAGTATGTCTTTTATAAATTACAGGCCTCTCGTCTGCTTAGGATTTACAGACGGTATGGTGGAATTATTTAATTTTCTACAACACAAAACGTTAACTAGGCTGGACTTGAGAAAATATTTTACAATCGTGATCCCGCCTAAAGACGATTCCATCAACGGTAACTTCGAGAACATTGTACCTAAGCTCGCTGGAACCTGTATCCAATATTCACCATCAGGTTGAGTTTTTTAATATGATCATTTTACATTGTCATCTTTTTATAAACGTAGGAATAGAAACAAGAGGGAGCAATTGCTTGTGTATCACAATTATGCGGACATCTACAACTCATTCTCTATAGTGATTGGATTCACGATATTTGGAGCACATCGTAGGAGAGTCATGCTTCGGAACGTATGGGCTGGCTCAACTGGAGTGACACCCTAGCCTCGCAAAAAACCGCCGTGAAGCAATAGTTGTGTTGTGTTTCGCCGAGTGAATAAGGTTACCGGAGGACCTAACAACGACCTGTCGACGAGTTACTTGCGCATTTATAATATTAGTATAGATAACATCAGCTCAGCGATGTCATTCGCGCTTTGCCAATCCTTTATCACAAACTCTACTCGCTAGTAATGCAACACTTTGCTAATAGTGCTTGTCTTTGGAACAATGGTAGGGGTATACGTACAATATCGAATTAAAGGTGAAATCTACTGCAACGAGCTTCACCACCTGGTGTTTTTTGTCAAAAATTTTTTTGGTGACTATAATATAGAATATTTTTGTTTTATTTTCACATACAACAATTATGTTATATCTTTTTCTAAATGCAAACACTTTAAAATATTTTTGTTTTGACAATCACTTTAAAGTCCAGCAGATACAGCTTTGCGTGTAGAACGGATGTTACTATGATTTAGTAACATCCGTTCCGTACATTTTTATTGAATGTCACCTTTTAGCGTAAAATGTCTGATCGTTTTTCTCAATAAGCAATATTGTTGATTATTATCCTGCTTTTTAGGTTTACACCTAGCTTGTGGATTGAACACAGGAGAACTGTTATTCATGGACCCCACTTCAATAGATATAATAACAACCAAATCATTCAAGGACACGAGTTATAGTATTAACAAAATAAACTTCAGTCCGGATTCCCTTACTATGGCCACTGCTGTGAGTGAAACGAAATACGTACTTCTTAATTAATACATCCTCTAGCACTACCTATGTACTATGTACTACCAATGTACTTTAAATACCTATCTAATAAAATGTAGATATATATATCTACATTTTATTAGATAGAGCCAGGGCAGTGCTATCGCGAAGTCGAACAAAAAAAGTACAGCTGTACCATCCTTTTCTCTAAGCTTTCAGGACGTGTTCCACCTTCGTTGTAGGTAAAGCTATATCAACTTGTCTTGATTAATTTAACTTGTATGAATAAATAACTTTAAATAGAAAAAGTTCAGTATCTTTGCACCTACCGTATAACATTTTTACATCATCCCAAAGTTGACTGGTAAAGAATGTACTTCGTTACTGGTTTTAGTTCATGTTATTGGCCTCTCCGTAACTACGTAAATCATATTTGTCTCTTAATTTCTCAATTTGATTATCTCTGCAGGATGTTGGTAAAACGGTCTGTGTTTACAAGTATGACTGTAAGACCTTCAAGTGGACTTTTATAGGAAAGCACCGAGCTCATTACAAAGAAATAACAGTTTTGCTCTTCCTGCCTGAGAAGAATCCGGACGGGAATTACAAACTCTTGTCCTTGGGTAAGGACAGAATGATGGTGGAATACGATATAGGAGCCAGCAAAGATGAATATCTAGAGATATTAAGCTTGGACAGGGTAGAGCAGTCTGCGGTTCCTCTGACCGGTATAGTGTGGCCTACACCTAAAGATCTCAACCCTGAAATATACAGGGCCAAACTACCTTTGATACTTGTGGCTGGTAATGAGGTAAATTCATTTTTTATTTTATAAAACAACGAACAAGTAATTATAACCATCGAACTTGTAGTTTCTGGAAAAAGAGAAAAGCAGGGCCTCTTTTTTAACTCCTGTACTCTGTTCATTCTTTTATTTTCTATTTGACTGTTTGATTAGTGGTTAATTAGTAACGTCCTAACACGTTGCCGATTCGATTAAAAATAATAATCGATTTTATTTAAGAGGAACCTTTAATTGAATTAACAATAGTTAAAAGCTAATTTAAGCTCATAAATGCATACTGAGCATGTTTAGTAAATTTATTTTACCCGCCTATAATACATTATAAAGGGTTATCCAATAGGAACGGGTTGATGTTGAAATGGAATAAAATAAGCTGTGTGAGGCATTAACGAAATTCCTTTTTATTTGAAAGCCCCATGTATGCCATTATGTGTGGAATATGACATCGTTCAAATGTCCGCCACAGCTTCTCACTGTGGCACGGATCAGAGAAGTCCAATTTTCAATGACTCATCGTCCCATATACGGCAATTTTACTTGTTTATATAGCCATTCATCCAAAAATGTGTCTCGTCGCTAAAGATGATTTTTCGGTCAAAATTGGGGTCCTCTTCCAACGAAGACCAGTCAGCGAACAAACGGCGTTGTCTATGATCATTAGCTTTGAGCTCCTAGATCAGTTGGATTTCGTACGAGTGCAGGCCCAAGTCCCGAAGCAAAATTCACCAAGTTGAAGTATGCGAAATGCCGAGTTCTTGTGCATGGCGAAGAATTGACTGCCTCGGGTTCTCCTGCACACTTCTACGGACAGCGGCTATGTTATCTGCCGTTCTGATGTTGACGTATCTTTGACGTACGGGTATCGGTTGATTGTTTACCGAACCGGTCGTCTCAAATTTGGTCACCCAACGTTGGCGAGTCCACTTTGAAGGGCCACCACGTCTGCTGTAAAATGGGCGCAACGCGCGCAGCGTCTGCAATAATGAACATTCATTTATCTTTATAAAGTTTTATCATTTGGACGTGCTGCTCAATCATGTAACTTGCCATGGTGATTTGGCATCAGTGACTGAATAATAAACAACAGATTTGACAGACACCGTCAAAACAATATGATCACCACAGCCTGTCAACATCGACCCGTCCCTATTGGATAACCCTTTACTAATGTATAAAGTATTAAAGGCGGGTAAAACTGATTTATTAATGTTAGGTATGTACAGTGCTCTGCAGAGGACTCAAGTGACGAGTCTAGTATGTATCAGCTTTCATTTGTTCATTGGTCTAAGTTTACACTTGGATTTCAATCATTCTGATGTTATTTATTGCAAATGCGAGTAATGCAATGCTAATGAAAGGCTTTTTATACTAATTTAGACGTATTTAATATCGATTCATAAATATAGAGTAAAAACATTTTTTCATGTCATTGAAATGAAAATAGGTTATCTATATTTTTCTTACCACGCGTTTTAAAGTTTAATTTCACCAACTCTGGCATAGTTAAGTACGATCTCAAGCAACTGTCAAAAAGAAAATAAACGAATGGACAGAATTTTGTATGACAAAGTAAGTAGGTATCTTTCAAACGGTGAAAGAAAAACATATGAGTACGCAGTGAACACATGACCTTGGTCTGACATCACTGGTAAATCACAGATAAGATAATCATAAATTTACGTCATTGACATACCACTGACGTTCGGTGTGACTCAAAAATGACAAGTCGTGACTCGACATTTGGTTGACTCCACCTAGCTACAAATTATATTACATTATATTGCCATAGCTGACATGTACATGTTTTATTGATTTAGGAAAACATAATTATAACGCCCAATCTAAACAAGATTGTGTTGTATAATTTGTAATAACTAAAAATAATTCTTAAACTTTCGAAAGATGTCGTTGTACCCTCGACTGACTCGCCATATGGTTTCGTTGCCTTTGTTAACTTAAATAGCACAAAAAATATTTTTATTTAAATAAGAGAGTGAAGGAAAACCTGGCCCTATTCAGTGCTACCAGTGGTCCATTGATTTTTGATTGTGAGCCACAATCGAAAGTGGACCCTGCACACGGAACTACAAATAAGTGTTCGTGTTTATTTTTCCTCTACGATAAGTAGGTATTAACGATTGCTATCTGATGAGTCAGTCTTAGGTCAGTATTAAGTCATTTAAGTGACGTCTGTTTTTTATGTAAAAAGTGCGAAATTATGAGTCAGTTGTAAGTCATATCTTATGTAAAGCATGATATTGAATTATATCACGTACTGTTCTTACTTAATAAGAAACCATTTAAAAGTCAAAGACGTTTCCTAAGTAAGTATTCAGTAACAAAATATTTACTATTAAACCCTGCTGATTTAAGAAACAAGGAATTAATATTCAACAGTTCAAATATAAGATAATGAACTACGAGTCGACAATGACATTAGCTACGGTCCTTGGTCCTCGCTACGAGACCCCCGTGTGCAAGATATCCCTTGCACACAGAAAGGATAACGATGAAGAGCTGCAGTACTTGGTGTTTGCCACTAAAGACATCATTGGACTGCAGAAACTACCCCTCGACGGCAACCCTTGGAAACATATTGGCATGCTGGGACATCCAGTAAAGGTAGGAAGGACTATATTGAGTAAACCCATTTCTCATTCGTATTCATTAAATGTAATTCTTGGCCATTACAATGTAATTCTTGGCCATTACATTGCAATTCTTGGCCATTATATTGCAATTCTTGGCAGCCACACTACCTACCTAGCATCACAAGCAGTTTAGTTTAGTCATAAAAATTAACAAAAACAAGTCTTAATTTCACTCAGTGTTTCCACCGAGGCGGTGACGAGCGGATAACAGCGGAGTCGATTTGTAACAATTAGGCTTCTTTCTATTGAAGCGAATACATAACTTCTTTTTGCCATGCTTCACCCCATTTGCCTTACGAGGTGGTCATGGCACAGTTCAAATGGAGTCAATAATTTAGCAATGAGTCAAAATACAAAAATGGCATGGCAATTCAGGTATGGACACGGCACTAGTGCGACGCAACGCCTTTGTTCACTGTCCGGGTTCTTACAACTGCACCCCTAGTACGAGCTTCAAACAGACTAAAACGACCATAATCTTCGATAGCTCAATCAAAACTATATAGCACCTGGCTGTCATGTGTGCCAAGTTAAATCAGGACTGATACTGAACAAATAAAGTGGCTTTAAAAATTTAGACTTCAAATATATTTTTGTACGAGTTAAGCTGTCGAAAACTATATTTGTTTTGCAATTATTAAGGGATTATAATTTTAGTTGTTTTTCCTGATTTTACAGATATTGGATATGAAATTCCGAGAAGACGTTGGGATTTTATTTACTATCGGTGGAAAAGATACCACTATGATGCAATGGGCTGCCAATTACAGGTTATTAGACCTACATATTTACTTTTACAACTACTTAATTACAAACCACTTGGTAACTTAAAAAAGTTATATTGCTCGACGGTGACACTTGCGGTAAAAAATCGAATTTGCTTAGAAACCTCGAAATCCGTGGTGGTCATCGAGTTAGAGCTAATTTGGTCCTTTAAAATAAGGTAACCAAGAAATATTACTGTTTTTTGTGTATGTGTAAACACCAAAGCACCACCACGGGATTTTCGGGGATTGAAACCTAACGGTATGGCATACTTCACCTAAAAGGCCCCCTCCTTCCCAGCCCAGCCACTCGGGAAGAAAATGTCACCTAATCTAACTCGTTTTGCAGATCTGTGGAAGGGACAACTAAATCTGGAGGCGGTGACTTAGATCCTTACTACTGTCTCGTAGAAGATTCTAGGCCCGGTTGGCTTTTCCAGGAAATTAGGGACCTTTTCTACTACATCCAAATTCTTTGCCAGGGCACTTTCTCGCCAGCTATGAGGCGTGTCAAGGATTACATACCAATAGACTCATTGCCTGATTTGATGAGAGCCCTTGGGTTTTTCCCATCGGAGTATGAGGTAAAACAATTTTTATGGTTTCTGAATATATGGATTTTCCAGTGATAACCAATTGCAGTTGCATCCAATCAACTGAGTCCATAGGAATTTTTTGCAATGTTTGTTGCAACTGTCAACAAAACACGTAGTGTCTTAAAAATAACACCTACATTAGGAAGAAAAGCTCTATATAAAATACCATAAGTAAATGATTTTCAATCTTAAAGCTAACATTACTTGTGATGCCTATAACATTGAATAAATTTAACATGTAAGTTACATTACACTATTTCAGTTTCAAATAAATTATAGTTAAAAAGACTAAAAAAACACGCCTTAATATAATGTGCGGGCAAGTGCTAGTCACCTCCTGAGGTATGTGAACAGCAGGACGGGGGAGGTAGACAAACGTCAAGCTAACTGCTAACTCAGTCTGCTGTAGAGTTGTTTGCGCCAGTTTGTTCCAAACACACATGAGACAAAGTATCCTGTCATGTTATTTACAATGTACACAGTTTTTTCTTAGACGAAAGGACGACAAGGAAAGTATGGAACACAAATATGATATGAACATTAATAATTTAGTAACAGAGGCTTCAGGAGTGCCAGCCCGCACCGTAATACGAATTGTAGCTGAAGGAAGTACCACATTGATGATTTTGACATGGGAGTAATAGGAAAAAAAATTATCAGTTTTATACTGTTGATAAAAAATCCCAAGTATTCGTAAGCCACATCGTAAACGATGTTCGTTTTACCTATTTACGACAGCTTTTACACAAGATGAGATTTATTTAAATATATAAATCTAAGAGACACATTTTAATTGAGAGGCCCAGTATTTATGCTGATATTGGCAAAAGGCGTCGTTTGGTGATAGTTCATGGTGGTAGCCAAGACTGATTAGTTAACCGGTGCCTTAACAATTTTCAAATCAGATTCGAAATGCGTGGATTAACATGGGGATATGAATGCCACAAATTTTCATAACAGGGTTAGTCACAATTTGAAAAATAAACTAGCTCCTAATTCAGTGGTCGTAATGGACAATACCTCCTACCATTGTGTACAAGTTGGGAAAAAACCTACTATGACAAGTTTAAAAAGTTTTTCATACAAAGTACGGACTATGATATACAACCCGCTAATTAAGTTTCATCTGGAATATCTTATAGAGATATGGGGATCAGCTTAGAGTAAGTAATTTAAACTCGTTACAAAGAACTCAAAATAATATAATTAAAGTCTTATTCCACTACCATTATCTTACTCCCACGAAACAGCCATACGTAACAGCTGTAACGCTAGCGGTAAACTACTAAACCTAAGACAACTTTATATCTATTACACTTGCATTCTCGTTAAAAATATTATTACTAACTCTGTACAAACAAATATACAGTTACATAATAGAAATATAACTCACAATCTAAGAAATAAAAATAAACTGGAATTAACGAAAGTACGAACTAATTATGGACGACGAACGATATTGTTTGAGGGAGTGCACAACAGATTGCCAGACGATGTAAAAGTTTGCAATAGCATGTCTATATACAAGAGCAAACTTAAAAAATACGTTGATGAAATTTAGATGTTATATGTATAATTAAATAAAAATAAAATTAAAGATAAAAATGTACAAACAAACATGTCACAAATATTGATGTATAACCCTTAAAAGACTTTCTAAAACGCTAGAGATATAATTCAGTATTAAGTATTATGTATCTCATTGTAAGTGAACTTAAGTCCTTATGAGAAAATAATTTCTTTAAACCTAAAAAGGGACATGCAAGATTGGTTACGCGAACGTAATGTTGAATTTACACCAGACAAGGGACATGCAAGATTGGTTACGCGAACGTAATGTTGAATTTACACCAGACAAGGGACATGCAAGATTGGTTACGCGAACGTAATGTTGAATTTACACCAGACAATAGTAAAGCCGAACTCTTTCATCTGATAAATAGAACTCAGTCCGAACAAAATTTACACCATTGACGAAATGTTAAAGACTGCAGGTCATATCTTTCTTCGCCTTCCGCCGTTTCATCCCGATTTCAATCCCATTGAGCTTGTGTGGGCCGACATAAAGAAAAATTTAGCTTCAAATTATAAATTCTTCATTGAACGACAAAATTCCAATCATAACAAAATTGTTTTCTGAATTCACTCCGGAAAGATGACAAAAGTGTGACGACCACGTACGAAAAATTTAAAACCAATATATATATATATATTTTTTTATAAAAGACTACTAGTAACGTGGGTCACACATTACTAGTTTTCTTGTTAACCGCTCCAGCTAAGTGAAGTGCTTGTGTTAGGAGTGGGTTCACGTCGGTAGTGCACTGGGTGGGGTTCGAACCCGCAACCACTCGATCGCAAGTCCGACGCCTTAGCCATTACGCTACCGACCACGACGATGACAATGTGATAGACGAGTTGATCATAAACCTGGGAAACGATTCAGATTTTGAGGAGGATATGGAAATTAAAGACATCTCTAGTAATGAAGAAGATATGAATTAATTTTGTACTATAACGGTGATAGTGAAAATAATATTTTAATTTACTTATTGAGAAATGTTAATTTGTTTATAAAACTATTTTGTATCAAAAATAATAAAATATAATTAACACTTTTAAATGTGTTTATTTTTGTTTAGCCCGGAAATAGAAAATATAATATAATAATTTACCCATAACAATAATTAAGACAGTTTCTAACAATGTTATCCGGCGATTTATCTGTCCTCAAATATCTTGTGTGCGTCTTGTCAATCGCGCCCTCCCCCGTCCCGTCATGCCATCTGCGAGTTGCTTTTTTCCATCTGTAGATTCTGCGCGATAATACTGTTTGACGTTGATTGTATGGTAATTATCCATTTATTAATTCGGGTAACTTTCACAGATGGCGTAATTATAATTTCGGGTTTTTTAATATTTACTATATTTTAATACAACGACAACGGGAAAAATAAATACCTTGGTTTCGTTGTCCCCATTAATGGGGACACGGGCACAGTATATGTGTATACAGTATTGTTACTCGGCCCTTTCCTTGAATTTCCTATAGCCGGACGGTACGTAAACACGCGATAGGGCTGCCCATAATTTCATCTACCTACTTGAGGTTCTTTCTAGTTTTGGGATTGTAAATATTATAATTTATTTTTTATTATAAAATATGAAAATTCGTTGTGAATAAAATGAGTAGTAGGTAGGTACCTGCCCTTTTTTACTTTTATAATCATTTCAAAATGATATTTCGTCTAATTTAATAATATATGTGGTACCTACCATTTTTTACTTTTATAATAATTTCATAATGATATTTCGTCTAATTCAATAATATATGTAAGTAGCTAAATACATAAGTAAATAGATAGCTTAGCCTAGGAAACTACCTACTAGTGTTTTTTAACGCGAGCGTGGGTAAGTCACTCGTGTGTCACTTTTGTCACCCTATCTACTTATTTATTTATTAATCCAGGTATTTTACTCGGTGGAAAAGCGAAATACCTACCTATTAAAAAAGAAACAAATTACGTTCTAGTAGGTACATAAAAATTATTTTATAGTCTTACCTGTCGGAGTTTCAAGGTAATTTAAAAAATGTTATCTCTGGGTGCGTTTTTAAAGAATTCAAGCCACCAAATACAGCACAATATAGTCTATAATTTCTATTATTTACTTAAGTTACCATATTAAGTACTTAAGTTTTTGTATTTATTTCAATGAAGTACACAAATCGCACGCTTACTGCTTAAAAAAGGATCACTACGTTCATTCGTCACTGCGGAGCAGTCGTGTCCCGCGACTGTTTGTGTACCGAGTGTATAGTGTGTACAGAACGCAAGGCGTGTAGGTATGGCTCGCGATTCGACCGTTTGTATGAAGATACCATACTGTTTATACATATTATACTGTGACACGGGTGATGGGGACAACGGGAATACACCGATAGGAGCTTCATTCCAACCGAATGTCCCAATGACAATCACGCGTTTTCTTAAACTTAATTTTATTATCTTATTTTTTATCTGTGATTCTTGAAGTTGTAGAATAAGTACTACTTTTGAATATTCTCTTACATAGATACACATATAAATAGAAATAGGTAAAGCTAATATAAAGCGTGTATAAAACATTGTTCCGTAGGTGGAAAACCTGTTGGTTGAAGCGAAATATAAAGTTTACCGGCAGGAGCCAGTGACAGAAATAGACTTTGACGAGTTCGTGAAACTTTATCTGAACCATCGGCCGGTCTTCGGCGAACACTTCAATCGTATTAGGGCCGCATTCAGAAACTTTGCGACCATTGATAAAAACAACTATTCAATAGCAAGACAAGACTTTATTAATATGCTCACTACGACTGGTAAGGAATCTTAACTAATATGATAAACGTGAATGTTAGTTTGTTTGTTAGGCTTTTACGCCTATGTACTTACAGTACTCCCGGGTACAGTAAAAGAACATACAGTAGGAGAGCGTGGGTTACCCAGCGGATCATTTTTTCTCTAACTTATACAGTTACAAGTTTTGTCGTTAAATCACTGTTCTTTTATGATTGATTTATAGGTAGAGTATTAATCTTTAAAGTAAAAGGCATTAGTTAACAATTAATACATAAATTTACAAGATATTCCTAGTCTTTGAAAAAGAAGTTGGGAAAACATCCCGTTTGATCCAGGATCGAGTTACTTTAGATCGGTACGTGGGTCACAGCGTACCAGTTGGGTCACCCCGGACCTATAGAAAAAAAATCAGTAAATTTATTTGTGTACCATAAAAGAGTATTTAATCTAATATTGTCTTACAATAGTTTGCAAAAATTACAATTATCATTGCAACATATAACATAGTCGTAAACTTCATACACAATAATATTATAATATAAAAAATATGAAGACCAACAATTAACACCAAAAATACCTGTAAAAATTACTTTCAATCGGAAATCTTAATTTCTCTTTGCATGTCCAGAAAACTTATTTTAGTACCTAGGTATAACTTACAGTAGTTGCAGTATCTGGCACTTTTCCATTTGATCCATATTGTAAACCAAAACAAAATTATTCATTGTGATTGTGACCCAGCGACGCGGCTACGGTTACTGAAACAAAATGCCCATAGAAAAAAAACAGATATTTCTGAAGTCAAAACAGTGGGTACAGTTTAAATCTATGTAATTATAGTAAGTACTAAGCATTAAACAGCAACCAAATCTCCAGAAATAATACTCATTTGGATACAACACGAAATTAAAAACAAAATACAGTTACGTTCTTCCCTGTGGGCCGGGACGTCGCAGTACGGACGGTTGAACTGAGGGAGGTATTTAGGAGCAGGCTACTAAGCGTTTGTCACGTGCATAGTATTATCCAAGCTATAGCGAATAATCCACTGTACCCCGTGATCCATTGTTACCCACTGTCCCTTAACTCTCATCTAGAAAAAAAGTACTATTCTCGAAGGATACGGAACAACGGGGATGCTGCTGCGGTTTAATCATTGTATCGTATATTGTGTTCGAACCCCACATGGGGCAACTGGGGATTATTGTGTATTTTAGATGTGTCCTTTGTGTCGATAGAGCGTCTAACATATAGACGCGTCCTACGGTGGCCTGCCATTTAAAAGCTCCTGACCGCTGATGTTTTAATACGTTTACTTACGTCTACAAGTTACCACAACTGTACACAACCGTATCTGCCACCGTAGGCTGCGACTGTGACGCTTAATCTCATTTCTGTGAAGACCCGACACGTTTCAGGTGAAAATAAAGGTCTTTAATGATATGAACTTGGAAAACAAGCACATATGTATCATCAGCTTGTTTTAGAAACAAGTATTTTTTAACAAACTTGTTCATCAATTTTTGGCAGGCCTCTCCTCCAACCAGGGTTGCCAGATGACCGGGAAATCCGGGAAAGGTTAAGGAATTTTAAGGTTAAGGTTGACTGGTAGAAAATGCCTACGCATTGCCTTATGCATTGTATCTGCAGGAAGTGTTTTAAATAAATAAATAATTTTGCTTCTTGTCCAGTGTCCAGTAATAAGATTTTACTGTCATGGATTTCTAACACAATTTTTTTTTGACAAAGTTATGAGAACAATATTACAGTTGCCGAAGCGCAAAGTACGCTTATGCCACGATCCGTCTCCAACCGCCATTCACGTACCCTTAAAAATACTACAATGGCCCAACTCCATTACTGTAGTAGAATCGCCTCGGAAATGAAAAAGTCGGTGTCTGGCAACCCTACCCCCAACCCGTTTAACGGCCATTAAATCCCTAGAAACAAAAATCTAAAATGGTTTTCCACCGTGTCTATATTATGAAGCTAGAAGACAGAAGAAGAACCAAGACCAACGCGGGTTTAGTCCCAAGCGAATGAAATAAATATGCTTTGGTCCTTTTAGCACTGATATTTATTATTATTTAATAGGTAGTTTTGCAAGTACTTTGATAATTAATTAATGATTATGTCTACAGGTGAACATTTCTCTAATGAGTTAGCCTGGTATCTACTATCCATACTCAGTGGGCACAGCTTTGAAGATAGAGCTGTTATGGTCGAAGAGGATTTCTCGTTTTTACCGCAGGTAAATAAGGAACGATGACTCGACTTGGCAACATATAACACACACACACACACTAAAGGTACAAGCCCGAGACGAGCTGTATACTGCAGCCGCAGGCGGCAGTCGACAGTTTTATTGCCTGCGCAAGTCACGGCCGTTTCTACTCCGAGACAGACTGCAGACCGCACATGCTGCGGCAATAGGCCTTAGTTGTTTTCATACCTTTGCGCAAGACGGAATGTCGTGCGACGTTACCGCTCTGGGGACCGCGTCACCACTGCTGCTGCGGCCTGCCGTCGCTGCGCTGCAATGTCTCTTGCTCAAAATCATTTTCATAGAAATTCACAGAAATCAGTAGTGTCGCTTGCAGTTTGCAGTCTGTCTTGGACTTGTACCTGAAGGCTTGAGAAAGAGATCACCGAGCTGAGCGTTGAGTTGTCTAAATTTCGTAGAGGGGACGTTAACTCAATTTGTAAGTAAATGGTTTAACAATAAGTAGTTGTAAAAAAATGATAGGTATTCATACCACAAGGCCGTAATATAAATCGTGAAAATTTAAAATCTAAATAACAATTGCTCCTCAATTTTAACGGTTGCAATTCGAATAAAACTGCCAACTGCATATGAAAACTGGACTGCATATGAAGCTATCCACTTCGACCGGACCAGACAGGTCCTCAGAAAGAGGATTTCGAGCGGCGACCACGGATTGGAAAGTAAAAAGTGGTTCGCATCCAACCACCGACACCCTACTAAACAGCGACAACCTGATTAAAGTTGCAGGGCAGTTGGATGCAAGCTACGCAACATAAACATAATTAGCGTTAGAATTCGGCTTACCTTCGATAGCGCCGGGATGGATCTAAAAATTGTTACATTTGTTTCACTGTACCTTACCACTACCCAAATATCTTACCAGTTACCATTAGTTATTGGTAGTAATATGTCTTATTGATTCGTTGAGAAGTGATAGGAATAACTCAGCGGTAATATTGTTACAGGAATTAACATTCTCTTACTTTGTGAACGAAGTAATTGGTATGCAAGAAATGGAAAATGTATCAGAAGGTATGTCGTCCAATGTTGAATCTTCTGCGATATCTTTGCTCTCAATGCTATCCATGGATTCCGAGTCGGACTAGTGGGTCAAATAAGTTAAATAACAAATGTTATTGAATCTTTATTGTATCTTATCACAATATATTACATTAAATTAACATTTACAATAATTTGTCACATTATTTTATAAAATTTGGATTCTAATAGATAACAAATTGCTGATCTATTGCATTTAACCACGTTTGTACTTAGGTCTTTAGCTCATTTGTAAACTTTCCCAAGAGGAAAAAGAATATTGACAGTTAACGGCCATTTTGAAGAATTTATAGTTTTAACTGTAGGGATTAAATGTAACTCGAAGCTCAAAATGAGACACCGCGAAAAGCTGTATACCAGTGGGCGTTTCGGCCAGTGCAATTAGGTTTATACCTCGGAACCCGGCTAGAGTGAATGATTTCAATGGTTTTTTATTTTTATTTCTAAAAATGTTACTAATATTCAAAATAACAGAATATTTTATCGAAGCTTATTACCACCATACTCTCCGTTACCAATACCTGTAATACCTGCTTTTCAAGGTTCTTCTTTTTGTGTACTTTATAAAAATGATGCTTAGGATTAAAAACGGATATGACTGGCAAAGGTATGCTTTACAAGAAAAGACGTTGTTTTCGAAATCTTATCAGTTATTCGAACCATAGTTAAAGGAGGCTGCCAGTGCAGTAAAAAATTCCCCTTGTAAATATTTTTGTGCACCGATCGATAGGTCTCTCTCATTAATTCTCTCACTCATTGGCTGAACCAATACGCTGGCGCTAAAAGCTTGCCAGCGTTCGGTACAGATAGCGCGGCACGTGCGCTCTACAACTCACTCGGCATGTTCCATTTTACTGCGCTATGGCGCAATTTTGTGTTAACTCAGGGCCGCTGCAGTAAACTGCGCCTGAGTTATTGAGTTAACGCGAGGAATTTAGCCGAGTTATCCATGACTAAAAGGAACCCAAGGTACTTCACTTGCTTGACCGATCATTCCTGCACGTTGAATCTAGAATGAATGCAATAAGTCCATTCCAAGTATTCCGCCCGCGCACAGGGTCGGACTGGGCCGAAACGGCCCGGGTGGCTGGCTCTCAAGAAGTAATAAGGGTCGATGGCATACTATCGGCAAATAATGAGATATACATATTAATAATTTATTTTGAATCATATACTTAACATTATTAGATAAAAGTACTGCCAGTTACTTATAATTTCATAAATCTGCAGCCAGCCAATTAACATTTTGTGAATATAATAAAAACTTTTTAAGAAAAAAAATAAACCGATGCGACGAAAGAAACTGAAAAGTGCAAGTCGTTTCATTACAAAGGCCACCTTCCAGCTCCATCATCACATCAGTTCCATGTCATCATAATATTGCATTGTCACGCATTATACATTTGCGTGCAAAATTTTGAACTCAATCGGAAACCGGGAAGTGTGTCAAATTTTACTTGCAAGATTTGATTACAGACAGACAACGGGACAAGTGAAACTAAATAAAATCTTGTAATAAAAAATTGTCGTTTAAAAGATTTACCTAAATAAAATGTACACTTTTAAATAACTGTCTTCGAAAACACTAAAACTCGTTTGATGGCAAACCAGACTGAAAAATAATTTGTCATTTCACTGGTAGCATTTTCTATCAATAGAGTTAGTATAAAAATATAGTCACCCTGACGACCTGCCGTATTGAATTTTTGCGACGCACACAACGGGTTATGGCCGTCGGGGTAATAAGAGGATAACGCACAGTCTCCTTTAAGTCCCCTAGTACGAACTCCGTAATGGGACCTGAAGGCGAAATCCCTCTCAACACTACCAGTGGCGCAGGGAGGCGCTGCAGCAGGACCGCGACCTGTCCTTCGTGAAATAGACCAGGTGCTCATGGCTCAGTGGAAAGAACGGCCCAGCGTGCGTTGGTGGAGTGCTCGTGGGCGCAGCAACGTGTCAATCTCGCGGCGGCTATCGGTATGGGCAGTTTCTCGCTAGAGACGAGCGAGAGTGTGTGAGATTCTGCCGCCTAATTCTGCGAGGTAGTGAAGCATGCCAAAATGCGGAAAGGAACGGGTGAGAAATAGTACTGTTCCGTCCCGCAGAAGATGCACCAGACGCCGTAGAGTGCAAAACTCCGCCCTAAATTAAAGGGGGCAGGACACAATATAATGGGGTCGCCTTGCTCAACAGCCGGCCAAGTCTATCGGGGTTTAAAGGGATTTCCCGTCTAGGTTAAACCTGGGGCCCCGGCCCCAGTGACGTGATAATACCCCATGACGAAACATTGTGTAGCCGTTTAGTCTGTTCGAGTCCGATATACCACCTTATCGTTTGGCACCGGTGAGGTTGTGAGGTGAGGATGACCCGTGGGGGTTTCCACACAAAAAAAAAGTATAAAGAAATAGTGCCATTCAGTGGACCGTTTTTTTTACAATACTATTAATGTTTTGGTTATTAATATCCAAAATTATTCTGTTTGCCATTAAAGTGAGGTTTTTTTAATATCATGTTACTCTTGACTATACCTACAATTCATACTTTTCCCATTCACCATGCATCAACTTGCCACCCTCCCCCTGGCCCTTTGGCTAGTGACTTGATTTGTTTACATTCTACATTCTGGTACCATTTTGCCAGATCTCCTTTCGACAGTGTTTATTCAGCCTTAATTAAATTTAGCAACTATATGGCTAAAGGACACACAATGGTGTGTTCATTACATAGTGTAGAAGTTATGAATGTTGTTTCGTCAAACAAACAAACACCAACATTGAAAGAGTATTGAGACTCATGCTGTGACTATTTTGCTGTATTGCTTGTGTTTGGATGAGTCCAAAATTGAAGTGGTAAGTTATGTGGTAAGGTAACTGTATGAGAAGTTACTTTGTTCACATAATTACATGTAGTCTCTAATGACTGTTTTGTATTGCAGTACAATATAACAAAAAAAAGCTACTTCAATAATATGGGTACAAGAAAAAGGTTGCAAAAACAGAAGAGATCTTGGTATGATTCACGTCAGCACAAGCCATCATCAGCCACCCCTGGTTAGAGCAATAAAATGAAATCGCCATAATAGTCTTGCATTTTTAGCTGGTTTAATTCTGACATAAAGAACAACATGACCAACTTTGAATTTTATAATAATCTTAATTTTGGCCATTGCAAACTTGCAATCAAACACACATTGATTAAACTTATAAGACCTTTTTTATATTCTATTCTAAAATTAATCTAATTAAGTCACATTTTATGAAACTGAATCAATATTTACAGTAAGAAGGAGACAAGAACTTGAGCGGGCAAATAAAAATGTGTTACTTTCAAATAAAATTAAATAACTCTTGACCTGTCACTCAGGTATATATAACAGTGACATAGCAGAGGCAGCATATAAAATATCAGAATAGAGCAATCATGCAGTTCGAAGGAGACTTAAGACTAAGTTTTGTTATTTGTGCTGTCATGTCAGTTGACACAATTCTATATTCTCTACATACTCTAATACAGAAAACTTAGATAGGAGGGCAGAATTTTTCTAATTTTATACCAGATAGAACTAAACTATTTTAAAACTCATGTCTGTCTTTCAACTGTGTTGTCAATATTTCCATTTAGTATCTACATCTTTTTATCTGTAGTTCTGGATTTCGGTTCTTTGTCCAGAGATATTTACGAATAACATGACAGGGATGCAAAGTGTCTAACTCACGTATGACCTGCAATAAGGCAATATTTCATTTCAGTTCTCATAAGTATATGAGGACTGAAATTAAATATCGTCTTGACCACATTCATCACCCCAACATTTCAATAAATACTCAATTCTCTAGATTTCAAAATAAAGTTGTGATAGAATTTTGAAAGAGGTAGTCATATTGACTTGTACAGCTGTTTTTCGCCTGCTTCTGCTACATCACTGACTACATTATTCTAAACTTAATTGACTGTACAAAAGATTGAAAGAAGGACACTTATGCATTGGCAACAATAAGTTATTTACTAAGTAGAACTCACACATGAAATCAATTCACAGCACATACCATAAGTTATAATGTCTGTTCCAAAGACAACCAAGCAGTCTCCAATTTAGGCTTGTTTCATAAAGGTTTTATTCCCTTAACAAGCCTCAGTCAGTTTTTAACCGTTTCGCAGGTGTAGTAGTGCCACTACTCTGTGAATTGGAGTCTTCAGAAAAGTTCATAGGTGTTGATGTAAACTCTGTTGGGCCCTGAGAATCACTTACTGTTGAGAAACCTGAAAAAGTATTTAGGTCATTTTTATAATATATTCCAATAAGTGTGAAACTTTAAATCACAAAATAAAGTCTTAAAATTGGCAATATACAACTTTTCATTATGTAGCGATAATTTATACAAAACAAACAGATTTGTGGCACACATTGGGAGAGGCTTATGTCCAGCAGTAGACTATGATAGGCTGATTTATTGAATCAGATTTGTTAAGTGAATTAGAAATTAATATAAATTTAAAATTAATATAAAATTGATAGTTTTTCTATAATCTTAGTTTTATTACATATTACAAAACTACATTAAATAATTAACAGAAAATAAGTTTGTATTTCCCTCAGTTAATTCAAATAATTGAGAATCTCAAAAGGTTTCAACCCTGACCTAGTTGTGTCGGAAATGTTTAGCGATCCAGATCTTATCGTGTAGACTTAACGGCGCGGGCGGTGACTTTAAAGTTCGTCTAAGACATAATTATTTATTTACTTCATACTTACATGTGTTGGAATCTTCGGCCATGCCAAAGTTAGAGTTCGACGATTCGTGCACCTTCTTCGGCGTCAATGCGTTCTCCTTATTCTCACGTTTAGCGGCATGTTTCTTTTTCTGCTCATTTGTAGATATAGGCACCCATTTATAAATTTTCATGGTCGTTTCACCAATTGTCACCCATTTTTTCTCCCTAAATACAGTAACATTATTATTTATTACACACAGAAAAAATTAAAATATTAGCTTTAATTTTTCTTACCAATGGCGAACTTTTTCCACAGCTTGCATGACTCTTTTGATATCATCTTTAACACGATTTCTGGTTTCCGCGCGCACGGAGCGAGACATTTTAGATGTTAAAATATGCTGAAAGTCAAACTTGCTCAGTTTATTCCCTATAAATAAGTAAAAAATATTTATTTATAATCGAGTATTTTTTAAACTTGTCCACACACGAGCGGCGTTTTCTATAAACCCATTCATTATCCGCCATTGACAAAGTTTGACACGACTGACACTTTATGTAAGGGAATATCATAACGTGTTGTTTTTTTTTAAGTTTATAAATAGAAATAAACATTGTTATTTTAAATAAGGATAAAGAAATCACTTATGTTCCTAAAATCTAGTTGCGAACTTAGTGTATCTCCGACCCTTTAAATACAATAATGCAAGCAAGATTACTTTTACAAGCTTTAATTTTCATTAAAAATAGCAATAATTTTGCTACAATAATAAAACGCTGCTGAAGTAGTACAAACATTATGGTACGTTTACACGCTCGCGTTCAAACCGACATTCAACGAGCACAAACACGTGCACAAGTATGTGAACAGGTTGTCGTGCCGCCGACCGGGACGAATGTCGGGTGCGTTTATACGCTCGCGTTCAAACCGACATTCAACGACACAAGCATGTGAACAGGCTGTTTGTGCATGCTTGCGTGAATGTGCTCGCGCTTGGCGCCGATCGGGATGACTATTGGTTTTTTGACACACATCAAAGGGTGAATGTGGTTGTGTGCGTGTTCACACACACGCGTTCGGCGCTCAGCCGCGTTAGTATAGTTTGCATCTTTGTGGCGAACGGACGACGCGATGACTGAATTAAGTTTTACGAAGATGAAAAATTAATTTTTGATATGAAATATGTCGGAATGGTCTAGCGAGCAAATATTACGCTTCGTGGAGTGTTACCAGGGAGAACAAATAATATGGGACCCCCAAAATAAGCATCATAAAGACAAAAAAAAACAGTCAGTCGTAGGACTACACGCCAGACGTGAAAATATAACTTCATAATGTATTTGCATTTACATACACACACACATCTGTATATTTATAATTAGGTTAAAAATAAAAAGTAGGTAATAACATATCTAAATGTATACGTAGGATGCACTGGAAGTTCTGCGCTTCTGGCCGCTTATAAATGTTTGAATTTCGAATGTTACATATGAATGAAATAAATTTTAGGCATCAGGGTTGAAATCATAGATAAATAGGTACCGCTAATATTTTTTAGATAGGACTAGGACATAAATTTGTTTTGATAGCCAAAGCGGTATGACCCTTGACTGGCAAATGAGAGGTCCTAAGTTCAAACCCAAGTATTTCTTCTGACTTTTTGTAAGTTATATTAATTTTTCATGTTATATGAGTGAATTATTTAAAAAAAAACCTTAAAAAAAGAGAAACCCAAAAAAAACATTTTTAGTTTTTTCGATTCTTTATTCGTCGTCGTCCTCATTTAAATATATAATTAACACGTCATCTAGAAACTGGGCTCGGGGTTTTATATTAGATTGAAACCTTGCCCAGCCCAAGAACCAAACAATGGTCATAACATGGGCACATCACCCTATGACCATTGTTTGGTTCAAATTTATGTCCTAGTCCTATCTAAAAAATATTAGCGGTACCGGTAGATAAATAATCTATGATTTCAACCCTGATGCCTAAAATTTATTTCATTCATATGTAACATTCGAAATTCAAACATTTATAAGCGGTCAGAAGCGCAGAACTTCCAGTGCATCCTACGTATACATTTAGTATGTTATTACCTACTTTTTATTTTTAACCTAATTATAAATATACAGATGTGTGTGTGTATGTAAATGCAAATACATTACGAAGTTATGTTTTCACATCTGATGTGCAGTCCTACGACTGACTGTTTTTTTTGTCTTTATGATGCTTATTTTGGGGGCCCCAACGTAATTCGGTCGTTGCATCATCCGTTCGCCACAAAGATGCAAACTAAACTAACGCGGTCTAGCGCCGAGCGCGTGTGTGTGAACGCGCACACAACCACATTCACCCTTTGATGTGTATCAAAAAAACCAACAGTCATCCATCCCGATCGGCGCCAAGCGCGAGCACATTCACGCAAGCATGCACAAACAGCCTGTTCACATGCTTGTGTCGTTGAATGTCGGTTTGAACGCGAGCGTGTGAACGCACCCGACAGTCATCCCGATCGGCGGCAAGCGCGAGCACATTGATTCACGCATGCATTCACGAACAGCCTGTTCACATACTTGTGCATGTGCTTGTGCTCGTTGAATGTCGGTTTGAACACGAGTGTGTAAACGTACCATTTTACAATAGTTGATTTATGTACATATATATTTTACATTTTTGTTCAGTAGCTTTCTATCAGAAAATGCAATAAAAGTATCAACAAAAGTAGGATTGCTATCAAAGCTGAGGTCAATAAATCATGGTTGAAAACTAAATATGTTTTGAAAAATTAATTTTTGCTGCTTTTTTTTATTTTTAGCATTATTTCCAAATTTTAGGAGACATAATTCTTTTAGCATAAATTAAACGTATCTTGCATTGCATAACCGAGTATTTAATTTGATTGGTTGTAAAATCGCATTGAGGTTCTATGACCAATAGCAAACACGATAAAAATAAACTGAAACAGAGAACAGAATCATTTTGAGTGCTAAATTAGTGCTTACTGCATTATCGAAAATTGAAAACAAGGAAAAAAAAATCTGTGAAAAATTTGTTGGTAATTTCTGCCGAAATTAAATAACGAGTAAAATGTCTAGGATGATGCTTTAAAGCTTAGGTATGTCAAATTATTCATTTTTTTGCATCTATTGCTAATGTTTTCCTGATGATCTCAAATTATTTTATCACGAATCAATTTTTTGACTTATATTTAGCGGCTGTCAGTTGTTTTACGTCTCATCGTATTCTCTTCACGATGTTTTATTTCTAATGTTGTTTCAATTCTTTTTACTTGTTTTCACGCCGCTTGGACATCAGGGATGCGCTTCGATTTCGATGATGCAACGAGATGATGATGATAAGGTGCAAATTATGTGCATTTATGCTTTATACATTGTTTAGCTTTTTTGCATTTTCCTACTTTTGTGGTTACGTCTTTGAAGATGTGTGTTTCTGTTACACTTGATGGATCACTACCATAACCTCAATGCAGTTCAGTAGTAAATTCCTTAATATATTTACTGTGTGTGTGAGTTGATTTATAGTTGTATGTGTGATGTGTTAGTAGGTACAGATTCTCAATAATGCATGCTATAATTAAACAGGTATTAGAAAAACTCAAAACAATTTATGGTTTATATGTGGTCACTATCTATAAAGCCAATATTATTAAGTGAGTAGTCTTCAGGAATCATACTATTACATTACTACTACTATTATACTTATTGAGACACCTCACACATGGCTGATTCCAATCTAGGCAGAGCCTGTACTGTGATAACCAGATTGATGATAAACATACTTATATACTACTAAATACATACATATTACAGATAAATTACACCTAGAAACAGAACAAGTGATCATGCTCATCACACAATAACTTGTCCTGGGTGGCACCCACTACCTCTGGCTCAGCAGTTAAGATTATTAACCACTTGACCAATAGACCTGTAAAATATTAAATACTAGCCGTTCCCGCATTTTCACCTGCATTTATGGTGACTGCTCCGCTCCTATTGGTTGTAGCGTGTTGTTATATAAAATATAGCCTTCCTTGATAGCTGTCCAACACTTAAAGAATTTTTCGAAAAAACTTTCGAAAATTCGAACCAGTAGTTCTTGAGATTAGCGCATTCAAGCAAATAAACAAACTCTTCAGCTTTATAATATTAGTATAGATTTTAAAGTGATGTACTAAAAAGAATCCTTTAAATCAGGAGTGGTTAGGATCATTTTTAAAGACACAGAATTTTTTTTACTCTATAATATAGTCATTTGTTTGCTTCTTAGAAAACACCACTATCCACAGTTTTTTTTCTTTGCTCATCTTTATGCCTTGTTATGTTTTGTTGCAGTTTTACCGTGCATGCATTGTTGTAACTGTAGAAGTGACACAGTGACTATATTGTTGGCTTGTCCGGCGTAAGGTCCACCTAACGACAACAGTGAATCTTTCCTTCCCGTATGGCTGCATATGTTAACCGTACAATATCAATGATGGCTGGCGACGGGCCCCACAACGTTGCGATGCTGAACAATGGTGCGGTCCGTGTGAACATGTCCAATGTGGACTCACCTCTGCAGATATTTGTGAGGGCAAAGAAGAAGATAAATGACATATTCGTTGAAATTGATGATTATGTCAAGGATGCTGTCACTTTTATGCATGGTAAGACATTGTTTTTGTTTAAATAATAATAATAATAAATCTTTATATCAGACAAAGTCCATATTTATAATGTTTACATGAAAGGATATACTATCGAATCTGAGCATGAACATATGCCTTTAGGATATTAGAATCCTGCTTTTCCGCAATGACCTTCAGGATGCTATTAGTGCTACCTAGTACGCTGCTCATCATTGACATCAGTCTCTTGCGTATGATGGCATGAAACCTTTCAATTCTTGCTTCAGAAAACATACCAGATGATGTTTGCTTCATAAACTTAACTGTACACTGATGATAGGTATGGGTGGTGCCACTAGCAAATTATATTATTTTCACATAAAACATATATTGGTATTCAGCTTAATACTTTATTGTAAAGTGTATGTACCTCCACATGGACCATTTATATGAGACCATTTTACAAGTTAATCCTTAGAGCCAAACATACAATTTTGAAATAATTTTAATTTAACTGAGTTAGAGTTTTTCAATAGCATTCTTGTATTCTATTGTACTATTATAGCATATTGTATTTACACAACACCAATGAGTGCTTTGTTTGCTCACAAATTACTGTGTATAAATGGTCCATAATTTGAGTGAATGGAGTGTGTAGTCTGGCATTTAACAGTCCCTGATTTACTAGTCATTTTATCATGTAGGAATTTATATTTTCTCAGTTCCATAACCACTGTTAGATTTTTCTGTATATTTCTACTAATGAAGCAGCAGTAGTGTATCTTCAAAGTCCATTTCAGTTATGGACATGCCCAAAAGTAAGAACATTATGTGAATGTTCCTCAATTGGTCATACCCAGATCAGATCAATTCTTAGGCTAGGCATTATTATACTTTGGAGGGACCCGGTTGTCTTAATAAAAGCTGTTCCTAGATCCCTCCTATTTTAGGCGTAGTATGGCACACTTATTGGTTTTAGTCAGTTCGATTCCGGCACACCGCCCCACTGAAAACCCCGGGAGGTGACGGCCCGATGCGTGTTTCCACAGGTACAAAAAAAAAGCATTATTATGATAAAATGCAAATGAAACAGTTTGGTACAGCATAATTATTATTTTTAATTGGATAGGCTCCACATAGTATTATTTAGGCAACATACTTTTTTATAATACCAATGTGAGCAGCTTAACTGACAGTTAATAAAAACACAAGTTAATTTTAATATTTTTATTACCATCTAAGGAAAGGGCCTACCCCCTTTTCTTAGATACTAAGACATTTCGGAGCCGCCCAACTGGACCCGTCTAGCTCCACTTTTTCTGTAAAAGAGGGTATTAAATTCATAGTCGGTTATATTTCATATCAGTACTTAAAAACGTTATCTACAATACAATGCTTTTAGATCACTTATTAGATAATATATGTAGCAATATCAAGGGCCTGTTTGTTTAGAGGTCATTATCATTAAGTTTATTTAGCCAATGCTGAGTGGTTCATATACTCACATACCACAATTAACTTCTACTCCTGTACCATTTTAATCTATGAACAGAATATTAACAAAAGTAAAAGTTTAAAATATGAAATTTTTTCTTCAGCGATGTAATGCGAAATAGCTCCATAGAAGTCGCAACATTGTTCTATTTGCTCAAAACAATAAAATAAACACATATGTATTATGATTCTGACTATATTATGACGAAACAAAGTTTTTGTAATATATAAGTTTGGCATACATCCAGCATAGCCACCAAGTACCTATACATACTCATATGTATCTATATCAACTCCATAATACAGAAATGAACACGAGTAAATAACGGTCTCGTTATGCTGACACGCCTCGAATAAGCGGCGCAAGCGGAAGGTCGTTTTAAATTACGAAATTTGTTTTTATACAGTACATTAATTGCTTTTTGTACCTTCACAATGTTTTAGTATGTTTCTCTGGATCTTTACTTTAAATGGTAATATGATCTCAGGTACGTCATTACGTAAGAGAGTTCCTGTCATAATTTAAGGCGTAACAGGAGTCTGAAATATACAAAGCCTACATGTTAACTCCATAAATTTATGATAACAGAGATATTTACACCAGTTTGGGGTCAGTGAAAAGTTTTTTCCTGTACATACTTCTTTCAGCAGGCTGTCCTGTCTATATTCTCTTCCACCACCTTCCGTGCTAAATAAATCATCGTCGTTCTATAAACTCGTATATGACGTGCCCCATATGTACAGAAAATATATTGTGTACAGAAAGGGTTATCAATAATTGATATCAACAGTCATCTGAACAGCTAAGCTGCTTTCCCATATATTGGATGAAATGACAGAAAAAAAGAGATGAAAGAATGACAAAGACATGGATGGCGCAATGGTTAACGTAGTCGCCTCGCCACTACGCCACGCTGTATTGTGGGTTCGATTCCCGCACAGGACAAAAATTTGTGTGATCCACAAATAGTTGTCCCGAGTCTGTTTGTTCTTTGTGTCCGTTGTTTGTATGTTTGTAAAGTCCCGCGCGACTCAGGAATCATTTCTAGTACGGGAGTTGTCTTTCAAAAAATGAATGAATGAAGAATGACAAAGACAGAACAATTGACGTGTTGGTTTTACAATTAGTTATGATAACAAGTTTGATTTAGTAATTTTAATCATTTTTGACACGATTATCTATTGCCTTATTAATAGATAAGTTTGATTCTATCTATAATATCTAATCTGATACGTTTCCTATTTTCATTACAGCGGTTACTGGGGATAATGGCATCGCGACATCTCAAGATCTGGCCAATGTGGAGGCGTATGTGTCGAAAGTACAGGCCATACGGGAAGTGCTCAAACGTGATCATATGAAGGTGGCGTTCTTCGGCCGGTGAGGGCATTTACAGTTCTATTTAACTTAGGGTCAATAATATTTTCAGTTACTTTGTTCAAAACCCGTATTTGACCTCCGTGTGTCGCACGTAGCTGAGCAACAATACAGTCTACAATAGAATTCTAAACCCGAATTTAAAAAAAAGATTAGGTACTAATAATACGCCACTAGTGATCTCGCTAATACCCACCTTCTTTTGGCACTGGACTCGTGCCGAACAAACGCGGGTGGGCGGGCTCCACTAACTCGTCTCACACTTATGTACAATAATCTCTTTTTTTAAACTAAATTATAAATGTATGTATTTGCATTGTAGAAAAATACTTTCAAGAGTCAAATATTTAAAGTACTGAAGTTGATTCCACCCAATTTGCATGCTTAAATTTTCGAAGTATTAGTAGTAATCCGGGTAGGGTAGGGTAGCTAGGTAATCGATTTATAGATGGATGTTTGTTACGCTTTCATGCAAAAACCACTGAATCGCTTGCGTTGAAACTTGGTATGTAGATAGCTGGAGACCTGGATTAACGCATAGGCTACTTTTTATCCCGAAATTCCCACGGGATCGGGACTTACGCGGGTGAAACCGCGGGGCGTTGCTAGTAATACTTAAACGCAATACAAACAAGCAACTGTAAACGCCACTGCTGTCGGCAAGCCAAAAGTCACTAACCTTACACAAGCACACACGTTTCAAGATAATATCACATTTAATTAATGTTATTTATTCAATTTACTTATTTAATTAAATACCTATAATTTAATTTCAATACTTGTTACTTTAATATTTAGTTTGACATTGGTCCCGATTCTATTGTACACTCGACTAAACTAAAACCTGACTTAATTTCTTCATATGAAATCAACCTTGTCTTCTTCGTAACAAGGTCTATTTCTTACTGGCATCTGTTTCACAGCGCTACTAAATTTCACTAAAACCTGTCAACATATACTCAACTTTATTTCCACGCAGCGAGAGTCCCCATTTATTCAAATGCCGTATAATTGCCGTATAAAAACTTGTTCAAAACGAACTAAGATGACATTATTTTAATCGACACCTACGACGGTTACTAAAAACACAGAGCAAAAGAGATGGCATTCAACGGATAGCGGCTCTCGCTACGTGGTATTAAAGTTTATTTAAGCGTGTCAGACTTTAGTCGACAAATAAATTGCTTATTTCGATAGCGAAATATGTTACCTAATTGTTTAAATTTGAAATAAGACCTTGTTTCAAAGTGTACAAGGTTTACATTTTGTATGATGAAAATTTAGTCAATTATAGTCAAGAGAGTAATACAACAGAATTGACACCATTATTTGTAATACTTTATTTGACATTTCGATTTCAGTAATAAACCAAGGCCTTGCTTCTAATTTTGTACTAGAATGTATAAATTTATGTATTTAAACACCATTGTAATGGTAGAATGTGAGAGGACTAAACACAAAATAAACACCACAATATGTAACTACATTCTAATGAATAAATTATTTATTATTATTATTAAGCAATCTTTTCCAAAATGCTTGTGTTAGGAATGGGTTCACATTCAACCGGTCATCGTCAGTTAGGGAGGGCGGCAGCACGGAACTCTCTTCGTAAGACTGACGCAGGTGGTCTCCGGGCACAGCTACTTCGGCAAGTACCTGCACTAGGTCGTCAGGGGGAAACTGAGTCCCGCCTGTTACGTACGTAACGTATACGCTTGCGGCTTGCCTGCTTGGCGACGTAGTGTCGGATCCTCACCATCGGCCATCGTATGCTCCATGGCCGGTAGTGACAGATGTTTTACCGCGGTCGCATCCTTCTACGAGGATGTCATCTGGCAGAAGGAAGGAAGATCGCCACTCGAACCTTATTTGACGCCGGCTACCAGGCGTTGGAGGCGAGCTTTCCAGCTCTTACCGCCCTGAGTGTGGCCGCGGGTGGACAAAACGGGTTTTTCTTCCACTCGCCATAATGGTTAGCTGCCAAGGGGCGAAGTCCGTATGTGCCTGGTTTTTGCCTAGTTAGAAGGTTACCCGAAGGTGAAGCCCGCGCTTTTGCAGGCAGGCGTTAGGGGGGGACCGGATATCATAACAACAGCTGTGCCCAGAACCCCTCTTATTTTAGGCGCAGTATGGCACACCGTGTGGTTATAGTCAGTTCGATTCCGACACACGGCAACACCAAAAACACCGGTGGTGGCACAAAGGGGTGTTCTGGCGCTTGGCAGTTTGATATTAATTCATAATTTGACGATTTGACATTGAAAAATTATAAACTATCCAGAAATAATACTTTAAATTGTAAATGATTGGTTGCAGTTCACAATTTGTCGGTAGTTTATAATATCGCGAGAATGTTTATAAACTAACGATGTTCACAATCATACGGTGACATATATATAAATCCCTTTGTTTTAAAACACATTGTATAAAGATTAATTATAAATAAGGAGCTGACAAAACTCAATGTTTAGATTAGCGCCCTCTTGTGGGTCTATATGTATTATTAGCGTGACGGTAACGAGTTCAGTGCTTTTTCCCCAAAAGTGCACAAGCGTGCCTAAAGAAGTTTTCACTTCAAAACAAAAGAGAATAAAACGAAATTAACTCGAGAGAAGCCATGGTCAAAAACTAGTAGTCCATGAAGAAGACAACAAGGATCTCGTTTATAGAATCTATTGTTTTCTCTTTCTAACGCATTGGTTAGCCAGCCAGCCTGATTCGAGCCTCTCATTTAGTCTTTAAGCCAATGTATATATTTTACTTACAGTACAAGTAACGGCAAGAGTACAGTAATAAACGCGATGTTGCACGACAAGATCCTGCCGAGCGGCATCGGCCACACCACCAATTGCTTTCTTCAAGTCGAGGGCTCAGACACGGACGACGCATTCCTACGGACTGACGGCTCTGAGGAGAAGTTGAATGTCGAGGTAAATAATAGCTGTTTGTATTTTTAAACTAAGCTAACTAAGGTAAATGTATGTGTTAGCAGTGGGTTTACCACTTGTACGCAATTCCGCTCATAGAAGATCGATTTTGCATACTTCTATCGAGTTCATCCCGAACAAGTCCATAAACTCCTTTCATCTTGTTTCTTGTTCAAAAAGTTTTGGCACAGTTTAGACGAGTGCTTAGGATTATTATCTTGTTGAAAAACGAATCCAGGACTAATGAGATTCAGTCCAATGAATGTTGAAGAATTTTCAAATAGCCTTTCTTGATTCGTTTTCCGGTTATCCTCACAAGATTTCCGGGTTTACTGTTGTCAAAATACTCCCAAACTATGCCATTACCACCACCATTGGCACTGTACATGCTTATGAAGCCCTCTCTTCTTTAGACCGGTAAACAAAACACATGTATTGGATTTGAAAATCTAGAACTTAGATTCAGCACTACAAAGGAAATGATTTTATTTAAATTGTTAATTTTGATATTTTAGCACCAACATCCTCTTAATAGACGTCTTTTAACAGTTGTTATTGAAATGAGTGTTTGCGGTCATTTATGGTGCAGTTAAATCTTAATTTTTACCATTTCTGCAATTTGACATTCACAGTATCCTTCCAGACGTAGAGTACAAATAGCGCTTTGCTGTTCAAGCGTGATTTGTATTTTCAATAAAACCACACCATTGCATAATAAGTAGGAGAGGGGTATCTTCGAATATAGCGTGTATGTGTTGTGCAGTCGGTGAGCCAGCTGGGCCACGCCCTGTGCGCGACGCGCCTGCAGGAGCGCTCGCTGGTGCACGTGTACTGGCCGCGCGAGCTGTGCGCGCTGCTGCGCGACGACGTGGTGCTGGTGGACAGCCCCGGCGTGGACGTCACGCCCAACCTCGACGAGTGGATCGACCAGTACTGCCTCGACGCCGACGTCTTCGTGCTCGTCGCCAACGCCGAGTCTACGCTCATGGTCACTGTGAGTCTACACTCCTCTAACGTTACTTGCGTTTTATCAGTAACAATATAATGGTAAACTACAGGTCAAAATATAACCGTAATACATAAAATTAGTCATTATATTATAATAGAATTAAGACATTCGGTTGCCAAATACAGGAGAAAAAAGTACGGTTTTGTATTTGCCTATTTATATATGTATACCACGCTACTACGATATACTTGATCTCAGAAGCGAGTTGTAAATAAAACATCGACTCGATTAAGGTAGTTCTTGGCATAAAATGTATGTATCTTATCACAAATGCAATGCTATTTGAAGTTCATAATAAGTTAAATCATAAGTTTAATCTAATTTGTGTACTTTCTTTTCTATCTCAGTAAAGATTCTCAGGAATTATTATCAAGTTGAAATTATTATGTGAAATGTGTTATTGGTTATTTTATTTGCAGGAGAAAAACTTTTTTCATAAAGTATCAACAAAGATATCGCAACCGAATATATTTATACTGAACAACCGATGGGACGCTTCCGCTTCCGAGCCAGAGTACTTGGACCAAGTAAGTAATTGTAGTTTAAATGACAATACTATAGTTAAGCATCTTGGTGCTTATCTGATGATCTAGCCAGGAAGGAAAGTAGAACTCTTCAATGAATAGTAAACCCGTAAACCCGTAAACCGACGTGTCCAACAGATTTGGCTTGGTAACGATGGAAGGATGGATGTTTAAGACACTTACAAATATTAATAAAAAGCAATAGAGTTTACGCTTTGGTGTACGGTATACAATACCGTATGTGAGTGCATTCTAGTTGCTTTCTCAGCGCTTTAATCCGAAAACAGTTAATTTTACAGAAAAAACTGCAAGAGACATTTTTTTTGGACAATTTTATGAGGAACAATTTTATAATGGCCTCTATTGACCTCCGAGCAATAGGTAGCGAAATATTTGCGAAAAACTGATTTTCGTGACCTTTTGACCTTTGTAACTTTTTTAGCCGGCACGATTTCGCTGTCGATTTTTCACATCTTCATAATAACACCGTAATAAAGGTGTATACAAAAATTCAGCTCACTAGGAATTTTTCCGAAGATAAAACCTAAAATGACTGGACTAGTAGTAAAGTGAATGTTTTGTATTGATTATATACAGGTCCGCACTCAGCACGCGAACCGTTGCGTGGATTTCCTCTCCCGCGAACTGCGCGTGTGCTCGCCCAAGGAAGCTGAGGAGCGCATCTTCTTCATCTCCGCCAAAGAAGCACTACTCACCCGAATGAGAGAGAGGGAGAAACCCGTTTCATGTTAGTGCCTTTTGATGATTATTGTATGAATTTCGTTTTGAAACTGGATGATGACATGCGTGAATTATTATTGGAAATAGAATTGGATGACTATTTCTTACTCTGATTTTTGCAAATCTATCATTATTGACTTTATTTACATACATTTTTTCACTCCTGTGTTCGAGCCATCCAACCAAACATTATTCGATGCTGCTTATAAAAAGATTTAAAAGTGACATTAATCACATGTGACTCGAAAGAGGGAAGGCGGGGGGGAATCACGAAATATCAAAGGTGAAGTGAGGTATCACGTGTATTTATTTCTTTGATGCACGCGCGATTTATAAACTTCTCTTGACTCGTCGTTGCCAAGTAATGATTTGCCCGTCTGCCGCTTGGTAGTCGCCAATAAGTCTGATTTTCACATTATTACTTTAGACCTCTTTTATTATTTTTATGACATTCAGGCCGAGGGCGATTATTCTAGAACCTCACCATGAATCAGGGGGTAGGGAGGAGTTAAAAAGTTGCTAAAAACATCAAGTGATTAATGTGACGATTAGTGACACTAAGTACTTTTTTTATCAAATAAGCAACCATCGCCATATTATAGTTATACTACGTAAACATAGTAAGTTATATGATTGTGTTACAGCGCCCGTCTTAGCCGAGGGTCACCAAGTCCGGTACTTCGAATTCGTGGATTTTGAGCGCAAATTCGAGGAGTGCATCAGCAAGTCCGCAGTTCGAACCAAGTTCGCGCAACACTCACGCCGCGGAAAGAACATCGCCAACGAAGTCATGCAGGCGCTAGAAGTCGTTAGTAAAGTTTGATTACTCATACATAATATTCTTCTACTTTTATTGTGGTTTTCTATCATTACTCAATCACGTCATCTATAATTAGTTTTACATGACAATGTCAAAAAAATGTGGTACTAAACGTAGTTGCCTATTTAGAGATACATACCAGGACATAGAGCCCACACTTTGTGGGACTGCTAGGTGCTCATAACTGTCCCCAGAGCCACCTTCTATTTATGGACGCGTGGTTTTACTCGCTTCGATTCCGAGGGATGGGAGAGCCATGCTTCGGCACGTATGGGCCGGCTCGACCGGAGTGATCACAGAAAACCGGCAGTGAAGCAATGCTTCGTTGTGTTTCGCCGAGTGATTGAGGTTACCGGAGGCGTTAACCCTTCCCTCTCCCCTCTTCTCCCTCTCTCCCCCCACTTCCCCTCTTTCTCCTACTCCCACCTTAAAGGCCAGCAACGCACTCTTGATTAGTAGGTGCCCATGGGTGGAGGTAGTCACTTACCATCAGGTGACCGGTATACCCGTTTGCCCCAATCCCATAAAAGAAACAACTTCCCACTGAAAACCCAGGTGGTAAAGCAGCTCGTAAGGGTTGGAAACATAGCAAAATTGAAGAAGAAGAAAAATTGTAAGCATGAGTAAGAGGAATTTAACCATGAGAATGGTATTTAAATAGGTTGATTCTGAATATTTACTCACAGATTTGAGAGATTCATTCATTGAATTGTCTTTTTATTGTTACAGATATACACCACATCCACCGATCAAAAAGCCGCCAAGGTTGAGAAACAAAGAATATTACATGAGCAGCTAACGGCCATTGAAGAACAACTGACCACCATTACTCGCCAGATGAAGGATAAGATTAATCGCATGGTAGAAAGCGTCGAACACAAGGTTTGTGCATACAATTATATTAGATATATAGATATATGTACTTTTTATTGTTCACAATACCACATTCCGACGTTCGTTACGACAAATTAATTGTTGGGAAAGACGCTAATCCAGTCTAGTGTCCGCAACTGACGCGGTAGCACGCCTCACCCCTTAATAAAGGGCCCCAGTCCAAAAATATACACGTGAGTAAAACCGTATATCCTTAACTAAAACAATAAACTACCTACAATCTTGTATCTAATTTTATGTACATTTTTAATTTATTTTGACATGAGAGAGCCATGCTTCGGCACGTATAGGCTCGACCGGAGTGACACCACGGCCTCACAGAAAGCCGTCGTGAATCAAGTGAGGCTACCATAGACACCAACACCCCCTCCTCCCTTCCCATATAATAATAGCACCGTTAAACACTATGTTACCCCAGGGGGTACCAGGGGCGTTCACGCTCACGCTTTCCTCCCAGGGCTGGTGTATGCGTGTACATTAGGTATGGTATCAGTTCTCGCCGCCTCGGAAAGGCAGGGCAGGGATGCGATCCCTCTTTGCTACCTACCCTTCGAGGCAGTTTAGGTTCATGCCGGATGATACACACGTCGTTGCTGATTCGGTCGCTGATGCGGTGCTTCAAGGTATGGAGCTTTTCGTTCCATTTTTGATTTCCATTGGCGGCAAATCCCAGGCTTGTTATGGTCGATTCTGTAAAACGACGTCCGGCCGAAAGCAGGAATGTTATGGTAAAGACTAGCACATTAAAAAAAATAGTTCAACTTTGACTCCAAGGAAGGACCTGGAGGCAAAATTTGTTGCAGTACCTGGAGGCAAAGGTGCTTGGGAAAGTCTCTTTTGAAGGCAAATACATTGCCAAGGTGAAATCGGCGCATCGTGCATTTTGGTCTCTTGCAAAGCTGTCTAGGGGAATTTCTGTAGACCATAACTTCCACATGGTAGTTAAATTCGTTGGTCCATGACGCTATGGAGAAAGCCGATCTTCTGGGCAAACTCTTTGGTCCAACTCGACTTGATGCCGGGGGAAACGTACCGCTAACCATACCGCAGTGCGAGAACTGTATGCTAGAAGTCCGCTTCTTACAAAGCTCAGTGCGTAAAGCACTACTTTACCTCGAAATTCAAAAGTCGACTGGGCCCGATCTAGTCTCTCGTGCTGAAGACGCGTGCTCCAGAGTTGGTACCGATTTTACCTTACTAGGCTACTCTTTAGGCGTCGATCCAAAGTCATGGAAGACAGCTTTAGTGCACCCGATACCTGAAAAAGGTGATCGCTCGGATTCGCCCAACTATAGACCTATAGCCATAACCTCCTCGTTTTTTTTTACCAAATATCCATGTCAAAATCGGGGGAGTTTTCTGTAACGTACCATTGTTTTGGTTCCCGGCAGGTGTCACTGACGCTGAGCCAGGAGATCCGGCGGCTGTCGGCGCTGATCGACGAGTACGACAGCCCGTTCCGCTCGGAGCGAGCCGCGCTGGAGCAGTACAAGCGCGCGCTGCACCGACACGTGGAGGCGGGGCTCGGCTCTCGGCTCAAGAAGCGCCTCTCCGCAGACATCGGACACGAGATGGACCAGGCGCAGAAGGAGATGGCCGGTACGACACACTCACACGTACATACACGCACTTATATATTCAGTACGACACGTGGACAGTATATTCAATATTACGAAATATTATTATTTAAGTTATGTTTGAAATTTTCCTAGCGGCAGCTGTAGTCATTTACATGTGTCAATGCAGAGCATTTGACTTGTTATTTATACAACACTACTTTTTCCTAGCTTCTTCGCTCGCGTTAATACAGATTTTGTTAAACAATTCAAATATTCCTCGAGGACAGAATTTTACTCATTTCTGTATGAATGGCAGGGGCGCAACAACTGTCCGGTGTCCGGACACCCCCTAAAAACCTATGAACACTCTTCGAGGGTGTCCAAATATCCCCACATAACCCAGAAGACGATGTGCCGAGGAGTATGCGGAAAATTTCAATAAAAATGTGAATCAAAATAAATTTTAATTAAAATGTTGTTCGCCGTAAAAATAATGTTTATAGTAATACCAAAATATTTAGTACCTAAGCCTTACAAAAAGTATTTTGGACACCCCCAACTTTTTTGAGGGTTGTTGCGTTCCTGATGAATGGTATCATTTTCTGTACCCCTGACAAGGTAAACCTATGCAATATGTCACGACGATTGGTTAAGTAGGGAAGGCGTTAAAGCACAAACAAAAAAGTTATTAACATTTCTAATATTAGTTGTGATGTGTTATACACAGACCGTATGTACAACATCCTGCCGCTCCACAAGCGCGCGGCGGCCGCGTCGTACATAATGCCGCACCAGCAGCCCTTCGAGGTGCTGTACCGCCTCAACTGCGACAACCTCTGCGCGGACTTCCAGGAGGACCTGTCGTTCCGCTTCTCGTACGGGATCACAGCGCTCATACAGAGGTTCCAGGGGAAGAACACCAACAAAATAGCGCTCAAGAACCCTCCACAGTACACATCGGTAATTTTGTTTTGTTTAACTAAATATTAATTTATCTCTTGATAGTGAATACTTTTAGGAACCGGGGTACGCATGAGGGAGAGGCGTATGGAATTATGCAGCAACAGCTATGCGTAAAACCAATATATTTAAAGAAATATGTGTAAGTTACACTCTTTAAAATAATAATAATTCAACATATCTCACACACACAGAACAAATGATCGTGCTCATCACACAATTATTTGTCCTGGGTGGGAGTCCAACCCAGGACTGGCTTAGCAGTCAGGATCACTAACCACTAGATGATCAAGCCAAAAAATTATCAGTACCTATATTATTGAGAATCAGGTGTAGGAAATTAGTTATGTATACATATCCAAAAAAAACGACTTCAAAAAGAAAACTATTCCGTAAAAGACTTATATGGTTTTCTCATGGATGCCATTGTCAGAACTGGACCAAATTGAAATGGGACCACACGGGAAGCACCAACTTTCAAATAAAAAAGAATCCTCAAAATCGGTTCACCCAGTCGAAAGTTCTGAGGTAACAAACATAAAAAAAACAGTCGAATTGAGAACCTCCTCCTTCACTCACACTTTAAGTTTTATGTGTTTTTTATCTCGACACTTAAAGTAAAATAAGCATTTAAAGCAATTACTCTATACTTCTCACTTGAAGAGTTACTCCTCTTTGTTCCAGATCCCTCCATCAGTAAGCTCAGTCCCATCGTCGATGGAGGTGTCGCGCGCTTCCAATGGACCTTCACTAGTGGGACACGTGGGCCTGTCTCCTGAGGAGTGGGGGCTAGTCTCTAAGTTTGCCTTAGGAGCGCTGACGTCACAGGGCACCATGGGCGGATTATTACTATCTGGACTTGTGAGTACTTTTGATGTCACGGAGCCTTGATGCGGTTAGTTTCTAAATTAAATGTATTAATATTTACCTGGAATTGGATATCTATTACTGATCTGAGCTTAAATTAGTTTGGACGAATGGCTGCCGATCATCAAGCTAAATCGCTATTGCTCTAAAATACATTCACTAGTCTAAACAATCTGTTTCAAAATTAAAATTGTTTATTTCCATTGAGCCAATCATAGGTATTTTTGAATTGTCAGTCAGTGTAAGTCGGTTGTGAAGCTAGTTGCCTGTTTCAATACGTAGATCGTATGGAGAAGAACAGGCAAGAAACTTCAAAAACATTTTTTTTCAACACGTTTTTGAAGTTATACTTCTTTTAGCGCGTTATGGGAAAATGATGAAAGTAATTTTTTATGATGCGCGCGCATACCGTCACGAAAAACTGACACCCTGTAGTTAGCTAGTCAACATTTTAGTTTTTCAAAAAAAGTTACCATCTTTACCATAGTGATAAAAATGGTTATTACATATTACTTTGAGTATGTTTGTAGAATTTGAGGTTAGTTGACGGTATGTATTATTTATGATAATTTACTGTGATTATAAGTGATAAAAGTGGTTTTTACATATTGCTTTGAGTACGTTTGTAGAATTTGAGGTTAGTCGACGGTATGTATTATTTATTATGATATTTAAATAAAAAAAAAATAATTAGATAAAAGTATAACTTCTTACTTGCGTACATAAGTACACACACACTTTTTTTTACAACTCGTTACATGTGTGTGAGGACACATATTGTTCTAAAATATAAACAATCGCTCTAAATCACTACAATATTTTAAGTAATAGTCAACCATATTAAAGGGAGCCGAACGACCCGACACATACGTCATCACCGGCACGACAGCTAGTTTAGTTCGCAGCTTCTCGACTGATTATTCTCGATCAATCATTCAGTTTCATATCATCGGCACACGGCATATTTTTACAAAATTGATTAGTCAGCATTTTGAAATTGGAACGAACCGTTGAGCGAAGGCTCTCATGCATGCGGTCGTGGGTCGCAGTTGCTGAAGACGGTGGGGTGGCGCGTGGTGGCGGTGACGGGCGCGCTGTACGGCGCGCTGTACGCCTACGAGCGCCTCACGTGGACGGCCAAGGCGCAGGAGCGCGTGTTCAAGAAGCAGTACGTGGCGCACGCCAGCAAGAAGCTGCGCCTCATCGTCGACCTCACCTCCGCCAACTGCAGCCACCAGGTCCAACAGTGAGTACGGCCTCGTGGCGAACGCTTTGAATATATGGTAATAAATAACACTCGGACTCCAATGTTTAGAATGTCGAATGAATAAGATATATAATCACAAATGTTCTATGGATTGCAATAGCCAATTAGATGTTTACAATTAGACGCTTAAAATTACATAACCAATGCCGTGCCAATGTAGATGCGTGAAGCTTCTGCAAGTTTTTCACGGGAAATAAAAGGCACGCTAAACCTTCGCCCGATCATAAAGTATTTCAGTTGGCGCGAGCTTATTCGACAAATCAGAAAGCAGTTCATCTCGCGCGGTTCGTTACTGTTTCTAACCGTTAGTTTAAAACGAAGGCATTCTCCGGGGCTATTGTGTCACCGGTCAGGATCGCATGCTTGTAACTCGAACTGGCTATTACCGGGAATTCCGAGCCCTCCAACAGCCCACAAGGTTAATTTAAAGTTAGATTTATTTAAAATACTAATAAAAATGTCTTACACCCGTATTCACAAACAATACTTTGGGTAGCGTGGAAGCAACGCCAAGCTAAATAAGGAATTTCTCATAGCATTCGTTGTGGCCAGCCTAGTCAATCACAAACGATACTCAAGTTATCCTTTGCTAAGCGAACGCTCTGCATCGTACTGTACATGTACTATAATCGTGTAGTGATTTTTGGGTGCTAAAGAAAAATCGGTGTAATTGGAACATTCTTTCTATAAGGGTACAGAGAGAGAAAATATTTATAGAAATATCCCACCGTCCCCGTAGTGCTTTAAGGGCGGGGGGGAATAATTTTTAATTAATATATTCAAGTTCCGCTGTCCGCATTACCGAAGGCAGAGCAATGAGGACAGCGGGAATACACCGACATATCGAATCTAACTCTAACACTGTTATAGGGAATTATCAACTATGTTCGCGCGTCTGTGCCGTCTCATCGACGAAGCGACGACAGAGATGGACGGTGAACTGTGCGAAGTAAGGGAAGCCATTAAGATGTTGGATGAAGCGTCAACCTCAGCAAAGAAATTGCGCAACAAAGCAAACTATCTGTCGCATGAGCTAGAACTGTTCGACGATGCCTTCCTCAAGCACAACTAGACGATATTGTTAACTGAAGGTAGGTTTTCTGCAGCATTGTGCTCTGTTCATCTTATTAAGACTGTACAACCTTAGGTCGTGCGTAGAAGTCAAAAGAAACTCTCATGCATAGATAATAAGACATAAAATAGGGCTATAATAATGGTGGACGGCCTGTCTCACTCGCTAGTTAGTAAGCCGCCACAGAGCTGGCACTCGATTCATTTTATCACAAATTCAGTTGCCATTTTCCATGATCGCCCACTTAATTTTTCGTCTATTTCTAAAAATGTCCATTATCCAAAGTGATAGTTTGTGAAAACATTTCCTTACCAAGTTGTCGCGTATTTCGAGAATCTAATTTGCCGTAAGTACGAGATTACCTGTATCTTTAAGGAGTGAATTTTATATAAAATATATATACCTTTATATAGAAATATGTATGTTACAGAAAAGTGTTGTCAATTTTTAGGAGCGTTATGTGTAGAGGATCAATAGTTGTTTGAGCCAAAAAAATGTCTTTTTTTTCCGAAAATGTTAGCTGTATCGTCAATTTGCAAAATCACGAATTTTTCGAAAATTGTTAGCGTTTTACCTTATTTACAGGGTCAACTATACGACCCTAAAATATGACAACACCTTTCTGTATCATTGTCTCAAAAAATTATTGAGCGATGATGTCCTGCCGACTTTCAATAAATTGTTTGTGATCGTTTTTATTCCATGAAAAGGTAACATTCAGTTTTTCCCAAATTCTGTCATTTTTCGGGAAACCTATTCAATTTTTCTTCGTCTAAAACCCTAATGAGTAGCATTACGGTTATTTTAAAACCTAGTTAGAAAAATCCGCCAAACCATTTTTATTTAGATTTTATTTGTATGCGTATGTATCACTTTATATTATCGTCAAACAACACGTAATTTGTTTCAGTGGAAGGTACACTATGCGCTTGCGCTGCCCTCACGATGTGGCTCTGCATCTGTCGGTCACCCTGACCTGCCACCTCTAATAGATAGTGACGTCAATGCAGCCCGCCGTTGAACCAGTACAGAACAGAACTTTTCAAATTAAAAAAAAAACAAGATTAATCATGGCAAGTGACAGCAACTGTCAAGAGACACCATAGAGACAAGTCTTAAAATTTGAAACGAACTGTAGTGCGCCGGCGCCGGAAACTAGTACCGCGTCCGTGCAGCTAATGTTAAACGTTATCGTTAGGAGAATACAAGCGCCTGTTGTACAAGACGGCGTTTTTAGGAAACAAAATGTATCAAATTATTATTTATTGTTATAGTTTTGTCTCGTTATCCTCTAAGGGACACGTGGCGGCGGGTCCACGGTCGCCGAGACCTCGGGGACACGCCTGCGCTCGCCGGTGACGTCAGGCTAGCTAGTGTCGTCCGGATATAATGATATACCTCTTGTACATTGTTTTTGTTGATGTTTTAAGAGTTATTTATCAGTTTTTATGTGATGTATCGCAATTAAATCACGCGCAGACTGTTATAACCTTAACGATTTCTTTTAGTTTTTTTTACACATGGTTCCTGGCAATTTTTAATTTTGGATTTATCGTTACCTTCCTCTTTTTTTAATAAACAAACATCTTGGTGCTACCCAACGGACGAATAAACAGTAAAATGAAACAACTCATGTTCAATATTAATATAACATATTTGTTACTACTGAAAAGTTGATCATATGAAATATTATCTCGCCTGTTTCAGTGTTTCTACGCTATGTCTATACGCTACTCATGTATGACAGTTATTTATTGTGTGAGAGTATTAGAGGTACGAAGTTTAAGCTCGTTGCATCATCCTTACCTTTGAGTTACCAATAACGACAATTTTTTGCATCGAAATGCCGCAATGTCGGCTGTGCGACCGGACTCAGTTTTATAATCTGTGATATTAATCATCAAAATTGTTTTGATCCATTCTTAACTCTCTTGAGTATTTTATCGAATCGGAACAGCATTTATTACTCGTAACTCTCTTTTAAAAACCCTATAAATTAGGCATGGTCGACATTGCGGATGTAATGAAATTTCTTTTTCAATATAAGGATTAATTTATTTATGGTGTAGTTGTGAAAGTGGAGTGTGGTTTCGTGGTTGTTGATGTAGGGAAAGCTGTTATATTTTACGCCCTCATTTTGTTTTATTACATTGTCAAATAAATGTTACCATTTGTTAGTAAATAGTGAGACACTGACTTAGTCTTTCTTTATTAAAGTTTTCGGAACTACCCTCAATTCTTTCACAGTGTAATTCTTTTGGCTATATTTACATATATTATGTATGACATATAAAAATGAGTTGATGTCACTATAGTGACGTAATTATAGTATAGATAGGAAGGTACACAGTATATATAATTATGGAATGAATTGTACATTGGGAGCCATGCAACCATTTGATATTAGATAGATTTTGTTGTCCATAGTTAATGCATCATTAGGAGAATTTTCTTATGTAAATAAAACAAATAAAGGATTCTTTTATAACAAAATATGTTTTATTCATTAAAATAATTATCTAAGTTTGTAAACATAACAAGAATATATAAATCAATTGAGTGTGATCATAGTTATTTGAAGAGAAGTCCGTTTCAAAGTAGTCCGTGTACACAATGTGGCCAACTACCAAATATGTACTTACCTGTGTTCTGTCGCTGTCTTATGCTCCGTAATGAGTATATAAAAGGTAAGCAAAAAGTTGGTTTTAGTTCCGTTGCCTGACATGCCATCAGTTAAGTATACGTATAGATATCTAACGCATTATTTATATTGAACTTCGTGTTGAGATCTTCAGTTTTTATTTGGTGCTGAAAAATGAAAAAAAAAAACATACTTTAGTAAATCCCTAATGTTGTATTACTAAAGAATAAGTGTTGAAATTCACTTTTATTGGCAAAAGCTATAGAGATTGTAACGTGCAGGGTGGTCTACACGTGGTCCCCCGAAGGTAAATTTAAGTGAGGAGAGAAATTAGACATGTTTAACCACTTTTACAGTTTATTTAATTTAAACTTGTAGAAAAAGTTATATAGGTTAGGCTCAAGTCGTGAAGATCTTCCAGAGGCTATGGATGTCGCTCTGGCGCAGGTAGGTGAAGGACGCTTAGCTTCGTCGTAGTCTGGAGCGGAAGAGGGGTGAGTCTTCGCGCGGCGTGGTTATATAGTTGCCGAGGCGGAGGGACGAGGTGTGTGTGATGGCTTGAAGCAGGGAGTAGGGACGCGTACGACTCGCGTGACAAGATACACTATAGATAATCGCAGGCAAAATAACCGTGTTGTGTTGAGATACCTACCATCCTAGCTATTTGACATCCAATTCTGAACAAGCATTTCCTAAATACTTCCACAAAGAAATGTCTTGCTCCCCTCCATACCGTATGGTATGGAGGGGAGCAAGACATTTCACTTGTCACTTGAAACTGTAGTAAGTCCAATAACTTATTTTCAGTGGAGAGTTTTGCCCCACTAAAAATAATATATATTATTATAGTATAATAGAGCGGTTTTCAGGGCATTAGACATATTGCTAGTACCTAGCAAGTAACTAGAGACGTTCTAAGAATATTATAGAGAGTTCACTTGAAGACTCCATCAAAGTCTTGCATATCATATCACATGGCTCACCATTCTAGCGTTCATCTTAAACTGTGTCTTGTCAAACCGCACCGCATCCCCGTCGACTGACAGACCGTAATGTTCACAGATAGCTTTTGCTTCTTGTCGGTCAGAGCACCGGAGCCAGCGCGCGATGACGTCACTGGGTACTGTGAGCCGTTTGTTGTGATACCCGTGGCTTAACACTTGCAGAGACCCCCTAGAATAGCCGAGGGAAACGATGTAGTGAGATGACTATAATTATATTATAAGCGTGTTACAGGACTAGCTTAACCAAACAGTGCAGCAGATTCGTCGCGTTTTGGTAGCTTAGCGTTACCGCGACGTTCGCGTAGAAAGCTCGTTTGCACCTATACCATACAAAAAAAGTTGTCTTTTTATCTAATTTTGCGATCTGGCAATCACTATCAAGGAATCTAAGCGGGAAAAAGTGCACATTTACCTTTCTTGAAAAAACTATAAAATAAATATACTCCCTATACGAGTAATAATCAAACTTCTTAATTTAACTCATCACTACATATTATAAAACAAAGTCCCCCGCCGCGTATGTCTGTCTGTCGCGATAAACTGAAAAACTACTGAACGGATTTTCATGCGGTTTCCACCAATATACCGGGTGATTCATGAGGAAGGTTTAGGTGTATAATTTGTTAACGTTTTGTGTAAATTGGTTGAAATAATTATGATGATGATTGTTGAAGATGTCTCTACTACCCGTGCGAAGCCGGGGCGGGTGCCTAGTATGTATTACATTTGTGATATTATAGTCGCTAGTGGACCTATAGGGACGTATTATTCATTATATTCAAACAAATTGCCAAACTACTTTAGGACTACAGGGTTATTTCCTTATATCCCTGTGAACGCCATTTATGTTCGGACACTTAACCTTTACATGCAGCCTAATCATTACACAGTAGAACGCTTTTTACAGTGATTGCCATCAATCAAAATCTGAGCTGTTATTACAGTGTACATGTAGAGTATGTCTAGGCCTGCCATCACTTAAATTGCTGACGCCGGACAAGCTCTTCAAAAATCCCGGATACATGTATGAAAATGAGATTCTTGCCCGGAAAAATTAAAAAAAAACGCCAATCCCATTTTTTTATTAAATTAAACAGCTTGTTCATCTCCTAAATTATAAGTTGCCCCTGCCACAGAGTGTTCGGGTTTTACCCGGACACTTTTTGAAAGCCCCGCCCGGACGCTCCCCGAACGCCCTCTAAACTAGGACAAATCGGGGAAACCCGGACGGATGGCAGCCCTAAGTATGTCACACCGAACGTGCGTACTGTAGTGAGTGAGACGCTAGTTAAAGTAAGTTCAGTGTAGTAATAATTTTACAATACACGCCAGCAAAACTTCCAGAGCGCTAATTCACTTGTAGACTCCATCATAAGTAGGTATGACTTAACAATACACTGCTAAATACTACGACATTTGTCAACCCTAGTCTCAGCATAAGCAGGAATGGTCATACCTTTGTAAAGTTGGTAAGTAAGAGAACATAGCACAGTATGTCAGAGGGCACAGCTGATCCAGCAGTCTGAATACTTTTATATAATTTCCTTCCATGTTTGCTATTGCAATTTTATATGCAAGCTGTAGTCTTGATTCACTGAAAGAGACAAGATTTTTTATGTGATTGAGAACATACTGGAAACGGAATAAATGCCTTTACACGTATTGTAGTCGTGCGAGTTGAATGCAGAGGTCAGGGCGGGGGGAGGAATAGGGATGGCGGCGGGAGGTTCGTGGAGTCTATTTGGTAGATCTCCGTATAATTGTCACTTCCTTTTGTTTTTCTTTACTGTAAGCAAGCCAGGTCCACTCCGCAGAGTAGGTATAAAGCTACAAGTACGCGGTGGGGTCGACTAAACGTGCCAAAATTCAGTGGGCTGCCGCGTGCCGGCCGGGCCGCACGTTAGTTCGATGCTCACTCACGCGCTACGTCGCGTCATCCGTTCGTAACTAGACTAGAGTTATTAGTACCTAGTCTAGGTTTATTTGTTCACAAAAATAGAGTAATAGGCACATAACTGACTGGTAATTAAATATTCAGATTTATTTATTCTTCATTCGTTAAAGACAACCCTAACGTAGCGGCGTCGTCAGAAGAGATAAGAGTTACGCGATAGAAAGAGCGGCAATTTCTAGGTGAATATAATGGTAGGTAATTAGCGCTGTGCAACCTGAATTGCAACTTTATTGTGTCAAAGCAAGAGTCGCTATTTATTTAAATGATTTGGTGGAGTGGGACTTCTGTACAAGTACTTTTATGTATTCTGTGCTGTTGAAAGCAATTGGCATAGTCAATGTACTTACCTTTTCAAATCCTTAGATAACTTAATATACCGGTAGAGTGGGTGTATATTATCCAGATTGCACAGTATGTATAGACATTCAATCAAAACCTTGTCACACACTATCTTCTTATCATTGTTATTGCTAACATGCAAAAACCGTGAGAAACGGTCTATCAGTTCTCTATCTTGTCTATCTTTAATACTATCGCAGCAGCTAAGGAACCATTTTGTACACTCCAGTAAATATTTCTTGTTCAGCACTGAATCAAAGTCTTTTATAGGCAGGCCATTTAACCTGGAAGATAATTTACAATACTATTATAAAAAAAACTAGCATAAGCTGCACAAAAAAATATGGCCTGGTGGTGGCTGCTTACTTCATTTAATTTTTGATTATTTTTAGGAGACAATTAACACATTGGTATATAATATAGTGAGCTACCTAGTATTTTTGAGAATGTATAATACTTCACACCTTTCTATTCTAGGTAGAGCTATGTTTGTAGTTACCTGTTTATTATTTGACATATGGAAGTGTAATACCTTAATAATCAATACTATCTACTTATTTTTAAAGTCTATAATGAACAATGAAATACTTATATACACTTACAAATAACTATAATAAACATAGAACCGCACCATGGGTTCCAGTAAATTGACACACTCATCAGGAGGTAGCCTCTGTATGGTCATATCTTGTCTTACAGCTCTCAGGCGGTCATTCACAAAGTCATACACTACTGACTGTGGTACATCATCTCTTTGTGTTACCCTGGAAATATAAAAAAGAAAAACTGGCAATCAGTCATGCAACTAATTTTTAAAAAGAGGACTAGTTGATTTTAATCTTTGACTTTGATTGTATTGAATTCCTTTTTTAAATAAGTTTTGGTAAAACATCTTGCTTGATTTGCAGTTTTCAATTTTTTTTCTTTTTTTTTTAATATTACTAGTAATGCTTGTGTTAGGAGTGGGTTCACGACGTTAGTGCACTGGGTGGGGTTCGAACCCGCAACCACTTGATCGCAAGTCCGACGCCTTAGCCATTATGCTACTGCCGCTTTTAAATTAAAATATTAAAATATAATTTTTTTTAAGACAATAAGTCTTAAAAAAAAAAAAATTTTAATTTAAAATATTTTAATCATATTTACACCCATCACATATTGACTGGAATGTAAGATGTAATTAATACCTGGACAATATTTCTACTGATTTTCCTCTTTAGCCATTTTTAACCGCTACGATGTAGGCCTTGTTCATTTTATGTAATCTTTAATTTCTACTGATACCAATATTTACTTTTCATACCATTAATTTATGAATTATCCTACATTAATATTTGAATTGTTCTTACTAGACTAAAAGCTAATTAGCTTTTATTCTGGTAATATAAATACAAATATCATATTCATAATATTTGTATTGTTCCTACTAGCTCCATTTGGAGGTGAAAATAAATTATCTTACTTGAGCAGTAAATATTCTACTGTATGTGTGAGCACAGAGTATGGTCGCAATAGTTTTGGCACTGCTATATGTAAATCAGCCGCTGACCGACAATAGCTCTTCACTAGCTGTCTCTTGGAGCCCACCACTTCCAGTACATGCACTAGCTTTGAAGTCTCTCGCCTATAAGAGAATGGGTTGCAAAATTCGTATTGTGCATCATTCATTACCTTATCTCATACATAGAAAAGGGCTGATTGGGTAAATAAACATGGAATGTTGTATCCAGGAGAAGGGTTTTTTTTTTATTGTTTTTTATACTTAAAATAAAAAAACTGCGATAGTATGAATAAGGTTATTATGGAAAGAATTTTTTTAAATTTGAACTAGAAATTTCACAAATTTAGCCAGGATAACCTCTGCTAGGTCATTTAGCAATAATGAAAATAAATACTATACCTACTGTTGGAGATATAGGTTACAAACTGATGTTACATTAAATAAGTATAACAAAGTCAGTTTTATTACTGACAGCATTACAGCAACTAGCAATCACATCCTGATACTCATTGAATGGCGAGAGAGCTAGGGAATACCGAAATGAGGAGTAATAGTGTACATACTGTACATTATAATTATATCACAGCAACTTTCAAAGCAAAATGGCACCTACAGTTTTATTTCTTCTTCAGGACACATAGAATAGCAGGACCCTGCAATTGTGTCACTTTCTCTTTTAAAATAATAATCAAAATATGAAGACATATTTATGCCTCGTATTTGTTTACGTTCAAGTTTATTTGATTTGACATTTCGACAAACCAGTGTTGCCGTTGCTATAAGTACTAAAATATAAATGTATAATATATTCATATTATATTCTTTAATCGCAGAATTTATTTTGCCTTGTAACCTTGTAATTAGAAATAATTAAATTTTATTTTGAAAATGAGTAAGTTGGTCTATTCCAAAAATTCTAAAGTAAGTTGGCAAGTCTAAAACCGCTTCAAGAAGGATTAGGGATGCAAAAATCGCCAAGAAAAAAATCGATATATCGATACATCGATGTTTGAGAAAAACATCGATGTCTAAAAACATCGATGTTTTTTAAAGTCTTTTAATTAACTAATAAATAGGAAAATAGGTATCTAAAACAAACAAGTTAGATGTCGTATAAAATAAAATCACATTGTGTGTGTGTGTGGAGTTAGTATAACTGTTAATTTTTTATTTCAATTAATAAAAAATAAAGTTATAAATTTTAGTTTTCAAGACTAAAGCTAAATATTTAATAAATAAATTTAGAAATAAAAGTTTTGAAAGCCGTTTTCCCGTCAAACGGTTTTTTGTTGAGTTATTGTTGTAGGCTTTGGAAAAAAGTCGTTTACTAGGAACTGATATTACTACTATCGGTAAGTATTTTATTGCATAATTATACAGTCCCGGAAACATAGTCTTCATGTCTTCCTATAGGTGGATAGGATTTTGCGTGATCGGAGCTATAACTGAACCTAAATACATTTGGACTTCAGTTTCCGTGGCAATAGTAGACGATGAATTCCAAGATTTTCTTTTTTTTAGTGTCATCATTTTATCCAGTGTGATCTTTTAATTTTGTTTTTAATTATTTCCTCTTAATTCAAATAATTTTTGAACGGACAGGACAGAGGTACCAAAGATTTCTTGTAGATGGTGGGCGAAAAATCGATGTAAAACATCGTATAGAATAACATCGATACATCGATGCTTTACAATAGCGAACATCGATGATAAAAATGGATGTTTTCTTATTAAAACATCGATGTTTCAGAAATATCGATGTATCATTTGCATTCCTAAGAAGGATGAGAAGGGGAAAACTCCCAGTCCTTCGCTCTGCAAGGTAATTTATATAAATAGCGACTTGCTCCGACTCTTCTGACAACGTTAGGGTTATCTTTTTTTTAAGAATAATTAATCTAAGTTTTTAATTACGCGTTATGCTCTGTATACTCGTATTACTCTACTCTTTAACCGACGAAAAAAACGGAGGAGGTTCTCAAGTCTATCCGTATTTTTTTATGTATTTTATGTAGGTATGACCACGCATAACTTTTTACAGGGTAGTCCGATTTTGAGAATTCTTTTTTTAATTGGATAGTGTAAAGGTATTTCGAAGTCGGTCCCATTTAAATTTCAAATGAAAATGTTAACCCTAAGATTAGAAACAGGGGACGTATGATTGTTCACCCATTTGTTGTTGATTGTTCACACACAGTGAAACGTTTTTTTTATAACTTAGCACACATGTAGTTCTAATTATACAAAACATAACGGTAGTTGATTTGTAGGTGTTGTGTGTGTTTGTAGTTTGATGATGGATGCGGAAGCCAGTCGAGGGAACTCCTCAACGGTTTACAACGGTGTCCCCAAGTGGGCCCCCTTCTCTTTCTGGTTAAGTCTAAATTTATCAGTAAATATTTCGAAAACTAAAATTGTACAATTCGAAAATTATAAAACAAATAACCTGAACATTAAGGATAACCTATTAAAATATAAACATAGAAACTTCAATGGAAACTAAATTTAGGCATAACATTAGACAGGTATTTTAATTGGAAATCGCACATACAAAACGTTTGAACGTTTGTACCAAAATTAATCTCTTTGTCTTCGCATTAAGTAAGCTTCGCAAAACAGTCAGTGAAAAGCCAGGAATTGACGTAGTATGGGTATGTCCAGTCCACATTGCGAACTGGTTTACTTTTATGGGGTAACTCAACCGATGCAGATAAAGTATTCATTTGTCAAAAAGTGCATGGGCTGTTGTTAACATCGAACCATTAGACTTGTAGGCTAGCAACCAAAAATCTTAAAATACTAAGCCTTACATCACTTTATATATTAGAAATAGGTATGTTGGTAAGAAAACATCCAGAATTATTTAGAAAAGCAAAAGATCATAAAAATCAAATGTCCTGAGATAAAACAAGGCTCTTGGTACTCTTGGAACTAAGCATTAATGTATTATCAAAATAATTCATATTATATGACGATAAAAATCTCCAATCACATACCAAAACCCATAACGGTTACACCTTTGTTACTTTAAAAAAAAAACTAACGGAATGGCTTCTAGCGAAATGTTTTTAAAGTGTCAAAAGAATTCTTTGACTGCATTTTTGTGAATAATAAATGCAAAAAACAATATTTGTTATACATATATTAAAAAAGAATGAACAATTGGTTAAATTAACAACTCAACAAAAACTGGCTTTGAACCCCACCACGTGAACATACATCCTACTAATATTATAAACGTGAAAGTTTGTATGGATGTACTTGTATAGATGTTTGTTACTCTTTCAGGCCAAAACTACTGAAACGATTGCGATGAAACTTGGTATGTAGATAGCTGGAGACCTGGACTAACACATAGGCTACTTTTGAACCCGATATTCCCACGGCATCGGGACTTACGCGAGTGAAATCGCGGGACGCAGCTAGTACCTAAATAATTTTGAGGCGGTGACGGTTGGAAAAGTTAGTCGAGTTGAGAACTTTCTTCTTTTTGAAGTCGTTTAACAAAAGGCCGCTGACAGCACTTCTAGTGTCCCTCTACCCTTTCCCGTCCTTCTCACCAGTCCACTCTCTAAACCTACCCTCCCCTCCTCAACCATCCACTCCACTAACCCCTACTGCTTGGCATCGGTTACCACTTAACGTAAAGTGAACCGTGTGCTTATTAGTTCTATTAAAAATTGATAAGTCGAAGCGATTCATAATATCCTTGGATTTCAATAGGTACAGACAACGACACAAAACAAAGCTAAACAATTTGCCTCTAAAAAACAACAACAAATATAATTTCTCAACAACGGGAGCTACGAGTCTTCCGGTGAAGGCCAATAACCAGATCACAACAATATTACTCGCTATCTGCAGTCAAAGGTCGCGTCAGTACAAAACCGAGTTATCTCCCATTTTTCCTTCAGCCGCGATGAGTTCCAAGTGTTTGGTGTGTGTGCTAACCATTTTTTGTCTCAATCTTGTGTCATGTAAGACTATATATTTGGAGATGAGTCCGCCTACTGATGAAGAGGTTAGTGTTCATTCCGTCATCATTTTCAATAGTAGGTAGCCCACTTTCCTATCAGTTCGAGTAGGTGAGAATAGCACTGCTTTGTTTGTAAATATCTGTATTTGTGTAGGTATACACCTACACATTCCTTTTGTTAGTGCGGACATGCACTTTTTATCATACTATATCCTGTAAGTTGACATTGTAGTGTACTTATTACCATACCATTAAATTGTGAGTTAATTTCGTCCCGCGACAAAATTTAACATTTGTGTATCTTGTCGGGAAGTATGCGTATACCTTTCTATCTTCAAGCGTCATAATTGCACATGAAGATAGAAAGTGTTCTTGGATGGTGACTATCTACTGTAAAGTGAAGTGTGGGACTCGCCCCCTTTTAAATGGACCGACGACGACAAGGTCCAAGAGGCAGAGAGACGTTGGATGAAGACCACACCAGCACTCTCTGTGGTAGTCTTTAGATGACATCTATGTTCAGCAGTGGACATGATGATAGATAGTTTCGGGTGGTTCTGTATTAACCAAGATTAGCTTGATTTAAAATAATTAGTTAAATAGGTTTACTTTTCTTTATACTACTTGGTTTCATTCCTGAAAAGGAAAAAAATAAACCCTTATAGGATCCCTTTCTTATCCGTCTGTCTGTCTCTCTGTCAAGACCCTTTTTCTTCGGAACCCGTGAACGCATCAAGTTGAAATTAATACCATATACTAATGTCTGCGGTCCCTTGAAGCTGTAATAAAATCAAGCTTCTAGTCAACGTAATCAATAGATACGGCCATTAAGTCTTAGATTTTAACAAATTGGAACATTTTGCAGGTAAATCAAAACCTATGGGGTACTTCCTATTGACCTAGAATTATGAAATTTGGTAAGAAGCAAGGCACAAGTAAAGGAAAAAATCCGAAAGTCGTTAATTTGTTGTTATATCATATAAAAATGGTTTTTGTGATTACAAACTTTTATTTTGCGGGTGAAAAGTTGACTTTGTCGTACATCGGTGTATGGGAGAGTATTTTTAGAACCGCAAAGTTAAAATTGTCTTTCAGAAACGACGAGTAAAAATCTTCGAGAATTGATCCCCGAGATAGACGTACTATCTACATACAAGTTTGTTTGCCAACGGAACCCTTGGTGCGCAAGTCAGACTCGCACTTATCCCTTTTTTTTACATATTATTATAGACACCTTTTCATTGTAAGAGTAGTACTATTTCCGTGCCTCTAACAGGAAGTATTCCACAGACAGCATTTCTGAAGAAATATGGCTATCTCCGAGAATTTAAGGTACCGGGTTCCGATGCGGGCTACAGTCTCAATGACATATCCGAAGCGCTGAAGAAGATGCAAGCCTTCGCCGGGCTTCTGGAGACGGGTATGCTCGACGCTGAGACGAAACAGGTATGTAGTAAACCTACATCACCGCTTTTGCGTCGCTATACTGTTTCAATTCTTGGTAGAGGCCTATGTTGGACAGTGGATGTGTTATGGATGCTGCAGTTATTCATGCCGCCCATCAGTGGCGTAACTATACCATGTGAGGCCCGTGGCTGAATCATTAATACATTCTGTAATTAGTGAGTCCTGTGTTCAGGGCGTTTGGTGCCCGGGGCCCCCTCGAGTGGGGCCCGTGGCATTTTGCCCGCTCTGCCACCCTATTGTTACGCCACTGCCGTCCATACGCCACATTTTCTCTACTGACAATATTAAATGAACACCGTCACAACTACCCTCAGCTATTACACTAGGCTTACGTGAGAGTGTACGTCGTTTTCGAATGGCTTAATGTTTTTAGGTTTTAAACCGACTTCAGAAGGAGGAGGTTCTCAAACGACTGTTTTTTTGTGTGTATGTTACGCGATAGTGTCGCCATTTGTAAACTGATTTCAATAATTATTTTGAATTGGTTCTACTCAAGGTTGATCCTATTAAAATTTGAAGAAAATATTCGATCTCTAATAGTGGAAAACTAAGGGATGAAAAATATACCTTTTATAATAAAATTTATCATGATTTAGGGGCAATGAGGTCGATGATACTTTTTTAAAGTTGATTATTGGCAATTGGCATTACATACCAACAATAAAAAAAAATCTTGTGCCTTTAAATCCCCACTGCAACTGAACCGAATTTTCACTATCGCCTTATGAGCTACCGGTCTACCATCTTATTATACCTACTACTTTTACGATTATTAAAATTATGGATGTACCTACCTACTTCTTATTTCCTGAACTCTTTTCCTTCAGTATATAGTTGTCTGTACTTTAAAGAGACATATGTTATGTTATTATATTATACTTACAAGTCGCTATTACAAGTTATATTATAGTATATATAAATTACTTAGACAAGTCTACTAAAAAGCTAGAATCTATCTTTACGATTTATTGGATTGACTGAAATTAATAACTGATCCGGTGGTCTACCTACCCCCAAATTCGTGATTGCGCAAATGTTACGTGCTCATAACGATTTTCAATAAGCTCCTGTGAAGATTGGGAATTATTGAATGTTTGTAAATAACAAATAAAGGTCTGAACCATTTCAAAGGAGAATCAGGTTATCAATAAGTGTGTTTTTCTCAAGTAGATTACCTAGAGCTTCGCCTATAGCTCGATACAATATCCACATTTACTTTTAAAAAAATACCCCTAAGAATCGAGAAATTGCTAATGAAAGTTTGTGTACTTTTAATCACTCATTCAAAGGATGATATGAATATGAAAAGGATATACAAAGTTATGATGACCGGATCGACGAGACATTTCAAAATAACTCTTACCACAGGTGCCACAGGTACCGTACGAGGTATTTTTTTTGCATAGTATATATTTCTAAAATCTATTAAATAAAGTACAACCCACATCAGGGCGTCTGAGTTAAGCTTAAACTCTGTACGTGTCTGTCTGTCTAAACAAAGCGATTTTTTTAACATTACCTACCAATATGGCGAGGATACAGATAAAACAACTCGTATCATCAACACACGTGTGTCTGAAATGGAAACCTGCAACAGTCAGAGATATCTAAATAAGTCCCATCGCCATCTTGAGCAGTGATTCATTGTTCGATTCCTTGGTATGACGGTAAACACGATGCTCATATATAAATAATATATTATGTGTATTACTAGTAGTTCTCGCGCGGCTTCGCTCGCGTGTACATATTTATATATTTTTGCGCGGAACCCTAATTCTTTTTCGAAAATAAAAGTAGCCTAAGTTACTCCTTTTAAGACCAGCTATCTGCCAGTGAAAGTCCCTTGGGAATCGGTCCACCCGTTCCGGAGATTAGCCGAAACAAACAGACAGACGGACAGACAAACAAACAAAAATTTAAAAACTGATTTTTAGACATAGGGATCGTGCAAATAACTGTATGAGTTTAAAAAATAACTATTATTTTGATATTACAAACAGACACTTCAGTTTTATTTATTTGTATTGATGATTGATTAGTATGATAATAATTTATTATTAACATCATCGATAACGTGTTCGCACAAAGTTTTAGAGGAAATATTTATAGTTGCTGATTGGAGTTCCTGGGTTCAATTTCTTGGTCTTCTGAAATTCTCAGTACCAGAACGGAGTTTGTAACGTGCCCTGTATACGACACAAAATCTACGTTCTCACTACCATGTGGTATCACCGTATCAAAAAAAAAATCCAATCTCCTTGTTTAATGTTCTATGGCCTTTATTTGAACTCGACTCAAATATTAGGGACAGGGGGGGAAGGGGCTGTTGGTCTAGTGCTCTACTCTGTCTGCGGAGCCAGAGGTCGTGGGTTCAATTCACACCCAGGACAAATAAAATTTGTTTGATGAGCACGATCATTTGTTCTGTACCTGCGGGTAATTTATCTATAAATTTCTATAATGTGTTTGTATTTAGTAGTTATATATATATATAAGTATGTTTATCAGCAGACCGGTTACCATGGTACAGGCTCTGCCTAGTTTGGTATTACACGACCGTGTGTGAGGTGTCCCTAGTTATTATTATTAGGATAGGGTTCTTCCCTTCCCTCTTACCCCAGGGAATTTTAGAAAGCAAAACTCGATTTTTTTTTAAGCTTTTTGATGTCGTATTGCTATACACTAAATCCTGTTATTCCTAACTCTACTGCCTACCTGAGAAAGGTCAAGTGCCCTTTTAGGAACTTAGGATGTTTACCTAAGAGATTTCCACTGGTGTTAATTTAACTTCAGTTATATTTATGTACCTATATTTTGTGCTGCGTTTTACCGCGAGATATGAAAAATTGTAGATTGCAAACTTTTTATAACTAGTAAGATCTTAACACTGCTTTCAGCTTTTCAAAAAACGGCGCTGTGGAGTGAGAGACATAGAGCCGGAGAACACACACGCAGCGAGAAGGCGGCGATATGTTTTGCAGCAAGGGTGGACAAAGCGCTCTATATCTTACAGGTTATGTACCAGATTGTTTTCATAAGAAGTAACCAGCTATACCACATCAGTTAGAATTCTCCAGACCAGTAAGGTCTGGAGCATTCTAACTCATTGCAAGCAAATTATTATTAAGTAACATGGGTAGGGTTTACGGGTAGTGAATTGGGTGCAATTCGAACCCACAATCCTCACCAACCAGTAGATCACAAGTTCGACGCTTTAGATATTACTCTACTTCATGACTGCAAAACTGTTCTCTTTCCTAGAAAAATAATTGTTGTAACTTTGGTTCAATATGTATTAGAGTGATGAACGGCTCCAGTACGCTAGACAAGGCGCGAGTGGAGGAGCTGATTGCTGAAGGTCTGGCAGTATGGGCACCTCACGGCAAGTTACAGTTCCACAAGAAGGAAGATGAGGGTCGCGCTGACATCGAAGTTTCGTTTGCCGCGGGATCTCATGGTGACGGGTGAGTACTATCTCTATAGTAATAAGACTTCTTCGAAATAAATAATTATTTTGAATATATATTGTTGACACCTTCTTGCAATATTTGTGATAAAATGTAAAGCCAGCATTTGCGGGTGTGACCCTCAGGAACATCCTTTTTTTTAATATGACAAGTCAGAATGACCTCAAACCGCCTGATGGAAAGCTAGAGTGAGGTATAAAGACTGAGAACCACCGTTATAGATACGGATGATATTAAAATGGTGACCCTCAGCTTGACGGCCTTGTGAGATGCTTTTTCAGGCCCGTGTTTTTTTTATATATATTTTTTTTAAATCATGAAAAATAAACCTACTTCATAAAAGTACAATAGTAAAAGCGTATAGAACGTTCCCTTTACATAATTTATTTAAACACGAGTTAACGCTTAACGCTACATTACTACACATGTTACGATAATACGTAGGTATCTGTAGGTATATACAGGGATATGAAAGGTAAGGTCATCTAACATCGCATCGTACTCGTTACTAAAGATCTTACTCTTTCTCTCTCTCACGCAGCTAGAAGTTGAAGAAATAGTCGTTAAATTTAATGAAAAAAAAAATATTTGATATGTCCGTATGATGCAAATCAGCTCTTTCCACTTTCACTGAATTAACTTTGTAGCACTCAATCACTTTCTTCCAGTGCAAATTAAAAATAGTATACCTAAGTAAATAAAATTTTTGACTTTTTTCTAAATAAGTTAGAAATAAACTAAATCTTTAAATAAATTCTTCTCATCATCATTCTAGATTCCCATTTGACGGTCCTGGGCGCGTGGTGGCTCACGCGTTTCCTCCACCTCACGGGGCGATGCACTTTGACGACGACGAGATTTGGGGTGACAACCCTATGGAAGATGATGATGACGTCACCGACTTCTTCGCGGTGGCTGTTCATGAGATAGGGCACGCTCTGGGGATGGCACACTCTAACGTCAAGACATCTGTCATGTATCCTTACTATCAGGTGCCCGTAGAGCGCCTTTATACGGATGATATTCTCGGCATGCAGGAGTTGTATTGTAAGTTGCTTGTGAATTTGGCTTTATTTTTTTAATAAGGTGCTTGCTTATTCAGCTATTTAAAATTAGAAATAATCAACTTGCTGTTCACTTACCAACACAAAACGGTAAATACACCACCGCGGTCTTCTGTAGGGTGGAGATACTGGACCAGCTGACCGAGCTGAGCTGCAATTAGAGCAGATTCGTTCTTCTTCTATTTTACTACAAAGTAATGTTTTAGCCATAATCTCGATCTATTCAAGTTTTTAGTTACTTTATAACAAACCTGATACGACGCTACTCACTCCTTTACTGAGAGATCGGACTTTCCAACCAGAAGTTCAGGTACTAGAATTTTTGCTACCAACGACAATTATAACGTTATGTAATAATAATTACTTATGATTAGCGAATTTTTTTAGCTCCACAAAGCCATTAATCAAAAGTTGAAGTTAATTACTTATGTCATTTCAGTAAATAAAAAACAAGAAGAAGAGGAAAAGTCAGAAGAGATAACAGAAAGCCCGACGGTATCCCGCTCCTCGTTGGTGCCAGGTTTCACGATGCCCAACAGTGAGGAAGCCGACGAGAATTACATTCCGGATTTGTGCATGGCAAATTACGACACGCTCCAAGTACTGCAGGGCAAAATATTTGTATTTGAGGAAGAGGTAAGATAGAAAATTATCAACACATTCGATAGTTATTCACATTTGGAACGTATTTCTTGTTGGAATTTAACCTCCAGCTGAGGAGGTAACTCTACTCTGTATTGTTTCACAGCACTGGTTAACAACAAAGTACAGGCGAGAACACAGAACATACGACTGGTCAGCAGTTGTGGGTTCGATTCCCACCCAGGACAAATAATTGTGTGATTGGCACGATTATTTATCTTTTGTCTGGGTGCAATTCATCTATAATATGTATATATTTAGAAATATATAAGTATGTTTATCAGTCTGGTTACCATAGTACTTTGCTCTGCTAGTAGCTCTGCCTAATTTGCACCCTCCGACCCATCTCCGAAACTACTGCGCCTAAAATTTTGCAACAAAATACCCATCCACCCTGGACAAATAATTGTGTGATCATTTGTTCTGTGTCTGGGTGTCATCATCACTACATATTATAAAACAAAGTCCCTCGTCCTGTCTGTCTGTTCGCGATAAACTAAAAAACTACTGAACGGATTTTCATGCGGTTTTCACTAATAGAAAGAGTGATTCATGAGGAAGGTTTCTCACAGGCTTGTACCTATTATATTTGGTCTGACTGTAGATTGTCATTCTTTGTGATAATAATTGTTACTTTGTTACTGTTAATAGATAATTTAAATATTTAATGTCATTTTTCTTTTCTAGTGGGTCTGGGTCCTTCGCGACAAACACAAGATCGAAGAGGGATACCCACAGTTGTTTCACGAAGTGTTTAGAGGTATTCCGGCCGATGTTACTATGATCAAGACAATATATGAGAGACAAAATGGAAACATCGTCATTTTCTCAGGTAATTTGAGAAAAAATAGTACGTAAGACTTCTTAGCTTTGCTCTTTTTAGGGTGCCGTACCTCCGATTAAAAACCGGAGCCATTGTCTGAGTGTCCATCATCCTGTCACAGCTTGCACATTTGCTGCGAATCTACTGGACGTATTAAGTTAAAATTTGGTATACACATCTATCTCTGTAATACAAACACATATATGTGCATGCAACGCAAATAAATATATTTTGAATATGTGGGGGAGAGGGCAATTTTGGGGCCCAATTAGAGAAAAAAAAAATGCAATCTGTACCGTGTGACATATCAACTGAAAGACCTTGTTTTTCGTAACCAACTTCAAAAAGGAGGCTCTGTATTCGACCCTTATCTAGGTATATGTCCGCGATTTCCTTAAATGGTAATGAACCAATTTTGCATGATTGTTCCACTAACATGCATTTGTTTATTCTGCATATTTTCAGGGTTTCAGTAATGTATTATACATTAGGTATTTATTAGTTCTTTTTTTGACAGTCAGTTTCGTTAAATTATTCAGTAATTATAATCGGTTTATTTTTTGTAAAAAAGTTAAGTTTTTAAGATGTGTAGTTTTTAAGCTATTTAAGAAAATAGATGAAAATTGATTGTTTTCTCCAATCTCCGTCTTTTCTCCAAAACAACCGAGTCTTAAATTTTGAAAAATATAGAAAATAAGTTCTTACTTATCGATTGCAGGAAAACCTATAAGAAGTCTATGGTTTTAAAATAACATGGTAAATTTCTGAATATTGTGCGTACAAACTTACATTTGTTTCGTACAATTTATTGTATAGAACCCGCTCTACGCCATTTCAACTCGCACTTGGCCGGTTTTTTGAGTACTTATAGCCGTTTGAATAATAATGATCTTTGAGATTAATCTTAAGTGCATTTTTGGGATGCTATGCCAAATAATAGTGCACCTGGACGATGTTGTGGAACCTTGACCCCAGAGCAAGATGTAGAAATGGTAATTTTGAAATATAGAAATCCATAAACAGTGACTTCTGATGGTTAGAATAACATCTTAATTACCGTGAACTGTCCTCACGAAGGGGGCATATTTCGGCTTTGGACACCCACAGACAATTTAAGCCTCCTACCATACCTGATCGAAAGTGTATTTTGCTTTCTATTTACGTTAAGACTGAATCTTTATATTTAATGCACTGTTCATTACCGCTCGAGTAAGTGTGACCACTTTATTGAGCCTTCAGCCAGATATATGGTACTCGGAGGATACAGAAAGACAGTAGTAGTCAGTTGACCGTTCATTTTCCTTTACTCCTTTGTATACAGTATGTTACAGAATGGTGTGGTCATATTTTAGGGTCGTCTACCCCCGTGAAGAACAGAAATCTTATTATGAAACTGACAAATTGAACTTGAAAAGTGACTGATAAAGCTAATATTTTCAAATAGGTAGTTACATACACCAACATTTACAGTACACCAACGTCCTTGATGGACGTGGTCCATGGTCCATATTTTTGTAAAAATGTCTGCATAAAATAATAAAAAAAAAAACAAAATCATTGAATTGTTTAGAAATATGCATCTACACTAGGAAAAGTATTTCAAAAATTCATTTTTTTCAAGCTAAATCAACTATTTGTCGGTTACACATAACGTTCCTAAAATTTGACCACATCTAGAAAGAAGTACCTAACAGCCCTGTATATTATAAAGTTATAAGTTATAACATATAATTAACTTGAGTTTGTGTATTGTGTCTATGAACCGAACATTTGTAAACAGCGGGAGTTATCTCCTAAACAGATATCCTTTTTTATCCAGATTTAATCTAAAAATTAAAAAAGAAATCCCAACCTACAGTATTTTTTTTCTTTGTAATAAAAATAAGCATGTTCACCCTGCAAATAGTAGGTAGGTATTTACGACATGGGCAAGCAGTTATTAAGTGGGCAAGTGTAAGAGCAGTCAATAATATTCTCCACTCGAAATTTCAGAACGGAATTTCTGGGAGTTCGACCCCTCTTTCCAAATGATACAACCAGGCTCTATATCAGAATATCGAATACCCGACGATGTCTCTGAGCTTACTTCAGTCTTCGTGTCCAACTACAACAATAAAACGTACCTGATAGAGGAAGAGAGGTACTGGCGATTTGATGAAAGCAACATGACAATGGACGAAGGTTACCCGAAGGAAATGTCGGCGTGGAGAAACGTCCCGTATCCTGTAAATGCTGCGATTGTTTGGAAAGGAGGTAAGGCTATAACGCAATACAATTAAAATGACTATAGTCCATTTTGGACATTAAAGTCGTTAAACATGTGGAGTATTATGCCAACTTTATTTATAATTCATAAATTTCAAATTAACTGTTACGGTGAATAAGTAGGTATCATTATTGCACTACTTAGAATGTTATAGATCCCTGTTGTATAGAAAAATAAACATGAATGATGATGACCTCTGTTGCGCAGTATTCGACGGTAAAGTCTAAGGTCGCGAACCGTACCGAATAGGTGCATGGGCGTAGCCAGGATTTTGTAAAGAGGGGGGCAGGTGAAGGAAAACCAAGAATATACAAGTGCTTATACAAAATTTGTAGGTATTGTTTGTCGTCGTATGAGTAGAGTGGTTTTGACCATCACCACTTAGCGACTACAGGAAATATCTAAAACCACTCATTGGTTTACAAGTGTAAACAACTTTACACTTTAAGTGGGACGAGAAGGTCCTTCGTAATAACTTTTCGGACGCTCCGCATCCGAGGTTAGATCCTTCTAATCAGATTAGGTACCCACATAATGTGTATTGTTTAATTTTTTTTTCAGACACGTTCTTCTTCCAAGGTCCACGCTACTGGCGGTTCGACAACACGCTGGTTGAAGCTCACAAGTACTACCCGCTGCCCACAGCGCCGATCTGGTTCAAATGCGAAGAAACACCAGAAATGACCCGTTATATCACAAATGACGGACCGTAAATTATGCGTTAAATTAAGCATCAACTGTAAAATAGTGCCTTGTTAGAAGTGTGTTTAGCTATTAGGTATATATTAATAGTAATTACACAATTTTTATTGGTCATCAGACTGTGTAACTTGTAGATCGTGCCTTTAAACATCTTTACAATATGACTTGTGGCGATATCTAATACACAGAACAGAAGTGAAAACTTCTTTAGGCACGTAAGGCCCTTTTGGTAAAGGGAATGGCACTGAATTTGCGTGAACATTTGTGTGTATGTTTATAATTATGATTTTACGTATGACAATTTTTTTTAATAATGTAGTATTCTTGTTAACCCCTCTAGCTAAGCTAAATGCTTGTTAGGAGAGGGTTCAGTAGTGTACTGGGTGGGGTTCGAACCCGCAACTACTTGATCGTAGGTCCGACGCCTTAGTCATTACGCTACCGCCGCGTATATACCCCAGTGGTCCAATGGTCCGGATATTAGACGGATTTAGGAAAGGCATAAACATTATCGCCCAAAAAATCCTGCTAAGTCAGCTAAGTATGTTAATTTTTGACAATATTTTATAAATAGTTGATATTATCAAGGTCGTATGATAAAATCGTATAAATAATACAAATAAATAATTAAAATATATCACTTTATTAGAGTTCAAAATTACATAAAATAAAAATACAGAATAACAAAAAAAACTGTTTAGTCGATTTATTTGTTGTCCGGAATGTTGCCAGGTTCTAGAGAATAACAATAATACTGTACCATTTTATTTTACCATTGTAACAATAATATTTCAATACATATATTCACACGTATATTTTGACAACAATTCTTAGTTTTTTAAAGTATTTGTACTATAAGAGTTCAAAGCAAAATTAGTAGGCGAAAAGCACCGAAATTTGTTCATACAGACATTATATGTCTTATCACACGTATACTGAGATACAAAATATCGTGAATACCATGTAAAAAATTCGACTTGGTTAGTTCATTTTACAAAATTAACAAGTGTGGATAAATTTAAAAATAACAAATGTAACAATGTTGTATTATACGGTGTGAAAATCCTATCTTACAACACTGAAAATGTGTTAATGCTAAAGTTATCTTGAGTGAACTAAATGCCGATTTACTAGAACTAGAAGTTTAAAAGCAAGAGATAACTTCGAAACCGCATAATGAAGAGACGGAAACCTTTGATGCTTTGTCTCTGTCGTAGAACAGTCGCGTGTTTTGTCCCATCTAGGCAATTATAAACAGTGGTTCAACAGTTGGTTTGTATAACACTATTACATACCCATCTGTCGACTATCGACTAAACACCCAAGATTATCAAAAGAAATTTAAAATATAAGCACAAAAAACAATCACTGGAAAATATAATATCATTATCTAGCGTCATTCATAATGTATCAAAGATCAGTGGTACGAAATCAATATCTGAACTGTTTGCTAACATAATTCAACCCCTTTTTAGTAAATATGAAGTAGGTAAATGTGTATACAAAGGGTTATTATTTGTAGTAAATGGTCTGTTACCGTTTAAAACATTTAAATTTACATAACTGTTTTAAGAAATCTTCAAAAGTGTAAGTATGAGTTATGTGAAATCAGAAATAATTTGTGACTCTTTTGTTGTTGACGATACTGCTCTATATAAATATTAAATAAATTAAACTATCAAAATACACATCTCAAAAGAGATACATTATAGAAATCGGCAATCAGATTTGTGGGACGATAAATAGTCGACTATATTTCGCTATGAGGTCACTAAGTGCTCGAGCTCGTGTAGTGAGGGAGGCAGGGTGAGAGATATTTAGCTGCAGCACGACGCAGGGTTGGGGTCCTTGCCGGAGCGCTTGGTGATGTTGAGGCGGGTGAACTCCTCGGCCACCGTGGGGTGGATGCCCACCGTGTTCATCAGCTGTTCCATTGTGATGCCACATCTAAGAATACATATTAAAAGTATTAATAAGGAACTGTAAAGTAATGATTACACATCCATTGAACATTATATTACACATACATGAAAAAAAGGGTAACATCAAAGACAATATACCTAATTAATTACCTATAATATTTAGATAGATATAATTGCATTACCTCCTTTGTAACAAATATTTAACGATAATTTTGTTATCATTCTTCCAAGATACTACAGAGTATCGCTTGGCATTTTTTATATAATAGTAATTATAATTTTTGTGTGTAACGTTGTAAAAATTTATATTCATGGTTAGCAAGTGTCTGGGTTAAAGTTAACCTCGTCGAGAATCGCAACTGTATCGTCGGATGTCACATTGTTCTTGTGTATTGTCTATGACATCGGACGGCGTAAGTTTGTATTTCGTTTGTATAATTTTAACTTTCTGGAGTGACCGCTATTGCAAATTTATTTTATAAAGGACCTTAATTGCAAACGAAGCCTGTCCCTCATATTAACCCATTTACAGCATATAGGTATTCACTAGGACAATATTCATTTCAGACGTTTTAAACGGTAAGTAGTCGCGTGTTTATGCCGCAGCAACACTCACTTCATGGCGGCTGCGAAGCCCTGTATGACCTCCCCGGCGTGAGGACCCACGAAGTGTAGCCCCAGGATCTTCTGCGGCTGCTCGCGCAGCGCCACCGCCTTCAGGTAACAGTTCTTGATGTTGCGCTGCGGGATGAAGAACTCCGTCGGTTTGTAGTACGCGTGATAGATCTCCAAGTTATCCGCACCGTACCTAGAAAAAAAATTAATAAATTTATAAGTTAAAAAGTCGGTGGGAAATATTCCCCCGTAAATCTAAACAAAACAAATTCAAGTGTAGACAAGTCAGACTGAGGGATATTTTTTAGATTCTGGTTAGTTAGTCATTCTTTCCTATTGCAATAAGTCGATACTATTATTTAACTTCACTGATGCCGCGTTCCAATAAACAAGAAACGATTAGTTTTGCTTATGGACAGTAAAATTTTCATTAAAAATTTAACGAAATTTTACCGTCCGTAAGCAAAACAAATCGTTTCTTGTTTACTTGAACGCGGCACGAGAAGAAGACTTTTGGATAGGGGTGAGCTACCATATTTTTTATCACGACACTTTTTTTAACTGGACAATAATCTTAAAACTACTTTACTAAGTATAATCTTTGTGTAATAGGGTGAATAAGAGTGGCTCGCACTGACCGGGCGGTGGCGACCTCCTCGCTGAGGCCGACGGCGCCGTACTCGAGCGGCGTGAACACGGTGGTGGCGACGTTGTCGTAGTCCATGTGCTGCGCGCTGGCCGCGAACATGCGGCGCGCGAGCAGGCGCCCCGCGTGGATGGCCACGGGCGTGAGCTCGGGCCGCTCCTCCAGCACGTCGCCCACCGCGTATATGTGCGGCACGTTGGTCTGCTCCGTGGCCGCCGCGATCTTGCCGTTAGGTGTTACGCACTGAAATTAAACAATATAGTATATTTATCCGTACATTTCCATATATTAATAAGTTAAGAGAATTCTTTGTACGCATTTTTAACAAAATTTCGCGAACGTTAGAACTTAAGAAGTGCAAAAAGCTATAAGTTACAAATTTAAAAATTAAGTGCAAACGGCTACATCGAGCTACACGCGTCCAATATATTTGTTGACTATTTTCGTGAACAAATAAACCTAGGCTAGGTACTAATAACCCGATAGTCTAGATGCGAACGGATGACGCGACGCACCGCGTGAGTGAGCATTAAACTAACGTGCGGTCCGGCCGGCGCGCGACAGCCCACTGAATTTTGGCACGATTAGTCGACCTCGCCGTGTACTTGTAGCATTATACCTACCTTCCAAATGCCGCTGCGATGTTTCTTCTCACGTGTGTAAAGAATACCAGGTACACACACACACAAAGTCGTGGTAAAAACAAAAAGTCGAATATCTTGCTTACAATTTAACTATTACAGTGTATACTCACATTGACTCCTGCCGCTTCCAAATTAAGTTGCTTAGTTAGCGCGTACCGTCCTGTTGCTATCAATACTGTGTCAAATACTTCCTCGAAACTGCAACAAGCCAACTTAATTAATATGGGCGACACATAGAAGAGAAGCTACTATGAACTACAGTTTTAGTGCTAGTTTTAGGCAAACTAAATTGTTTATGTACGGGTAATAATATTTACAAGACAATAAAAAAATTACAGAGACTATAAAATTTGTTTTCCTATATTATTAGTAGATGGCAGTAACAAGATATTCTTATGATAGGTTATCTTTCTCCTCGATATTCCACTTCGTTACACCCGAACATCGCACGGTTATCAAGGCTTTGCAATAGGTACGATTGACGTCAATGTGACGTCGATTTATATTAAACTACTGATTATTTTAATATCCCTTACTGTTCCTGTGTCTCCGTGTTGTGCCAGCGTGCCTTCAGCTTGCCATTTGCTAGCTTCTCAACAGACAGTGGGGTGCACTTGTGACAGAACTTGACGCCTCTCTCTTCCATCTCGTTGGTGACCATTCGCGCCATCTGTTGGTCGAACCCGCGCAACGGTACAGAACGCACCAACACTGTCGCCGGATAGCCCATAGAGTTCAAGAAGCCCGCGCACTCTAGACCGATATCTGTTTTCGGTTAAGGTTCTTGTCATTTAAATAATAAATAAATAATGTATAACCGTGGGTTGCGATATAACACTTGCGAAAGTCAAAAGTTAGGTTACATTTAGTGTTCACTACACAATAGGTAGGAATTGTGAGAAAATAAAAACTCATTAAAAACTCACGGTCACACTTTGTGCTACTTTTATATAGGTACGTGTACTTTGTTTGTTGGTTTGAAAAAATAATTCAAAAATTTTCATTTATTATCAATAAAAAAAACACGAAAAATAAAAAAAGGATACATCCAGCGCCAACAACCAGCGTCTTGCCTGGTTCATGTCCCAAACTAAAGATGTCATCACTGCTGATGCAGTTCTCCAGAGCGCCAGGGATCTGCGGGTAAAGTGGCCTGCCTCCTACGGCGATCACTATGTTCTTCGCCGTCAGCTCTTTCTTCGAGCCATTCTTTAACGTGGCTATAATAGTGTGAGGGTCTTTGAACTCTCCCAAGCCGTTAATGTAATCAATTTTCTTATCTCTAAGGTCCACTCTTGTGACCCAGTTGACTGATTTGATGTGATTCTGCACTGATTCTGTAAGCGCTGGCCAGTGGATCTTCACGTCTGATAATGCCGGTACTTGCCAACCGTAAGCGGTGGCTTCCTGCAAAGATTATATGGCAACATACAAACAAGGGTCTACTAGATTCTGGTTTTAGAATTTATTTACCAAACAAAGTATAGAATTATATTTCTTAAAACAAAATTTTATTTTCAGAAGATCCAATCAAAGTTACAAACAACGCAACAGCAGATTGCAGCACGGAGTACAAACTAAGAGGAGACTGATGCTGTCATGTTGTACTTCATTTTATTTAATTTTGCAAAGGACTCGCCTGTGTGCGTAGAGTGAATACGAGCACGTTTTCATCTTGTTTTTTAAAAGACAGCTCCCGTACTAGGTTGCATTATGTTACGGCGAAAAGGTGTCGTGTTTATCGACTACCGAGAGTTGTCGCTCCTCTACGTTTATAAGTAATAATAGAGTTATTACAATAAAAGTTATCACAGACAAACAAAAAATTAAAAAACTTTCAAGACATAACGTTGTCCTCAGCGGACGATAGAAATGTTTTCGGTTTAGTCTTGGCACTAGTCCGTGCAAGTGCCTCCATCCACCTTTTAATAGACTTGGATTATTCTTGGCTTCGCTACTTTTTGGTCACCTTGAAAAAAAAGCCTAGAGAATGATTAGAGTAAATATAAAAATGATGTATTTTATTGACGCATCGCTTATAAAGAAATGAAATTATCCTCCTAGTATCAGTATTATTGATATAGGTATATATTCGTGCATGTTACAGTTATGGTTGCTATACATATAATCGGGTCCCCATTAATCGGCAAAGCCGAGCGTAAAGTCGAATATATTATGAACCTAGATGAATGTTCGGGAATAAAATAAATAATTAAAAAAATCAAAAACAAGACTGCAAAAAATTCAAAAGTAATGCACTAAAAAGACCGAAACAAGATTGAGAATAGAAAACAAAATAAAAATAAACTATAAACAAAGTAAGCTCTACTTCGGTTTAACAGACTATAATATTATGAACTGAAAGCCTAAGTTAAATACCGTTTTGTAGCAGGTGGGACCCAATTGCAAATTATAAACCGAAAGAAAATTAGTGGGTCTTTTATTAAATATTAATCTTGTTTCGATCTTTTGGTGCATTACTTTTGAATCGTCTTTTTTGCAGTCGGGTTTTTGATTTTTTAAATTATTTATTTTATTTTAGACTTTTTAGTGTCCCGGCACACTCTTATGAACAAAAACTGTGTCACTCATATAGGTCGCGCAAAATGTAGAGATGATTGCATGACAAACAAAACAGTTTATTAACAAACAATTTTTTGGTTCCGTTTTAAATATGATTGGGCTACGGATATTTATAACTATTCTAAATTTCATATGATAGCACGGGGTCCGACACAAACATGGCTTATTTTTACGCTATCAAAAACTTTTTAAACCACTTTATTCTTCCTAATTAAATTTAAACATGTAACTTATATATATTTTTGTAGTCCCCTTTTAATTTTATTTATTTTGATACACTACACGATAGGTTTGGTTATTTTTTTTTATTAACATTACTATTTTGCGCCAAAAATCCGCCATCTTGTTTTTTTGTCAATTACCTATCTAAGGACACTTGGGTTTTAAGACGAATATAGCGATACCTTAACTATCGAAATCCATCCAGCCATTTCGAAGATACGAGGTAAAGAAATTTAGAAACATACAAGATACGCGTGAAAAACATAACCCTTCCTTGGCAGTCGGGTAAAAAGGACGCACGTCTTGCCCACACATATAATAATATGTATATACTCGGGTAACATGTCATTTCTACCCTTACGAAGCGTATCATCGATTTCTCTACACATTTTACCTGACGAATAGCCACCGTATTGGTCAGGTAATCAGTAATGTATGAAAATTAAAATACGTTTTTATTATTTTTAACGTAACATCATTCTCAATTATAATAATTTGTTCTTTTTTTGTGCTTTTAAAACCTTATGCCTTTTCTGTAAAGTATTTGTTAGTTGACATCAATAGTTCTTGCAAAGCATACTGAATTATAAATAGAGGCAAGCGAATAGCACCGGCGACTTCCAACTGACGGAACTACGGCACAATGAAATCGATCGTGCGATAAATAAAGTATTGAATAAAATAGTGATAACACAACGAACGTTTATAGATTTAGTGCTGACTAATCTTTGTCTTCTGTAGGGTGGAAGTATTCAACCAGCGGGGCGCTTCCAATTCTAATCTACTATACCTTACTTAAACTGAATTCTACAAATATAGATCTACCTATGTACTTAGGTACTTAAACATTGAAAATAATTTTAAAACCTCGATGCGGTTTTAGTATTATATTCGTTGTTTATATTGCATCTTGGCACTTAAAGTAAAGATTACGAGCCCTTTTAAATTTACCTTTCTTAGCAAGGAGCATCAAGAATCATCAAATTATTGCGCAATTTGTAACTATCAAGTTACAAATTGTGCAATAATTTACGTATACATTAAGTAGTTGTTTGTCACGGTACGTGACTTGCAGAAGGCTGATGATCTGTGACAAATAGACAACATTTTACTCACAGAACTGAGAATATTTATTTTATGTCAACTAGATATGGTTTAAGACATTTATTTTCTCAAAAGAATGATTACATTCGTTTGTCAGAGAGAATACAAGATAAAAATAGTAAGTAACAAGTGCCGGAGCGGCTTTTCATTTACTTGTTATTATTTTTTACATCTAAGTAAATAATTAGTATTAATAAATTTAGCAATAAAGTGGGTAGATACCGCAATACAAAATCAGCGGGACCCAACGCGTTCTAAGAGTATGGCCGTATTACGTATAGCAAAGCGATTGCTACCATATTTCTATCGAGTAACTGTTATCGTAAATTTTTTTTTTTTTTATATTTATGTCATAATTTATGTGTAGGTTACTTTATTATAAAATATTAAACGTATGTATTTTTATATTTTTGATTTTATTATTGTTTTTGAGTATTCACATAAATACCACCTATTTTTTTTTTTGGAGCGTTTATTAATATTTCAGAGTGTGCTCGTTTTGTTAGGTGTTACTTTGCACGACATGATGTTTGAGCTTCTTTTTGAGTAACTTCATTGATTGAATTTCTTTTATATCGTTCGGTAGTTTTTTGTAAATAATTTTAATTAATAAATTTAATTTGCCTTCGTATTTAATATTTCTTAAGCCATAGTTGGTTCGCGGTGAAGGTAGACATGCTTTGTGACCTTTTGTGGCGTTTTCTTATTATTTTTCTTATCAAAATGCGTTGTAATGGGTGATTGGCATTATTTTGGTATTACTGTAAACAACTTTTGTTTTGGTTAAATAATTTATATGAAATAGTAGTTTTACGACTTTATTGTAAGTGATTTGTAAATCTTTTAGGTTGTTTTTGCAGCTGATCCCCAGAGTCTTGGTTACATTATTAGTTGACAGGTTATAGTGAAACCATGTATTTAAAGTGTTTAAATCCTCTTGTGCTTGTTTTGCAATTAGTTTGATGTTATTACCAAAGTAGAAGATACTAGTATCATCAGCATACAATGTCACATCTCCCGATAGATTCAGGTCGTTAATGTTATTAATATAAACGAGGAAAAGCAGAGGTCCAAGGATAGAACCGTGCGGTACTCCGTATATAATAGGTACCGACCTACTTGAGGTACATGCTGTGGCGTCTGTTTGCGTCGATCTATGATTTTTAACAATAGCTTCAATTTAACGTTCATAAATGTCACTTAGTGTCTTAATTGAATAAATGATTTTGAATTTGAATTTGAATATAATAGCAAAGAAGGAATTAAACAATCACATATGTCTCTTAGTTCAGTAATAGTGCTTTACTGTGTCACTAATTACGTTG
>OY982564.1:23894043-23947810 GCA_963859945.1 Euplagia quadripunctaria | reverse complement strand
TCAGGTTTAAAGGATATAATTTATTTTGTTTCTTTCTTTTCTTTTGTACTAAACAGGTATATCTGTTACAAACATATTGTATACACACAGTCGTATCGTAAGTTTACATACATACTTAATTTCTTTTTTTAACATTGCGTTTGAATAAAGAACTATCGAAGAAGATGAAAAGAACGATGTTCCATTTATAAAAATTAAGATCGTAAAAGAAAGAGTTGCGCAGTTTCGCGCCAACGGAAATTTTTAAAACAAAAAAAAATCGAAATGTGGGGGCAACGGAACTCTGCCTAATCTTCGGAGGTATACAAAGGTCTTTTACGTTCTTTTGTCAAAAAAAAAATTAATAATAGTAGAAAAAATAATGGCAACATATTACCAATGTACACATTTAATACCAATGATCCATTTAAATCTCACAATTAAAAACACATTCATTCGCATGACACTAACATCGTATGGTCACGTAAAGTCACGTCCATTTTAAACAGTCATAAAAGTTATTGATCGAGCCACAATGCTGTTATAAATTTACCTATTAAGTGTTTAGCCTTGACCTACATGCTGTCCAACAAGCTCGGAGGTGTGGTCACTAGAAGCTTGAATTAATGGCTTATCAAAACCTTTAAAACTACAAACGACTTTACACTTTCCGTAGAGATAAAATGTAACACGGCTGATGCTTTGAAATAAAACAGTAATTTAGTGTGCTCTGGGACATTATTCGCTTTCTAGATCTAACTTGCGTTAACTTCTACGTGGTCGTTCTTCATTAAACAAAACATAGCTACTATTGGGTTTTAGAACACGGATAAAAATACTTCCGATATTTTTTGTGGTAAATACATACGTTTTATACATAGTGATATCCAGACTACTGCAAATAGACATTCATGTATTCAAATATTCGTATGCATGAATGTCTAATTGCATTGGTCTGGATATCTCAAGGTCTACTCGCTGAACGGAATTCGTATTTGCGACTACTGACGTTTCAGTGCTAAGCTCTACCCCCGCGCCAAAAAAAGGTCGTCGTATGAAGTGATAAAATAACTTTCGTTATCTTGTAAGGAAGAAAGAAGACTTACGTTTCAAAATTACCCATAAATTGCAAGGGAATAAGAAAATTTATATTTGGGTTTTAATCATAGTTAATCAGTCAATCTTCACTTAGTTTTTTATTAGCGCAAGTCACGCGCGTATGACACCATCGTTACCTGCTTGTGTTGGTGGTATAGTTTCAACATTAAATCATTATTAAGTGACTAATTAGGAAATACACATTCATTGCGTCCGTTTCCAATCGTCAGATACTTTAGAAAACGGCATAACTTAACTCTTTTTTTAAAGACTAGCAATTAGAATTCGACTACTGATTACTAAAACCTTTCGAAAGATACTAACTTTTAAATTTTCACGTTCTATGATATAATTATGTATTTAAACGGGAATTAACGCGATCACGAAAAGGTATTACATACCTCTGAATTGCCTGATGTTTCGACCAGGTTGCACTGGCCGTGGTCACAGGCTGACTGGCTCAGCGGTGCGGTCGAGATCGTGAGGTAGAAGGTTCTTCATCCACCCGCACATTTTCAATATTTTTGATATTCTGGTTTCGCCATGTACCGTCACATACTAATAGTAAAAGTAGAAGCGGCGGTAGCGTAATGGCGTCGGACTTGCGATCGAGTGGTTGTGGGTTCGAACCCCACCCAGTGCACTAACGACGTGAACCCCTCCAGGTAAGCTAAATGCTTGTGTTAGGAGTGCTAACACAAGCATTTAGCTTACCTGGAGGGGTTAATAAGAATACTAGTAATGTGTGACCCACGTTACTAGTAGCCTTAAAAAAAAAAAAAAAACTATACTAACAGTGTCCCTATTCTGTAAGCAAACCGATGTGTCCCTATTCTGGTGTTCACCCGACTGCGCTTAAAAGCTTTCGAAAGATGTTATCGTTATTGATGTTACGTTACAGAATACATAATAGTACCAGTACAGAAAGACCTCTTCGCAATACCATTTAAATAAATAGCGACTCTTGCTTCGACACAATAATGTTCAATTCAGATCGCACACCGCTAACTACCAACAGCTCATATTAACCTAAAACTTGCCTCTCTTTCTATTGCATAACTCTTATCTGTTCTGATGACGTTAGGGTTGTAAATATTTAATAACCAGTTATGTGCCTATCACTACTGGTACTATTATGTATTCTGTGCTATTACTTTTACTTTTGTGAACAAATGAAGTTTTAAGTAAACCTAGCTATTTACAGTAGTACCTATGTAGATGAAAGTAATATTAAAGAAAACTATTTTATTTCACAATCTCTGCATAGATACTATAATATATATAATCTCTAACATCAGCTATCTGCCATTGAAAGTCCCGTAGAAATCGGTCCACCCGTTCCGGAGATTAGCCGGAACAAACAGACAGACAGACAAAAACGTGAATATTTTTTTGTACAAGTACCGTGTAAACATTCAGATGCATTTAGTAAAAAAAACTGTCATTATGACATTACAAACGGACACTTCAAATTTATTTTATCAGTTGTTGTGGTCCTAATGAATAAATATACTTATCCAAGCTAAACTTGACCTTGTAAACAGAACTTGTAAGTATCTACCTATAGTGATTATCAGTACATATTATAAAACAAAGTCTCTCGCCACGTCTGTCTGTCTGTTCGCGATAAACTCAAAATCTACTGAACGGATTTTCATGCGGTTTTCACCAATAGATTGAGCGATTTATGAGGAAGGTTTAGGTACCTATATAATTTGTTAAGGTTTTGTGTTAATTGGTTGAAATATTATAATGATTGTTGAAGATGTCTCTGTTACCAGGGCAAAGCCGGGGCGGGTTGCTAGTAATTAATCATATAATTTAACTACGTAAATACGGGAAACATAATTTAGGAGAACAAAAGTCAGCATTTGGTAGGTACCTACTAATTACATTTAGGTAGACGTGAATTTCTTTACTTTACATTGAGTTTCGGATCCTGGTTATTATTATAACAGCCAAATACCATGCAATATGCGCTTGCCTTCATTTTTGTTATTTTTTGTACTATATTGTGTAATAGCACAGATAACATAATACTATACTAGTAGTAATAGGGCATCGATCGAAAGATAATATAATTATCGTAGTTCGTAAGCGACGACCGGACGAAGCGACGTAGCGCGTGAGTGAGTATCGAAGCAGCGTGCTACCTCGCCGGCGCGTGGCAGCCCACTGAATTTGGTCCGTCTCGACGACGCTGCTAGGTACCTGTAGCTTCATACCTACTGACCGGAGTGGGCCAGGCCTGGTTACGTTAAATAATATGAATTTACCTTTTAGCTATCAACTACTATTAGCTGTACTGTAGCACGGTAATACTATCCATTACAGTATTGTGACTCGGCCCCTTTCTTGAAATAATTACATACAGCCGGACGGTATGTAAACACGCGATAGGGCTGCCCATAATTTCATCTACCTACTTGAGTTTCTTTCTAGTTTTGTGTTTGTAAATATAATACCAATTTTTTTATAAAAAATATGAAATTCGTTGTGAATGAAATGAGTAGTGTTCAATAAAATACATGTGTTTATTGATTAGTAGATTTAATAAAAAAATTACTTTTAATTTGAAAGTGATAAATATTTGCGCCTAGACTGTGACGTACGAAAAGCTTTATTATTAAATTTAATATTACAAAAAACCCGCATTCGGATAAAAAGTTTTACTAAAAATACCTTTTCGAAACTTTCCGCTCGATACCACGGCCTCAGAAAACCGGCAGTGAAGCAATGCTTTCATTGCATTTCGCCGCGTGAGTGAGGTTACCGGAGGCCTTAACCCTTCCCTCTCCCTTATTCCCGCCATTCCTCTCTCCACTCTTCCCATATTGCCATATTAAATACTTAAGTATTTGTATTTATTTCAATGAAATACACAAATCGCACGCTTACTGCTTAAAAAACGATCACACCGTTTGTTCGTCACTGCGGAGCAATCGCGACTGTTTGCGAACTGAGTGTTGCCCGAACGCAAGGCGTGTAGGTATGTCTCGCGATCCGACCGTTTGTATGAAGATACATTACTGTATGGATAGTATTACCGTGACTGAAGTATGGTGAAACTCAGGTAAAATCCAATAACAGGATTTATGTCTAATTATGAAATAGGTAGACCGAAGAGCGAGGTACGATTAGATAAGTTAGTATTTTTTTTTAATTCGTGATAGCCACGGTTGGCGAATAGCATATGTTGTCATTCTTCATTAATTTTTAACTATATTATTGAACAAGCAACTTACATTGAAGAAACCATACCGTTCTTCATTCTACCAAACAAAAGTTATCTATTTACAGTGTTTTTTTAGTACAACCCAGTTTGAAGTTAGTTGCCTATAAACAATTTCATTACGTGGTGTCACTTGTGTGTTGCGAAACAAATCCCTCGGTAACATAGACTTATTATATTGATTACCTACTTGTTTCTTTGGTCAATACAAGTTAGACAAAAAAAAACGTAAAAACGTACATAAGCGAAGACTAACATTTACAAGCCTTCACTTTTCCTGTTCGCCATTATTATATTTATAAAATACAATAACAACAGTTTACCGGGAGGACATTTCGATCACATTGCACTGATTATGATTGCGGGCGTACTGATGAGAGTTAAGCTATTTATAACGGTGTTAAAATATTCAGTCGAGTGAAATACTAACAGTACCGCTTCTAATGTATGTATAACTAATCTCAAGCTCTTTTTCAGGCTCTAATTCTCCAAGAACAATAGATATAACGACTCTAACGGGTGTAAGGAACGGCCTGCCGAATCTTGAAATAGTAGATTCAGATCATCGTTCTGAGTGTAAAATCATTGTAATTTTCTGCCGGAAAATTCATATTTTTTTTTTTTTATTTTACATTTTTGGTTAAAAGTGATATCACAATGAGTAAACAGAACATTTTACCGAAAAATTTTTTTATAAATACCGCATACGGCCAAAAACTGCAATGTAATCAATTAAACAACATTTATGCAATCAGCTGCTTCACCATACCGCACTGTACGCGTGTTGCGTTTCCATTGCGTAGCGCAAAATCAAACTAATGACTGTAAATCCTTAATCTCGCATTTTTATGATGAACTGACTTTTGCATTGTGATAAGTATCCAAAGAAAGACGTTTGTTGTAATTAATTCGCGACGGTGATACTTACACGCTGTATACAATTGTGTTAATTTTAGATGATAGCATAATGGTTTGGTGTAGTGACAGTCATCTGGAGTATCTATAGCTATGAAAATCATAGTTATAGCTGTTTCTCAAAGAATGTATATAGCTATATTTCTGACATTAAATAAGGTATCACTAGTCACCTTATTTAATTGAAACGGCAATTTTAAATATGCTTAGCAGGCGTACATGAAAATGTTTTGCCAAATCTTTAGCTAAAAGTAACTTTCCTAGTTATGTTTAAGACATACGTCAGACAGACATACATACATATACATATTCTTTATGTAAAACCGAAGGTCGCTTCAAAATTTTCGGTATAAGAACCAAATGAAAGTGTCTAAATTTTCTTAATTTTACAGGAGAGCAAAAATACTCCGAGAATTTACCTAGTTCCTTAGCTATTTTGTTATTTTGGAATTTATGAAAAATTGCATTTATAATTACGTCGTTTTGGCATTTTATAAAGGAGCACTTTGCGACCCGTATTATGAAGAAAAAACAATATTTGACTTTTTTGTAGATACGTTCAGCTCGTTCTTATTCCGCGAATTGCTTACATTGCGTTACATCTATCACTAAGGTTATTAGCACATTCCAACAACTCATTGTTAATGAAGCAATACATATGTTGGTGCAAAGACTTCACACGTACAATTAGTTACAATTCCTCATCAGTTATAGTTCTTAGCGCCTATGAATGTATCATAATTAACATAACTTTATGTCTTTACTAATAATAACTGAACCTAACGCACGTTACCGGAACATTGGCGTGATAATATTTGTGGTTACGGTTTTGTAGTTTTTTTTTTTTATCTACTTATATATAATTGGCTTGGGCACAAATACAGCGGCGGGCATGTTTTGAGCTAAGTTCAGACCATTTTATCTTTCAATCAAATTATCAAATTCAAATTGTTTTTTAACGACAACGCCCGCATTAGAAATATTCCTGTGTCGGCTTCACAACAATTAAACAACGGACACAAAGAACACCCAATTATTTGTGGATCACATAAATTTTTGTCCCGTGCGGGATTTGAGCCCACAACACTCGGTGCGGCATAGTAGCGAGGTGACCACTTAAACCTGCTTTTATGAGAAATTGCGCCATCCGTGCAGTCAATACCATTACAATTTATATGTACCATCTACTTATATTTCGAACTAGCAGTTCCCGCGCGGCTTCGCTCTCGTGTACATATTTATATATTTTGCGCGGAACCCTAATTCTTTTTCCACAATAAAAAGTAGATACCCTAAATTACTCCTTATAACACCAGCTATCTGCTAGTGAAAGTTCCGTGAAAATGGGTCCACCCGTTCCGGAGATCAACCGAAACAAACAGACACACCGACAGACAGACAGATAGACGGACAGACAAAAAATTTAAAAACTGCAAATAGCTGTATGAGCTTAAAAAAATCTATTATTTAGACTTTACAAACAGACACTTAAATTTTATTTAATATTGTATTGAAGAGTTTAAAGAGAATAGGTAGGTACTATTCTTATAGGTCGTGCGTCCGCATTTTTTTTTTAACGTGTGGCAATCCCTACGTATCATCACCTTACTGGAGCTATCCCGTTATACAGGGTATTTTTTAAAAAGGAACACTTAACTCACTGAAATGACTCTAGCATGCAGTTATCCGTTCACAAGTTATAAACGTTTGAATTTCTAGGTATTTTTACCTCCGTTTCTCATAAAAGCAGGTGAAACGTGTAAAGTTAAAGATTTTAAATCGAAAACCAGTCCACTATTTGTGGACAGTCAATCATGTTGCCAAAAATTTTGCAGGCAACCTTCGCGTCATTCGATTATCTACGGTGGGCTAGAGATTTTATATTGAAATATATTAATCTTGATTTTTAGGAACGTTTTTATTTACCCGATTAGAGAAAGCAAGATGCCACAGAAAACGCTTTTGAACTCGTTCAAGACGCAATGAGTGCACAGAGTAGCGAGGCCGCCAGACCTCACTACAGTATTTCAAAATAGACCGAACAAGACTGTTAAAAACTAATATCTTCGTATTGTTATTACGAAAGGATTTGCAATTTCGTAATACGAAATCTAATGTTTTGATATCTTGTCTATTGGTACACACCAGTCGGGAATGACTATAGAATATTATCTCGATTTTTCTATACAACTCATGTAGCAAACAAGCATGCGGGCCAGAAATCCACGGTTGTCGGTGCTAATCGTTACTTGTGCATTGCTAACCCCATGACCCCCTTTCTTTATGGAGCAGAGGGGCAGAAATCTTCGTTCAAAAATAAGTAAATTCTGTTGTTGACCAAGAACGAGTCGGGAGGAAAAGCGCTATGCATGCTATGGTTTTGCCATACACAGGAAGGAAAACCTGCAAGGATATAGAGCATTCCCATTATATTGGAATTATATTATAATTTAAATATACCTCCCTACTGTGGGCATAGTACTTCCTTCACGCTATGTATACGGTTCTCTTAAGCCAAGCACATCGAGCCGCGACCCACTGGACCCTTTGAGTTATCGGAGCATCACACCCCTCTAATTTTCTATACAACTTTTCCTAAACAACATTTTTTTTTTTAAATGCAACTGAGAAAGGCATACGCGATTGAGATTCTCGATTTTCAAGGTAAATATTGGATTTTATATGACTTCATAAGTTCATATTGATTTGGTCTATAAAGTGCATTCAAGCGTGCATGCAGTGTATGTATTTTCCTTCAAAAACATTTTATATCGTTTTTGCAAGTCAGGTGTTAACTTTTAAGGTTCCGTTCCTCAAAAGGAAAAACCCTTATAAGATTGCTTTGTTGTCCGTCTGTTGGTATGTAAGACTCTTATTCTCAGGAACACAAGGAGGCAGCGAGTTGAAATTACCAAAAATACTTATATCAAGCTGTAAAAAAAAATAGCATGTGGTAAACTTAAGTTTGTGTAACTTGCGATCTGCTCAATTCATTTGCATGCAATAAAAACTAAGTAGCTCCTAGGAATTCGTCCTATGTTCCCGGAGGCTTCCTGTTCCCGGAGGCTTCCTTCTTAGGGTATCCCGGGTCCCTTGCAATAGACCCACTTGTGACGAAACACCGTGTGGTTTTAGTCGATTCGATTCCGACATACCACTTCACCGTTAGCTCCGGTGAGGTGATAACCCGTGGGGGCATCCACACGAAAAAGAAAAAAAAAAAGGAATTCGTCCTATCATAATAATCAATATTTTAAATTGAAATTTTTTGCAGTTTTGAAAAACTGCCCCAGACAAACAGATAAACCAAAATACCGTTTTAGTTTTGTTTCGAAATTGTCTTGAAAATAACCATATTAACTACTTAAAGCCAGTCATTTTCAAGTCAGCCACACTCTAAATATTTTTGATTACAGATATATATTTGTATAGATAAAATAGATTAACAACACTATTGCCAATGGCCTGAACCTACTTTGCCTAATCTTTATCAGTAATTACACAATAACACTGTGTTCTTATCCTCAAGCGGAACTATACATTTAATACTATAACCTTTTCGTGCTATCTTGTCCAGATTAGATCAAATAATTAAAACTGATTAAAGTCATTCACAGTGAATTAATTCTGATAAATGATACATTATGTTATAGGAGGTAAACGAGCAGACGGGTCACCTGATGGTAAGTGACTACCGCCGCCCATGGGCACTTGCAACTTAGTCACAAGTGCGTTGCCGGCCTTTAAGGGAGTAGGGGAAGGGGAAGAGGGGGCGAGGGAGTGAGGGAGGGAGAGGAAAGTTTAAGGGCCTCCGGTAACCTCACTCACTCGGCGAAAAACAATGCAATAATCGCTTTACTACTGGTTTTTTGTGAGGACGTGGTATCACTCCGGTCGAGCCGGCCTATACGTGTCGAAGCATGGCTCTCCCACGATGTAAGAACTACATCTAAGAAATACATCAAAAAGTACTAGAGAATGAATGCTATTGATAGTATAAAATTCGGATCTTCAATTTCTTTGGACATTTGTGACCCTTCTTCGCACAATAAGTGGAAGATGAAAAGTTTGTTAACAGTCGAACCAAAAGCCCGATATGTAAACCTTTTCTATTTAGATATTAATACGTGTGTAGCATATGTGCTATAAGGTTTAAAATTATGTAAAAACGGCTATATATAGCTATAGGGGTCCAGCATGTATTTTGACCTGTCATGATATAAAAGTCTATACAGATACCGACACGAGTCGTGAGCACAAATTTTAAAAAATAAACTAGCGTACAGTAAAGTATACGGTAGCCGAATGATACGTGCGAACCCAATAGACGACGAACATCGACTGACGAACCACGTGCAGCCTTTCAGAAACCGGGCGATAATAAACTGTAGATGATTAATCTCACGTATTTATATGTATATGCATTGAATTGTAATTAAGTAACCTACCTAAAGGCACTTATAGTAATCAGAGGCAACAAGTGTAGAAATACTCATGATTCGAACGAAAGAATAACGCACAAACTTCTCTTGCCCGGATTACCGCCTACACTTATGAGTTAAAGTAGTCAATTAAAGACCACAGCCGAGGGCTGTGTACGTTTTCCGGTCATTTAGGCAATCTTGTAATATAGGAAACTGTAAAGATGTCGAGGTCCATAAACTATAACTAGTGCGTTCACGCATACGCCCGTGTGTTTAAGTCGACTTTAAGATAAATGAAACATGTATAAAGAGACAGGCCTGTCTCATTATACATTAAAATCAGATACCGATGTTTCATTTATATAGAAGATTACAATACCAGCATATATTTTATACCTACATACTATGTCCACAAATAAACGCATTTCATTTACCATACCAAGGTATTCCGTAATTTTATTACCTTGATTGTCAATCTTCTACAATGCATCTTCCAGTCCAGTCTCTGCAGTAGCTAGTGTTCATACAATAATATTTATTGATTGATATACCCGTTGCAGAATATCAGTAAATCATAAAAAATATAAAAGCAATATAAAATTGTGAACAAAGGAATTATTATTTTTATGAGAGTTTCTGGCCAGTTAGACAAATATTACTTTTTATAAAAAAATTGTATTTCGCATACGCTATTTTTAAAAAAATATATATTTGCGACCTAAGCGTTGTATGGCCTTTTGACCGACGAAAAAACGGAGGAGGTTCTAAGTCAATAGTCGCATAGCTTTTTTACAGAATCGTCTGATTTCGATAATTCTTTTTTTATTCGATAGGGTAGCTATACACCCTATCGAATAGAAAAGGTTCGAAGTTGAGTTCAGGTCCAGTTTGAAAAAAAAAGATTTCGACCTTGGGGTTAAAAAAATAGAAAATGAATGGTTGTTCACCCACTGAGTTTTCAAACTTGACACATAATATGTAGTTCTAATAACACTACAAGATGACGAAGACTGGTTGATCTGATTAAGCAGACGGAAGTCAGCCGAGGGAACTCCTCAACGGTTTACAGCAGCTATTTCGTGTTTGTGCTAATTAATTTTTTGAAACTTAAAACTACATATTTAGGTATTTTCATTAGTGTAAAAGTTTAGTTATGCTAACAAGTTTACTTTTTTAATATTATTTTTCGCTTTTCAGTTCCTTTCTTCTTTCGTTGGCTTAATTTTTTGTATTAAATTTTTATAAGAATCATTAGTTATCAATGTATTCTGCGATTCTTGGGAAAAATATTGTATTATTTTTATTAGCTCAGCAACTTATTGTGCTGGCCGTATGTTTACATTTTACCGATTTTTTTTCAGTTGCTGCTATTTGAGATGTAGCCTATGGCCATTTGCAACGCGAGGTGTGTCACTTGCGCTTTTTGTATGGCCAGATCTCAAATCAAATCTCAAACTTTTACACAGTTTCAAAATATATATTTATCTCTGGGAATAGCAATAATATTGGTCTTCGGAATTAGGACGTAATAAAACTATAATAAACAAAATCAGCCTTAGTAATGGGAAATGAAAAGGAGTTGTACTATTTTGTGGAAAAAAGATTAATAGATCCACCTACTCAATATGTACATGGAAAAAAAACAAATATGCTATAAGAAAAAATTATTACGTTGAAGTATTAGCAGTATGTAATGCCGATTCTCGATTTCTCAATAAAAAAAAAACTACTACAACTACACTAACAATATCATTTGTGATAACTTTTTATGATTATTATCTAACTACAAAAGAAAAGGAAAAAACTGCATAACCAATAATAATCCAAGTCTCTTTAAGCCTTAGTTCTGGAAGGAAGTAGGATCCAAGGTTTTGGGAAGGAGGCACACCACATACCATTATCTACAAACAACAAATACTATTTAAAAAAGAAAAATACTAAATATTCTATAACATTTATGGTATATCTTGATAACTTTCATTGGCAAAATAAATTTTATTTACACTTTGAATTGAGAGAGAAAAGTGTATTTTTAACATAAACAAATAAAAGGCAAAGACACTTACATGAATGCTCTCTCCAAGTAAGGCAGCCTGATGCATCAGCTTCTTGGGTATACAGCCTACATTGACACAGGTGCCACCGAGTCCCCACTTGGTGCCCTGCGGTGATGGCGTCACATAGTCAAGTACAGCGACACGCGCACCCAAGTTTACAGCCTCTTTCGCACACGCGAGCCCTCCGGACCCACCACCGATAACCGCCAGGTCATAGTCGAAATTTCCATCTATAATGTGAACCACCAACCCATCAGAATGTGTCAAATATAAAAATGGATGTTGAAATGGAAAGCTTTTTTATAAGTCTCTTTGGCAGCAGTTAGTTGCAGATTTAACAACTTTGAGGAGTAATGAGAATACTAGCTATTATATCTTATTTAATTATAATGTTAAGTATGCAACAAATACATCTCACAAACACTTGTATAGTTTTATGTTTGAAAATAATGTGTCCATAGTATTATGAAACTAATAAATAATAATATAATATTTACTTAATTAATGAACAGTGAAACAATTATATTTTAGTAGAGAATCATTCTAATCACATTATCTGATGATTCATATTTGGCAACAACAGTGAAGACCAAATATATCAATAAACAATTTAAAATAATGTCAGAAGAAGTGATTATTGTCAGCAGAGCAGTGCAGGCCTCATCCTTTTCCTTAATGCACTATCACATCCTCACATATTGAGAAGTTAGATGGTGGTGTAATTTATGTTGGTGGACCCCTAGTATGGGTTTGCAAATTACTCCAGTGTATTGTGTATACATAAGGAAAAATACAAGAGCAACAAAAATATACAAACATCATAGGATAAAAAACCATAAAGTTTTTGTGTAGTAAGCACCCATAAAAACACTAAAGAAACAAGAGATTGGCTAATAGTTGGGTAACTTTCTTGAGGCTCTTATACTACAAATACTTGGTTGTATGAGCTAATTGGTTAAAAACTGTTGTTGTTTTGCAGTTTCATACTAGGGATTCTCAATAATGAGATGTACCTTAGGTGTGTTAAGTTACTGTTGTTGCTAGCTAATAGGTGAATTGTCTTACAACATTTTACCATATTTGAAATAGAAGGCAAAGGCACAAGACACATAACTAAAATGCTAAAATATTGAACACATTTTCATAAATAAGACGAAGCCCATGTGAACCCTTCTGAGTTAGAAACTAAACGGACACAATTTTTTTTTGAGAAAATGTTGTAATATTGATATTATTAAATGTAGTTCACTGTCTGTAATCTCCAAATATATTTTTGACAAAGTCATATCCATACCACCATCTTAGTAAACAGTTGATATGAAAGTTCAAATAAAAAAAAATTACTCGTCTCAAAATGTGTTTAAAAATATTTTCCAATAACTCAATTATTCTATACTATAAAACAGAATTCTTTGATACAATACAGTGAGAAACATTGTCTGAAATAAATCATTATAGTGAAAATTGTTTAAATAGCTTGTTACTCTGCAACTAAGTGCTCTATTTATTGTTGTTATATAATGAGACGCTTTTCCACTTCCAAGCAAGGGTCACATTTACAGTGCACATGTGTATGACATGTATTTGAAACCCATAAGCACCCTAAGCAACCCAGTCTATGAAATTATTCAAGTGGTTTACTGTCATACCTTCCTCGGTATTGTCAATAGAAGTGACCAACTGGGCCTTACGGCTACAACACAGCCAGTCCCCTGATGCCATCAAAAATATATGCATAAATCCAAGTTATTTTATTGCACAAATTTAATATAATTTATTGACTATAATTTAAATTTCCAGCAATGTTAGATTTTAACTAATTTACTGTCATTATCATGTGCTTTTTGTTTAACATTTTTTTTTCGTCATTCCACCATCCCTAGGATAACTTGACTAATCTATGGCAATAGTGACAATTAACTCGTAAGAGCTACGTTTGTGAAGTTTTTTGTTATGTTTATGCAAGAGATTTTAGGTAATAAATGAGATTTATATAGAAAAAACTGGGTTGCTTGAGTTTCTTATTGTCATTGAGGTTAGACTATTATCTGCATAATTTCAAGGTTAATCCGCCTTCAATTATGGTTTACTTACGTTTGCTGAGAGTTCTACGGGCCAATATAACAACTCTGTCAGTAGATATTAACGGTTTTATAAAATTATTTATCCTTACAAAATTACTTATGATTGTCATTTTGACGTCAAATGTGACAGACAGTGAAATACTAGCACCAAATCACGTAAAAAGAAGGGTTGTAAAAGATAAGTTTATTCAAACGTCAGAAGATAACCAAAGTACAGTGTAAAGATGAAGTCCTTGCTCATCACCGGTGCGAACAGGGGACTAGGCCTCGGGATGGTGAAATATATACTCAAACAGAACACCTCGCACAAAATAATTGCAACGTGCCGAAGCGTTTCAGAGGTATGTAAATTTCTGACTTACCTATGGGCGCCATCACTTCCCAGTTTCTTTAGTTGATCACAAATTAAATATTTAACACTGTGAGAACTTCTTATTTCAACAGCGCACTCAAATACGCGATGTTTCACGGACAAACACTATTCGCTAAGAGGCGTATTAGTGCTTTTTGTAGCAAACTAGCCCAAGTGTGCGAGAGAGACAGCGTTTAACTCTGGTCTGACAGATAAGTGACGTCACCTTTGAACACTAATTGGCTTCGATACTAAAAAGTGCTGAAGCTAAATGACGTATAATTTTTAATAATGATGTCACATAAGAAGAACCCTAAATAATTCTTCAAATTAGCAAGAAATAAATTTAGGTACTTACCTGACTTGGTCAGAATATTAAAATTTCATAATAGTTTTGCACTATTTTATACACATTGTAACTGTCTAATCTAAACAAATTTAATGGTTACATCGTGACAGGACCTATAATGGTTTATGATGTATGATAAAAAACTTGAGTTTTCTTTTACGAATGCTTAACTGCCCTAATTATGAGTAAAAAATAAAAAAGAAATAATTTTCCAAGTGTGCTCTTGTTTCATAGTGAGCAATGTAAAATAGAGTCTTTAAATATCAGGATCCTGGATTCTTTTATATATATCGTGAATAAACGTACCTCATAAAGCTAAAAAGGTTCAAAAGTATCCGTCTATATCAGAAATACCTATATATCAAATGTAACCACAAAAAATTTTAAAGTACAAGGACGCTACATAAGTTTTGTCGTACTTTGTGCAATAGTATTTTTTTGCGGTTCTTCAGTTGTTTTTTCACTTACGGGAATAGTGCAAAGTCGAATGGCGCTAATTCCGGTCTTTGAGGGGAACACTCTCCTTTTGTCCGGAATCCCAGCAATTTGATTCCAGCTTGGTGCAAATAGTCCGTAGTGTTTCCGGTTCAATGTGCAGAGGCGATAGCTTGATGCAAAAGCCAAGTAACTTGAGTTTGGTCATTAATTTTTTAAAGTTTCTAATACTTGTGGTAAACATTCCTGTGTATATGTGTGTTCTTATCGGTAGTCACTTCTATCGGCCTGCCAGACCTTGCACCATCCTCCAAGTTAAAAATGCCACGATTAAATTGTTTTTGTTGTTAAATCTAAACTGGGAAATTTGTCCTTAAAGACGGACAAGTTTCCCTCGGTACACTACTCATTTCCTAGAAACATTTTGTTTAGTTAAGCTTAAAGTCATACAAAATAATTACACAAGTGTCATAATGAGAGAAGATCGCCATTTTCATTTAGAAAATTAATTTTAAAATTGGACAAACGATTCTTTCCCTCCAAGTTTGTTTTTTTTTTTAATATTATTTATAGTTTATGGATATGACTACAAATCACAATATTATGATATCTTGTTTGTATACGACAAAAATTGTGTAGCGCCCTAGGTAGTGTCATTAATAACAACGCTTTGTTGTTGTTGTTTAGTTATTGCTCCCAAAAGGAGCTTACAGTCAGTGACTAACAAATTTAAGTAATTTATCATTACTATTTTTTAGGAACTCAAAGCACTGGCTGTTGAAAACAAAAACTTATTTATTGTTAACTTGGGTAAGTACCTGATCCATTTTTGTTCAGTATTTTTTAAATAGTAGAGAAGACAGAAAAATATAACAGGTCATTTTGTAAATAAAACAAAATTTAGTTTTTTATTGTTTGTTGATATCGAGATCCCACACCTAATTTTCAGATCAGATTTAGTTCAGATTAGTTGCATGTATTTGTAGCCAGTAAGGCACAAACACTTAAGGCACTTAAGGCTAGTACAGACAAACAGATTTACTCCGCGGTTAAATCTAACCGTAACTTTCGCGCGGCAAGCTAACTAGAGATGAATGTAGGGTAGGGCGCAACGGTGGTTACATACAAAAATATGTGCATTAATAGTACCTATTTCCCCAAACATAATATATTTAATTAAAAAATAAAAATCCATGTTACTCAAAATGTGTATGACTTCATTCAGATAAACTGGCTTGTTTTTTTCTTTTCAAAGACCAGAAATACTAATCCTGCCATTCTTTCGTGCTTGTTGATTTTATTTTGGCCCTTACTATGATATCATCACCCTCATGGGATAGATACCAGAAATACAAATCATATATGATTTTATCACAGAGTGGGCCTACAGCGCTCAAAGGGTGAATGCAACAACCTTGTGTTTCCATGCTGAAGAAAGAAGTTAGAAGATATTATTATAAACAAGATTGAATAGTTGTTGAATAAAATTGTTAGATAGGCAAGCATTTAGGTTTAAACTGCTTGTTTAAATCTGTTTCAGACCTTACAGATATATCTTCTATTGGCGAAATATCTCCACAAATAACGAAAATAGTTGGCGACCAAGGTTTAAATGTTTTAATAAATAATGCTGGCACCAGCACGAAGTTCACCAAACTCGCCTTAGTGAAAGCTGAACAACTTTTGGATAATCTTTCTATTAACACGATTGCACCAATTATACTAACTAAGGTTCGTAAAAAGAAAAGGAACTTTTGAGGCTTAATTCATATCTGTTACGTAATGAGCATTCATTACTTTCAGACTTTATTACCTACCCTCAAACAAGCTTCGGATGTCAATAAAGAGAAGCCAATGGGAGTTCAACGCGCCGCTGTCATTAATATGAGCTCAATCCTCGGTTCCATTGAACAAAATGATACAGGAGGATTCTATCCTTACCGGTGTTCAAAGGTATAATATAATGTCTTAAGCGCCGTTCATCAAACAAACTTAGATATGTCAATTGTACTTTTCTAGATAACGTATAAATTTATTAATCCTAGGCGGCGTTGAATGCGGCTACAAAGTCAATGAGTATCGATTTGAAGAAGGAAAATATATTGGTGGTGTCGATGCATCCTGGATGGGTAAAAACAGATATGGGTGGTAAAAATGCACCACTAAATATTGAAATGAGCGTTACTGGAATGTTTGATACCATAACTAAGCTTGGAGAAAGTGATACAGGCAAATTCCTGCAATACGATGGCACTGAGCTACCGTGGTAAATAAAACTAGAGTAGTAAATGTATAATTTTTACAATAAAACTAATATTTGCTTAGTTTTTGTTTTATTTGTTTTTTTTTTGACTGACTGATGATTCTGGCTGAACATCACTAGCCGCCCCGGCTTCAGTCTTCTCCAACAAACATGGCTGCCAGATTTTATAATATATACACATGTATGGGGTAGGCATAGTTGATAGAACGCCATTTGATTATATTATAAATTATATAATCGAACATAAAATCTATAAAATATAGTTTATCTATTGTATCTAATTAAAATAGTAGATTACCATGTGTGATTAAAAATAGATTTAATATTCCGTAATGCAAATAGAGATCAAAGTCGTACATCAAAAGAAATTATTTAAATAAGTAGGTATGTGGGTAAAGTTTACATCACCGTTAAAGTTCAAAATTGGTTTTTTAAGTCCATAAAAGTTTCAATTACAAGATTGGTGGCCTGGCAACATTGGATTTTTGTTTGTTTAGTTTTTTTTTTTAATTTTAGTAATAAAAATTGTTATGTACCTAGAAGCCTTACATTTGTTTTTTTTTAATTTTAATGATAAAAATTATTATGTCTATGCCTTAGATTATAATTATGTAAAGATCCAGATACCATGTCCTCTACAAAACTATTCCTTTAATATGAAGCCACTATTTGGAGCTGTTGAGTGAACTCCGGTACACACGAGCATATTACAATTACACACACTCTTTTTGCTTGTGTGCATGATGGTTTCATTACCAGCACATAGAGTTTACCCCAAAATTAGGTATGTAATCCTACTAATATTATAAATGTGAAAGTTTGGATGGATGGATGTTTGATACTCTTTATATTGTTTTTAGTATAATTTTTACACGATTTGACAGCGCAACCAGACATTTTTGAAAATTATAAACAGCGGCGAACGTTCTGGGGCGCGGATTACGAATCTGGACTTATATAATAATCTAAGGTATAAGCTTTAATATTTTTTATAAATTTGGTATAACCTATAAAAACAATATTCTTTATTAAGTCGGGTCTACCTACAGGCAGCGAGCTGCTAGTAAAGAGTATGTTGCAGCACAAAACAATCATATACCTACCAAACTCAAACAACATTTTCAATACTAGGTTCATTTACTGAACGGTGAATACTTGCTTGATATTTTTCGCAGGCGCTCTATCATTACTTTTTACTTATTATTATTTTTATCCTAATTTGACTTACCCTCCCACCTACTCCGTTCCTGACTTCCATCGTGTGCTATGTGCGAGTGCGGTTCAAGAAGTCCTTTAGATGAAGCTGTAAAATGAAAAGAAGTACACTTATTATTTACATAATTTATTAGTTACATAAACTGTGAGATTTGCAGCAGTAGGAGGCTGGAGGAACTTTATGTAGGTTAGTAGTACGTTTTCAAAGATCATGAATTCTTTATTTCAGTAACAATATGACATGCTTATATAAAAAAAAAACAATACAACAACAATAACAATAGTAGGTAAGTTATGTACGTATGACTTACTGACGAAATAAAATTCTCCTGTCATTGACAAAAAGTCAAGTAGCCCTGTGTATGGCTACTTGACTTTCTGTATGAATGAATAGATTAGATAAGATTCATCACACATAATACATAATACCTATTAAAGAGGGACCATCAACGGACGTTCGCTTTTCATGTTGGGTATTTTGTATTATCTATCTTAAACATTTATTGTCTATGTGTATTTTAATAAAACAATGAAACCTACATTATTTAAAGGAATAAATACCAAGGTACTATTTTTCTTTCATCTAGTTGCAATTAATATTGGTTATGAAGTAACCGTGACCGTGAGTAAACGTGATCTTTTAATTTTTTATTCTACATTTGGGATGTCGTATTGCACAACATTTATTGGTTATGACATTTTCCAATTGACTAAGAGTAGGTACCTACTCATATTACCATGTATGAGTCACTGTCATTACTAGAATCCATTAAGTACCTATAGGTAGTATAGAAATTATAAACACATTGCTACCTACTATACAAGCGCAACAATTAAACGGAGTGTATACTAGATTAGATAACGGTACAACAGATTTAAAAAACAGAGTAGCAGTTTTTATTTAACGCTTTACACGTTATGTATTTATAGGTAGCGCTTTATTTTTTATACCACTAATGTAGTAAAAAACACTAAGCGCTGGCGGCCGGCGGGTTTATACACTACCAAGACTTAGGCGTGCCATCACTTAAATTGCCGACGGCGACGCCGGACAAGCTCTTCAAAAATCCCGGATACGTGTGAAATCAAGATTATTTCCCGGACACTTTAAAAAAACGCCTAAACAGCTTGTTTATCTAATAACTATAAGTTGCCCTGCCACAGAGTGTCCGGGTTTTAACCGCACACTTTTTGAAAAGCCCGCCCGGACGCCCTCTAAACTTAGCCATAGCTTAGTAAAGAGATTAACGAAGATGAACGAATATAAATATTTACGACCCACATTACGTATTATTCAAAAAATGCAGGAACTGCCGCTGGCATCTATTGTGTAACAATATTATCTATATATATTGTATTATAAAATACATGAAGAGATTTATTTTTACGCGTTTATAAGTAATTTTCGCGCACTTAGAAATGTAACATTTGGAATACTCAGTTTGTATTGTAAAAAGCTAAAACTTTTAATTAAGATTTCTTATAAGTTTCAAAATTACGGCTCCAAGAAGCTGTTCCTAGATTCCTACCCATACAGGTGTCCAGTATATTATGTTGACAGTGTTACAGTGATAAGTAGTTTAAGACAGACCACCATTTGACAATAAATATTGTTTATTGTCATAAGATGGTTCACATTTCCTCAGAAGCCCTATCCATACACTTTGTTACTGATGTTGTTGGAAACATAATAATCTCTATACAGGATACAGGGTGTAGTTGACAATGGAACACTCACTTAAATCACTGATAGGGCATGACTCTAGCATGCAGTTACAAAAAGAATTTTTGAAAAAAAAAATCCAGTTGTGACCGTTTGAATTTCCAGGTATTAATACCTCCGTTTCTCATAAAAGCAGGTGGAATATGTAAAGTTAAAGATTTTATCATAATTTTTTTTGGATTCTTTTTCCCTTTCAGTGATTTAAGTACTTAAGTGTTCCATTGTCAGATACACCCTCTATTTTCTCCTATGTTTGTCAACCTATTTTCTTCTTTTTTGTTCAGTAGCTATTGGTGAAGATTCTGTTACATCACTCTCTAAACTATAATTGACAAAATTTTCTACATTTAAGATGTAAACCTTGTACACATCTAAACAAGGTCTTATTTCAAATTTAAACAAGTAGGTAATATATGTCGCTATCGAAATAAGCCATTTATTTGTTGACTAAAGTCTGACACGTTTAAATAAACTTTAATACAACGTAGCGAGAGCCGCTATCCTTTGAATGACATCTCTTTTGCTTTGTGTTTTTAGTAAGCGTCTTCGTAGGTGTCGATTAAAATAACGTCATCTTAGTTCGTTTTGAACAAGTTTTTATACGGCATTTGAATAATTGGGGACTATCGCTGCGTGGCAATTATAAGGCATTTGAATAAATGGGGACTGTCGCTGCGTGGAAATAAAGTTGTAAACGTTGACAGGTTTTAGTGAAATGTAGTGACGTTGGGAAATAGATGCCAGTAACAAATAGACCTTGTTACGAAGAAGACAAGGTTGATTTCACATGAAGAAATTAAGTCAGGTTTTGGCATAGTGAGTGTACAATAGAATCGGCACCGACGAATTTTAGTGAAATCAAAAAAAAGGATCAGATTACGTGAAAACGATTACAAAGAGATAAAGGCATCCAGTAATATATGTTGACCTGTCATGGTACGTAAGTCTATACAATGGCAGTACAAGTAATACTGGCCACAGAAATAACACAAGATATTCAAAACTTAATCGACACGATCGCAGAACGGGTCAAAGAACACATCATAGCTGTAAAAAACCGCCCAAATTAACAAGTCAGCGATCGCGGAGCATTTGCTGGAGTCAGGTCCAAATCACTGGATTGAACTAGACCAACCACAGCTCCTTTCTACCCACCGTCACTATTCCTCCAGAATTGTTCGAGAAGCAGTTGAAATAATAAAAAACCGGACAAGTGCGAGTCTGACTCGCACACCGAGGGTTCCCTTAGCAAACAAACTTGTATGAAGAAGTCCTGAGTTACACATCTAAAAAGAAGAGGGCCCACGAGTTTCTCTTGCGCGATTCTTTTGTTACGTTCTAGGAGTAAATGTAACGTTGTGACGTAATTAATGACTTAAACCCTATTCTTTAGCGATTTTGCAAACGAGTTACCAGATTTATTGATAATTATGGTACTCCTACAGATCGTAGCGATATTTTATATAGCCTTATAATCCTCCCCAACAAAGGAGCTACCTAAGGTTGAAAAATACATCAAATAAGATCAGTAATAACATTATATCAGTAGTGACCATGCTTATATTTAGCTCTTTCTTAAACACTCCTGTTTACGTTTACTTTTTAAAGGAATCAAAGTGTACATTAACTGGAGAAGCTTTTTTGAAGTCGGTCAGAATGTACTCACATGAGGCATATGGCGCATTACACCTAGTTAGAAATCTTGTAATCCATTTCATAATGCTTTCCAAGCAGTTGAGGAAGTTGGCCCAGGCCAGCTCCAAAACGCTTTCGACCCGCCCCAGAATGCTTACGGTCCAGGACACAAATAAAGAGAATCAGTTTTTATTAGCCAAATATGTACATCTCGCCCATTCGTAGAAAAACCATTGCTGTGTTCTTGTACTCTGCTTTATACGTTAATCGAAAAGCAAAAAAAGTGAAATAATTTTTTTATCCATGCTTAGATCAGAACTGAATAGAAACTGCCATATTTTACTTTCGGAGTTATGAATAATCTTGGCAATCAATAGTCCTCGGTCATATCTGTAAAAGAAAGAAAAAAACGTCGTAAATGACCATTGGCAGGGGGAATTAGAAATAAACTAGAGACATAGCTGGCAAAGTTTTGCCTGGCAAAGAGGGAGCCTCTCGTACAGGACAATCCTGATTATGAGTGGCGGTTCTATGATAGACATTTAGCACGACCTGTAAGGTTGTCGATCGCTTCTTGTTTCAAATTTATTAGATTAGAAAAACATTATAATTGCAAGGTGCATAGAAGGAGGTGCAATGAGTACTAACAGGGACCATTTCACTGAAAGCTGTGTCAGGTCGGCAGACGCGACAGAGGGAAGTTGGTATTCATATTAAACTAAAGCAAAGCTGGGATTGGGACAAAGAATTTGGCTATCACTGAAATGCTTTACCGTAACGCAGGCAGGCGCATAGCATAACTTTCCAATAAACTATTTTAATAAAGGTTTTTGCCTCGTGCCGAAGCACGACAGACACACACCCTATGTTGCAAGCGTCCATGACCTACACACAGGTGACTATTATTTACCACCATACTGTTTGTTGAAGTCTTAGTGGTATAACACTCCAAATCTAATAAATTTATATATTTAATACAAACTAATAAGTAATCTCAGATGTACCTATAGTTTATTATACATTCATCTCACTTTGATTTTAAGGGTTTCATTCCTCAAAAGAAACAAAGGAACCCTTATAGGATCATTTTGTTGTCCGTCTGTCTGTCAAGACCCTTTTTGGCAGGAACGCGTGGAGATATCAAGTTGAAATTAACATCAAATATTTATATGTCTGCGGTACCTTGAAGCTGTAAAAAATCAAGCTTCTCAGTCAACGCAATCAAAAGATACGGCTATTTAAGCCTAACATTTTAACCAATTTGAACATTTCACAGGTAAATCACACACACAACCTATAGGATACTTCCCATTGACCTAAAATCATGAAATTTGGAAATAATCAAGGTCCCACAGAACAAGTAAAGGAAAAAATCCGAAAGTTGTTAATTTGCTGTTGTAGCACATTAAAATATATTTTTTGCTATTAAAAAATTATATTTTGCGGTTGGAAAATTGATTGTCACGTACATCGATGTATAGAAGAGTATTTTTGACAACACGGGCAAAAATCTTCGAAGATCGATAAGTCTATTTGCTGTTCTGTGGAACCCTCGGTGTGCGAGTCAGACTCGCACTTCTCCAGTTTTTTTAATGAAAGTATTTATTTCTCCGGTTCTTTAATGAAAGTATTCATTTTTTGTTTTCTGACTCTTCTGATTTTGTAGATAATCCAACTGATTATCGCTTATTCGCTGCTCCCTAGGAGAAATGTTTCGCGGCCAATTTACTATTCTCCATATCTTGAACAGATATTTGAAACTTCCGTATTTGAGTTTAGATTACCGCTAACAAACAAACACGGAATAATTAAATTATAGATGAAAAAGACTTTATACCCGATCCATACCAAAACGTCCTAGATCAAGAAGTACATATGGGTAGTATGAAACCAAAATTTATTTGGAATCGCTAACGCAGAGAGGACAAGAACACAATATAGTAGTTGTCGCGGTCGTAAGCATCCTGACCACTTAAATCGTCCCTTGCATTAAAATAGTCAAAGAAAAGTGATTTTAGATCGTCTTAATATTATTTACTTGGTCTGTACTATACATATACATAGTTATGGAACAACGAACATGGCCCTCCTATGTTCGTTGTACATACTCTATCTGTTGATCGCCTCTTCTGAGATTGTCTCGTTGGAAGTCGTTAACGTTAATTGAAGGTTTTTAGCCAACTAAAAACCTATAATTAAAATAAACTATAATTGGTAGACGAAGGAGAGTTTTCGAAAGTATTACGTTTAAAATCTTCTGTTTCTATCAGCTGTTTTCTTTTATTTCACCAAAGCGCAAAATAAATAACTACATAATTTATATTAATAGTATTAATAGTAACTACAGCTTAGTACATTGTCAGTGTGGAGTAACGGTATTTTCTAAATAAGCCAATATTTTTCATTGTATTCTAAAATACACCACAAAAATTACTTACCTACCTACTATTAGTTATGTTGTGTATAGAGTGCTCGCCGCTCGTTATGTTGGGAGGAGCTTACCTGTTAGCGATGCCCATCATATGGCTAAGAAAAAAAAACGCACCCTAATAAATAAACACAGCAAAAATTTTAATACCCTATTTGTATAGTAAGTATACTAGCTGGTGCCTGCGACTTAATCTGAATCTCTCTTATACAAAGTTTCATCCCCTAATTCACTACCTTTAAATGTCCTTCCAAGGACATAGGCACTTTTATGCGGTTTAGGCGTGGAAACCTAACAGACAGACAGTTACTTTCGCATTTATAATCTATATTATCTAAAAATTTCAGTCACGTTGTTTGTTCGCAATGAACTCTAATAATGAACCGATTTTAATGAAATTTTGCACAACGTGTGTAGTTTGGTCCAATTTGAGAGATAGGATAGTTTTTTTTAATTGATTTTTTAATTTTAAATTTCCTAGCCACAACAACGCGTGGCAGTGTAGCTAGTATTAGCATAGATTTTGCGAAGTGTTCGATTAATTTTTATAATTTTAGTCACTATACAAAAGCAGACTCCTAAATTTCTGTTCGCCTGCAGGTAGACGTTAAGATGACCTAATGATCCCTTGATGGTTTTCCTGTCGCTGTACCTATATATTATGATAAATAGGCTGAGTCTTTCACTAGGTACTAGAATGTAAGCTTTGTGACAAATTTATCTTCAAAGATCAATGAAATCTTTTAGTAATATGTAACACTTACCAAATTGGCTGCACTGTTCTTTATGAGGACAAATAGAACTGAGATAAGATACGTTCATATTTTAGTGAACGGTTATTAACGCCGCTACAATTTTTACATACACAAATACTTACTGTAAATGATTTACAGGCCCTGTCTACATTTATAGACAATATTGTAACGTAGTGTTTGTATACTCTTTGAAGTATATTTTTGACGTAAGCATTCACTACCAAAGAGTATCCCATCAAAAACATAAATGTAAAAATGGGAGCCAAGTTCAATATTAATAATATGCATGGTTGTCGACTTCGCCGACAAAAGAATTGAGATCTAAATGGGTGCCAAGTTCTGTAGATAATCCTGAAATTTACATATAAAACATTCCAAAATTAATTTAAAACACAAATTCTTGTATTTTTTCTGCTACAACAATGTTTGCTTTTTAAAAATAAATTCTTATATTTGAACAGTCGAATTTTTTACATAAATTAGATAACTTACGATAAATTGAAGCTCAAGATTTGACTTAGCTAGTTTTCACATTCAAGTTATCTTATATTTGGCTAATCAACTTATCTTATTTATTTTATGTGCAAGTTACTGTTTTGATATTGTAAGGTCAACAAATCTTAGTTTTCTAATAGTTTGGTTTTCTGATAAAACTAGCCAAGTCAAATCTTTTTCTCAGGAACCCGTGGACGCATCAAGTTGAAATTAATACCTAATACATAAGTCTACGGTCCCTTGAAACTGTAAAAAATCAAGCTTCTAAGTCAACGCAATTAAAAGATATGGCCACTTAAGCCTTATATTTGACTAAATGTGAACATTTCGCAGGTAAATCAAAACCTATAGGGTACTTCCCATTAACCTAGAATCATGAATTTTGGTAAGAAGCAAGGTCTCACACCACAAGTAAAATAAAAATCCGAAAGTTGGTAATTTATTGATCTATCTCTCTGTCTATCTGTCAAGACCCTTTTCCTCGGGAACCCAAGAAGACATGATGTTGAAATTTACACCAAATACTTATGTCAGCGATCCCTTGACATCACAAGTTAAGTTATATGTATCACATAAACATTACAAACTTATATTTTGCGGTTGGATTGTTGACTTTGTTGTACATCGCAACGGCAAAGTTAAGTTTGTCTTTCGAAAAAGATTGGACTAGATGGACGTACTATCTAAATAGAAGTTTGTTTACTTACGGAACCCTCGGTGCGCGAGTCAGACTCGAACTAGTCCGGTTTTTTTAAAACTAAACTTTCTCAGACAAATCCCTGACGGTTTTATTCAAGGTAAGTATTACTGCTTTAACTTCCTGTTTATAAAGTTAAATGCATTAACCTATCTTAATTTAGATTAAGTACCTACCTTTTAGTACTTGGCATTTTACATCAATTTATTGACTATTAGAGTTTAAAATTCAATTAACCTAATGGTTTACATCCACTACGTTATGTGTCGTACTAGTGGAACTGTGCGAGAGTCATGCTTCGGCACGTATGGGCCGGCTCGACCGGAGTAATACCACGGCCTCACAGAAAACCGGCAGTGAAGCAATGCATTGCTTTTCGCCGAGTGAGTGAGGTTCCCGGAGGCCTTAACCCTTCTCTCCCCCTACCCGCACTCTCCCTATTTCCCTACTCCCACCTTAAAGGCCGGCAACGCCCTTGTAACTCTTGAGTTGCAGGTGCCCATGGGCGGCGGTAGTCGCTTACCATCAGGTGACCCGTCTGCTCGTTTGTCCACTATCCCATAAAAAAAACGACGGGAAAGTGACTTAATGGAATTCTGAGGCACACGTTACATGAAATGTGTGAAATTGATTCTAAATTAAAGTTGTTTATTTTAAAAATTATATTTTACTAGCAGCGCTCCGCGGTTTCACCCGCGTAAGTCCCGATCTCGTGGGAATATATGGATAAAAAGTAGCCTATGCGTTAATCCAGGTCTCCAGCTATCAACATACCAAGTTTCATCGCAATCGCTTGTGATTTTTGCGTGAAAGAGTAACAAACATAGATAGATAGATAGATAGGTACTCTTTATTGCACACCAAAAAAAGTATTATACAATCTAGAAAATTAATACAAAGTTGCAGTACAATGGGCGGTCTTATCGCAGTCTGCGATCTCTTACAGACAACCTTAGGATGGACTTTACTGTATGGAAGTAGGTAACTCACGGTGCACAACAATTAAATATAATAATAAAAATATACAATTTATAAATAACAGTCTATTTAAGTCTATTATTTTTTTTATTATTATCGAAATAATACAAATACGTACATACACATAAAGAAATATACATACACACATATGTTCATAAACTACACATACATTTAATTATAATATATGGTTCTTACGAAGAAAGGTAATGATCCTTGACTAGTTTCTGAAAAACAGCTTGTGACTGTGCTCGTCGGATAGCTTCTGGCAATGCATTCCACAAGCGTGCGGCTTGCACTGTAAATGAATTGTCAGAAAATGTTGTGGAATGAGTTGGAATTTCCAACGTTAGATTTTCTGATGATCTCAAATATCTATTGTGTGTCGTGCATAAATGCGAAACGTTTTTTTAAATAGATAGGGGTAATAGGGTTAAACAAGATATTATACAGGAAAGAGAGGATATGAGTATTCCGGCGAAGTCGAATTGGAAGCCACTTGAGCCTTAGTGCGGAATTCGGAGATATGATCATATTTGCGTAAGCCAAAAATGAATGTTATACAGAAATTTTGAAGCCTCTCAAGTTTGTCAAGTTGGTCCTCATTAAGATCTAGATAGCTGACGTCGGCATAGTCAAGAATGGGGAGAAGAATCGATTGCGCGAGTTCAATTTTTGTAGTAGTTGGTAGGAAATTATGTAATCTTCTTAGAGAAGCCGCAGAGACAAATATCTTGCGACTGACATTTTTATCTGGACATTCCATGACAGGGTTTTGTCCATATGTATCCCTAGGTTCTTTACGTTATTGCTTATAGGAATAGTAACACCTTCAAAAGATACTTGTTTAAGTGCTGAATAGTCAATTTTCGCAGTGAGTCTGGAGCTACCGACAATTATAGCTTGCGTCTTGCTAAGATTAACCCTAAGCCCATACATAGTGGTCCATTTACTTATACTAGCCAGATCTTTATTAATGGTGTCAATACCTCGAGACAGTTCGTTAAGATTTGCTTGACTGTATATTTGCAAATCATCTGCGTAAAGCTGGTAGGAAGAGAGAAGTTCATTCGAGATTGAATTAATAAATATTGAAAAAAGTAACGGAGATAAAACGCCACCCTGTGGCACACCAGCAACTGTGTTGTACCAGGTAGAGTAGTTGTAACATCCACCCATCCAAACTTTCACATTTATAATATTAGTGGGATTTGTTCTATTTGTCTTGGTGGTGAGCAGTGATAGTACCTTTTCCGCTGTTCGATTGTTTTTTCGAAGATTCTTACCAATTCAGAAATACCTATACGTAGGTACTTATACGTAACGGAGAATGTAGCTGTTACTTATTTGACTAAAATATGTATTATACTAAAAGATGTATATACGAGTACATATAAAACCTAATTATTTTAGTATAATATATACGGCTTCTTTACGCGCACGAAGATATGTATGGTCTGACCGTAAGAATACATAATATGTATTCTTACGGTCAGACCATACATATCTATGTCACAGAATACATAATAAAATTAATAGAACCTTTGTATGAAATACCTTTCACACGCTGCGCCGCGGCATCCGTTCGTATCTAGACCATAGAGTTATTACAACTCGAAATATACCTTGTTTACGCTTTTCGAAAGTTGAAAACGCTTTGCCTACCGCGCGACCTTCGTCTGTGTGTGTAACGACATTGTCGGACACTCTAGGGTTGTACAAAGCTGATTAAAAAAGGAAAGGATAAGAATAGAATTTTATATATACAGTGTGTAAGTGACAGCGTACCGAATTCTGAAATGGTGTATTCAGACCATCCTTCTGAGTAGAAAATCATTAATTTTTTGCTTAAAAGTGATATTACAATGAGTAAACAGAACATTTTACAAAAAAAAACAGTTAATACCCCATACAGCCAAAAACTGCAATGTAATCAATTAAACAACATTTATGCAATCAGCTGTTTCGACGGCGCCGAGCGCTTAAGGTCATTCACGGTACCGCACAGTACGCGTGTTGCGTTACATTATGAGTTTTGGTTGGCACGTGTTAAGGTGATTTTCGGTACTGATGAGGTTCGAGAGCTGTTTCGGGGCGATAGGGGGTCGGATAAACTAGTCGTTATCTATGGATGTAAGCATTACAATGTCTCTCAATATATTTTTGACTCAATTATTTAAAGTGGCCTAAAATCAAACTATTGACTGTAAATCCTTAATATCGCAATTTTATGATGAACTGACTTTTGCATTGTGATAAGTATCCAAAGAAAGACGTTTTATATTATAATGATAAATGTTATTTATTATTTCCCCCTATGAAATTTATATTTTTAGTTTTTATAAGTAATTAAAATATTCTTAAACCTTTTGAAAGTAACATAAATGTTGATGATGGGTACAGCATCAGCTTTCAACTGTGGTATGTTCTTAATAATTTTTTTATCAAAATGTATTGAGCACATAAAATGAGAACGTATTTTTGTTGACAAAGTTAATAAATCAGCTCGGCCAATTACCTCGAGCCATCTATATAAAAACCTAAAGTGCCTGCCGGATGTTTTTATTATTGTAAAATAGCTAAACCGACAGATATTGCACTCTTTGCTAAATTTCCGGTCTCTAGTACAAAAACCAAGGACTTTCAAACAAACTTGGGAAGGGCCTAGACCCCTTTAATCCAGCCCTGTCGCAAAATCGGCAAAAATCCGTTCTTAATTGACGTGTCCTACTCATAAGTTACCTCCCTGCCAAATTTCATCTTCATAGGCCTGGTAGTTTTTCAGATTTCGTGATTAGTTAGTAAATGAGTGAGTGAGTAACCAACTCAATCGTTCACTTTACCTTTGCTTTGCTTTGTGTACATCGTTACTTTATTAACATTCTCGCGATATTATTAACTAACGAAAAATTGTGATCTGCAACCAACCATTTACAATGTAAGGTATTATTTCTCGATAGTTGCTATGACATAGTAGTCAAATATACTGTGTAAGAGAAGCAGCAGACAGTTGCTTTGCCTACATCAAATGAATACGCGGGCAGTCTACACCTACAAATTTCGGCACCTTTCCTAGATGTCGTGGGTTTATTATTTACGGTTTAATAATAGACTACATTTATTAAAACATCCACCCTGAAGAATCACTCAAAACCTGATGTGGTACAATTTGTATACCTAATGTATATAATTGTATATATATTAATTTATGTAGAATTAATTAGTGTAGAATATTTATTTATTAAGAATATAAGTATTATTTATTATTGGCACAGCCACGCGGCAATAGCGAGTAAAGAATAAACACCTAAAGTATTTTTTTTAATTACACATCAACAAAATAAGTAATTAGTAAAATCATTTTGCGACTTATTTTTAACTAGTAACCCGCCCCGGCTCCGCACAGGTACAAATTATATACAAAACCTTCCTCATTAATCTCTCTGTCTATTAGTGAAAACCGCATGAAAATCCGTTCAGTAGTTTTTCAGTTTATTGCGCACAGACAGACAGACGCGGCGGCGGGGGACTTTGTTTTTAACCGACGAAAAAAAAAGGAGGTTCTCAATTCGACCGTATATATATATATATATTTTTTTTAGGTTTGTTCAGCCCTCTCTCAAGGGTGGTCCCATGTCAAGGAAGTCAGGATCTGATGATGGGATCCTGATAAAATTGAGAGAAACCTTCGAAAATTGTAGGAACGAATAGTGTTTCTGTTTACTTTTCATTACTTTATCAGGTATTTGCGTTCAGAAATCATCACCTCATGTAGCTGAGCTGATGATGAAAAAAAAATCATCAAATATAAATCTTTTTAACAAAAAATTAAACCGACGAAAAGAACTAAAAAGCAAAAAATAAATAACTTTAAAATTTTTATAATCTAATTTTGAGTCGGCGCCAAATAATAAAATGATTAATTATATCTACGTATAGTTGGTTGTTTGGCGCCGACTCAAAATAAGTTTATAAATTTTTATAGTTATTTATTTTTTGCTTTTAAGTTCTTTTCGTCGATTAAATTTTTTGTTAAAAAGATTTTTATATAATATGTAGTGAAGAATTCTAACATCTAGCAATAACGCAAATTAACATCTATACAAATATATAAAATTGGAGTGTGTGTATATATATGTGTATATATATAGTGGTATATATACCAAAACAACACTTTTTACAATTTTTGTCTTTCTGTCTGTTTGTTTCGGCTAATCTCCGGAACGGTGGACTGATTTCCACGGGACTTTTACTGTCAGATAAACACGGGTGTTATAAGGAGGAACTTAGGCTACTTTTATTTCGGAATAAGAATTAGGGTTCTGCGCAAAATATAAAAATATGTACACGCGAGTGAGGTCGCGCGGCGCGGGAACTGCTAGTAATAAATACATTTAGCGATAACAAAACACGTTCACTGCACAATAACACAAGTTCGATTTAGCATTTTGTTTTTATTTACGGAGAATATCAACCTTCCATATAAAACGCAATCGCAAGCGAGTGATGTAGCCCTGGTATAACCAACATTCGCGAAGGTACTATTATGTATTCTAGATGTGCTGACAAAGGTATGTATGGTCTGACCGTAAGATTATAATTTAATGTTGCGGTAAAAAAAACGAATCGGGTAAGCAAAGTAGTGAACTATTTGATGAAAGAATTTTTGAATGATGGATATCATTTGTTCGTAAATAATATTTTTTTTATTAATCTCTCTCCGAATGAGTAAGAGGTGCTATTGATGCTAGAAACTTGTTTACCTTCTATCTTATTTTGTGACATTTTGCTACGCAATAAACTATGGTAAATCACTTTTTATATACCCTAAACAAATTACACGTTTTATACATTTCGGAATTCGCTAAAACGGAACATGACAATAATAACAATTTGCTTTCGTACAATGCTGGTGAACATGCCTAGCGTGTCTAGTTATTTCAGCTTCCAATGCCAGCGACGCCTAGCGCGTTAAACGCAATTTGTCGGCTTCGTACAGGTCGGATATAGTGTAAATTGGGGTGGCAGTGAAAGTGTTAACATAATTGTATGGACACAAAGCCATAATAGTACTAAACCTAAAATATGAGAAAGATTTCATTTAAGGAAAAGGAATAATTTAATAAAGTTCTAGGGAAGGACTAGCAGATAGCACAGTGGAGATGGAGTACCTGTAAGAGTAGCTCCACCCTCTCGGCATTCATTAGAGCCACTGGGCAGGGTATCGACCCGTAATCTTCTGGTGGTTCATTTAATGCGAGAGCTGAAGGAGGAATTCCGAAATGGCGGAATCATCAGACCTGGTTGACGAAACCTATCGAACTTTAAACACAATTTGCAGTGCTATTCACTTGCGCATTTTACATAGGTTTGACCATAAACTTGGTATACTAGTTTACTAAGTTTATGGGTTTGACTTACGTTATCGTTACCAAGGAATTGTAAGAAATTAAAAGAGCGCCATCTAGTGCCTATCCAGTGTCATTTCTATATATCTTATATTCTTCGACTGGCCTGTTGGTCTAGTGGTTAGTGACACTGACTGCTAAGCCAGAGGTCGTGGGTTCGATTCCCAACCAAGACCAATAATTTGTTCTGTGTTTCTGTGTCTGGGTGTAATTTATCTATAATATGTATGTTTTTAGAAATATATAAGTATGTTTATCAGCAGTCTGGTTTACATAGTACAGGCTCTGTCTAGTTTGGATCAGACGGCCGTGTGTGAGATGTGTGGAGTTATTATTATTATTATAATGAGAAATTCCAGCGGTTTTAATCCAGACATAACCTTTGGCTGTTTCTACTCAAGAGAAACGTTATCGTAAAGTTTAAAAACAACAAAACAGCCAAATTATTGTTCTATAATACTCACGTATGCACATCCCCAAGAGGCCTACCTCTCAGATATACTTATTACATTGACATTTCGCTAGCTATATTTTTGGTCCTCCGTTTTAGGTGTGAACTTATTTATATCAGACACATTTCCAGAGTTAGAGTTGCAACAGATTTCCCTAATGGAAATACCTCTAAAATTTTGCCTGACCAGGGAATCGTTCGTATGCGAACATGATCGCAAAGTAATACAACGAAACCAGTGGCTTAACAATAGGGTGGCAGAGCGGGCAAAATGCAACAGACCAATGGCTCGAGGGGGGTCCGGCCATCAAAGGTCCTGAACACAGGAGGCACTAACTATAAAATGTTATAATGAATTAGCCACGTGCCTCAAATGGTATAGTTACGCCACTGTACGAAACCAACAAGTAAGAGGTGTCTAAAATAAAACTGCTGAAATGGTATCAAAAATCGGATTTATATTTCCGCTTGCTGCAGTAGGTTAATGTCAATTAACAATTTGCCAGGTTACAGAATTGGCCGCACAGCCGGTATCAAGCATAACGTGTACTTTTTATAACAATGATACATTTTTTTTTTCAGACCTAATAACCTAAAACTTACAGAAACTACCTACAAAGATATACAGGTAAAGCCTAAATTATCTACAATCATCAATAAGTTATATACAGATATAATAACAGTACAGCAATGTTATATACACTTAAATTTTAGAATTATCTGTAACCTGAGAAACTTTGATTTTTCCTACATTCAGGACAGTACCATTTGCCTTTAGGCGGTACCATGATGCCGACACACTCAAAGTGAAACCATTCTATGGGGCATCCTTCAGCGTCACAAGCAATCATCTCCGACACTTCGTCGTACGGGCAACGACAATAGCAATAGACACTCTCGCCTTCGCGCGCTTCCCGCACTGCGGGTCTTTGGAACGCATACGGTAAGCTGGAGGTGCCCGAGTTCAAATATGTCGGAGGCGGCGGAACTGAGCTTTGGCTATTAGGCTGATATATTTCTAAATTTCCTTCATCACTGGAATCGGAATCGCTCGATTCCATCGACTCTGAATTCATTAAGATACGCGGTGGCTCAGGATCAGGTATGGGAGCTGTCAACCTAATAGGGTCAGTATAATTATATAATCTGTTAGAAATTACAGTAGAAGGTACTTCTTTCTTTGCCTTGTGCGTCACTGGGGATGGTAAATCCTCTTTCCTCCATTCAAGTTTAGGTGGTTGTTGCGGTTTTAGTGCTGACACAGGTGTCTGTGGCGCTTCCTCATCGCTGGAGTAACCGTAAAACTTATTAGGAACTCGCCGCCGTTTGGACGCTCGTTTTCTTTCTAATGCTGTTGGGGTATTCATATTGACTATACTTGGGGTCGGTTTGGGAGCCTCTGGAATTTGTACTGTGTTTGATTGTAAAGATATTGTTATCTTATTAGGGACAAGGGGTGGGGTTGCTTCTACTTCTGCTTTAGTTATTACATCTTTAGGAATGTTAATTTTAATGGGCCCATGCTTTTTGGAATTTTTGGACTTCTTTTTCTTTTTACTTTTCTTTTTACCACTTGTTGATTTTACTTTCATATCTTCAACTTTTGGTTGTTCTTTAATTTCATTTTCTTCTTCCTTAATCGGTGTAGCGGGTCGACTGGCTTCTCCCGAGATTGAACCACCATCAGACGGCCCTACGGATGGCACGGCCATCAACTGATTACGCTTTTCTTCATTTAGTTTGTTAGCTATTCGCTGCGGATTTTCATCATAGAACTCTTCATCAGTTTCACTTTCATCTGTTTCTAGATCAGTTTCTGCAATGGGAGGCTCTGTTGTTTCAGGTATCAAAATGGGAGTTTCGGACATACCCATTACATCAACATTCGAACCAGTGCTTATCCTTCGATTAGGTAACGTTTTCTTTAAACGTTTATTCTTTTTCTTTTCATTACCTGAATCATCAGACGAATCAGAATCTGAGGAACTGGATGATGAAGATCCACTGCTAGAGGAACAGCTACAATTAGAACCACACGAACAGCTTGAATCACTGTCACTACTACTACTGCTTGATGACGATAAGCCACCTCCTCGTTGTTTCTTTGGCGACTTTTTATTTTTCTTTTTATCACTATTAAATAAATCATCATCTCCATTCATGTCAGTGGGTATTAAGCAATAGTCATGATCAGATTCACAGACATGTTTTCTAATTGGTACTAAAGGTGGCGTCTTCTCCTTATGCTTTTCAACTTTTGCCTGATACTTTTTAAAATTATCCCATATGTCTAATACTTGCTGGTCATTTGGCTTTTCATCAACAGTCTCAGGTTTCACTTCAACTTTTGAAGTAATTTCACAATGCATATTATTTATGGCCTCACTTTCCAATTTCGGTACTGCAATGTCTTCAGACTTCTCTTCAGGTTTTTCATCTTTTATTACTGGTGGGAGACCACTGTCTGATTCATCACTGCTGTCACTTTCTGAAAGATTTAGTGCTGGTAAATTCACATCAAGCAAAAGTGCATCTTTATCCTTCAATTTCTTCTTCTTTTCCTTTTTAGTCAGCTGCTCAGTACCAGACTCAGTCTTGACTTCAGAAGGCCCAGCTACCTCTTGTGGTGTGTTATTCACTAAATCAATAACAGGAATAGGATCTTTAGATGCTTCAGGTAATACTTCACTTGGTGTATGCTTATCAGCTTTTAGTTCCTCAGATAATAATTTCTTTTTATGATCATCTAAATGTTTAGATAGCAGCTTCTTCGATACAAATTTTTCTGCACAATTTTCTTCTATACAAACATGTGGATATTCACCTGTGTGAAACCTTTTATGAACTTTTAAATACACTGCTCTTGTAAATTGCAAACTACATTCTTCACAAATGAAAATTGCTGGAGGTGTGCAGAAGTGATAGACATGGGGCCACTTTTTCTGCATACATTTCTTACACATGACACTTTCGGTACCATGTTTCCAAAACAAGTGGTTAGTTATATCTGGTTTGTTTCTGTATGCAATTCCACATCTATAACATAAATGATGCAGTTTATGCTTCCAAACATGGTTAGAAAGACGCGCCTGATTGTGACACAGCTCCAAACATACATCACAGGTGTGGTGAATCTTCCGCAAGTGTACCATCAGTCTAAACTGAGATGGAATAGCATCTACATTGCATAAACAACATCTAAACTTAATTTCATACTCAGAATCATATGTTCCAGGGCATAAATGACATAATAATTCACTATAACTATAAAAATTAGACTTACACATCACACAGAGTAAGATAGTTTTTTGATGCATTTTGCGATTATGTAAATAGAGATCTTTATGGATAGCAGTTTTAAAATAACACTGAAAACATTCAAACATATAGTCATATTGTACATCATCACACTTGTCTACACTGTCATAAGAGTCTAAATTTATGTAAACAGAGTTTAGTTCTGGTGCACTTGTAATCAGCTTAGTTGTGATAGTCTCTGGCATCAGTTCTTCAGCTGTGATACTGTCTACTGTTGCTCTGAACCGGTGCTGTGCTACCATGTGTAATGCGAGCTGCTCACAGTTAACTGCAATCTTACGTACATGGTTGCAATATATGCAGTTATAAATAGTTGATGATAAGAAAACTTTTAATAGGTCCTTGAGAGGATATTTATCTAAGGGTTTATCTAATGATAATTCTGTTACAGGGATAGAAGGTTCTTCTATCATTGGTTCAGCAGGTTTCTCCTGTTCTGTTGTTGGTTCAGTCTTGGTTTCTGTCTTTATGTCCATATTATCATCATCTACTTGGACATTTTCCTCAGATTTCTGTAGTGTGTCCTCACTTACTTCTGCGGGTGGCAATGTGGGCAATGTGGGCTCAGTCACTGTTGCTTCAACCAGTGGTTCTTCAATTGATTTATCATTTTCACCTGATATTGTGTTATTCTCATCAACCAGTAATTTATCACTAACATCACTATCAGATGAATAATCACTAGATGAATCTTTATCTAAAAGTTCTTTAGGTACTCTTACGGTCAATTTTGGTACCCTATTTAAGGTATTAATTTCTTCTAGTTTGTTGTCATAAATAGTTGTTTTCACAGTATTGTCAGGTTTAGGTTCAGGTGTTTTCAATACTGAATCTACATTATTATTAAGTAGAGTTTTTAATGTGGTTTCTTTATTATTTTCAATTATAGTGGTTTTAACAAAAGGACTATCGGCTCTATCACATATTGTCATTTTAATGGATGGTGTTTTGGGTAGTCCCATAGTTTCAGATGGAGTTTCTTTCTCATATCGCTTAGGTGGTCTTCTAACACGAGGTGGAGGTTTATGTACATTTTGTTGCCCAATCGTTGGATCAACCGTTGAATTAATTATAACAGGAGACTTTGCATTGTTTAGACTTAATTTTAACTTTATACCACACTCTTTCTCAACTGGAGGACAAACTTTTTCCTCAGTTCTAGTAATCAAGGACTCTTGTAAGGGTTCATGAATCTCATCTGAAACTGGTGAATCACTTTCTTCTGAATGGTCTAAACTGTCATCCCCGCCATTAGGGATAATTTGTTTATTTGTATCTGGGCTGAAAGTGTTTTGACGAATTGGACTTGATGTATGCTTTGCGTCCGAACTTTCCAATTCCATCCCTGAGTCCACTGTATTTATAGTATCTTTGCTTGTTGTAGCTGAACTGTCTGAACTAATACTTGTATCACTAATTAAAGGTTCAATAACTGTTGTTTCTGTAGCTGGCACAGTCTTGTGTGTTGTGGATGTCACAGTCTCAAGCCTATTCTCACTAATGTCTTTTCTATCACAAACAGATTTTGTTGTAGTTTCTTTAACTAATTTTGTTGTTTCTTTGACTATACTTGTGGGCCCATTAGTAGTAACTTCCTTGTAACTTTTAGTATGTTTCATACTGTTATTCTTAACAGCATTTTTACTAATGAGAACAGGCACAGGTTTAGGCTTAACATTATTACAATCATGATTAAAAAAGTCATCTTGTTCACTGCAAATTTCATCACATGCACAGCACATCAAATAAAAAGTTCCACTGTAAACATTAAAAAATTCTTCTTTGCTATCATAATTAAATTCCTTGACATGGTGTTTGTTTGTCAGATGAGAAGAGAGTTTCTCTGCTTTTGAAAACATTCCTAAACAAAATAGACAGATGTGCCTATTGTGTACTTCTCTCATGTGCAGAAAAAGATTCCAGTTCTCATAATATGTTCCACATGCGGAGCACAAGTACACTTTCCTAGTTACTCTTGATGGTCCACTGCTATTGGCCTCACTTGGGCATGGAGCTGCCTCGGGACTCAAGGCAGGTTCTTTTGCTTGAGCACGACACACTAACTGATGTTCCTTTAACATTGCCAAGGTCTTAAACGACATAGAACAACACTTTCGACACTTGAACTTCACCATAGGCTGCAGACCCAAACTCTGTGCATATTCTTTCAACTGGGCTCCTTTTTCTGTTTTACCCTTCTTAAACTGTAATAGTTGACTTTTGGGAACAAGCCGAGGCACAGGTTTATCTCTTTCATTGTTGACATCGCTTTCAGCTGATGAAACATTATGAAATTGGTTACGGTCTATGTGCTTAGGTATAAGTTTGGGCACTCTGGGCACTGAGTTTACAAGAGCGCTGCTATCACAACTTTTATTCAGAGTAGCTTTTCTTTTCTTGCTTGGATTATAATATTGAAGAGAATTATCTACAAAAGGCCTTTTTCCAAGGTGTATTCTTAGTGGATTTATTCGTTTCTTGAACTTGTCGTCACTTAAAGTGTCGGCAGGCGGCCGACACTGATCGTTGGACTCTCCGGGCGGACTGGACGGCTCCCCAGCGAAATCATGGCCATTCGTAGCTGATTTTGGAGGGCGTTCGCCGTATAAATTTGTCAATGAAGTCGTAGTGATTTTATTATCATCTTTCGTATTGACAATATTACCATCTTCCATAGTTTTCTGTAAAAAAAGAACACGTGCTTTTGACTACTAGGAAACAAAAGACGCTCAAACAAGAGGAAATCGAAACATGATTTGAATTATCATCGCATCAACAATAATATAAATATACAAAAAGTACCTCGGAAATCGTCCGTCCAGCACGAGTGCAAGAATAAAGATTTGTTTCCATGCATCCGTTTGATCAGAGTAATCCTTACATCAGGCTTAGTATGAGGCAGCCGCGGCCTGATCATTCCCGTAAAATGGCGTCACTACGCACAGCGAGGAATGGTGATATCAAAAGCGTTGCAGGATATTTGTAGCACTCAATTCACTGTTCACAAACATTTTTTAGGGTTTAAACATCGTAAATAAACACCAACAAAACTAAATTAATCCCAATATACTGTTTATTTCCAAACACATTATCGAAAACTGTAGCGTATTACGAGAAGCTAATTCATGAACCATAAACTAAATTTTTACTTCTTAAATTTTATTTTTTTAATTTGTCTGACCTGGCTTGGCACTATAATGAACACGTGGTTCTCCACCGTGGACCATAAAGATCAAATTTACTAATACGTTTATGCATGAAAATAAATAAATACAATTTTATTTACGGCTATAAAATGTGTAAAAAATTTACATTTATTTGCTTTTTGAGCAATGAAAATAAGTAACTGGTTTTGTGAAGGATGTATCCGAATTTCTTTCCTTTCACTTTCTTTTATTTAGCTAATAGTGATAACCTGCATTGATATTCGTCTTTCAGACATATAATCGACTAACAGACAACACACCACACGTATCGTAATTATGACTGTTGTTTTTATTTCTTATTGAAATGATTCGTATTGTTCCATAATTCACTTCAAATAAAATATAATATAATAAAATAAAATAATAATTTAATAAAACTTTTATTAAGAAAAAATTATTGCTACCAAGTTTAGTTGGGTCTTGTTTGGTTTTTTATAGTGTAAATTGGGGTGGCACTGAAAGTGTTAAAATTGGGTCTTGAAATATTATACTACCGAATGACAGAGGACAACGTTTCGTGATATAATGCTGCAAAACTATAGAGTATAAAACAACATAAAAATAAACCAGTTAATTAAAAACGAATTCACTAAGTAGTTTGTAGTTAATTGATTATTTACACTTTATACAAAGCAGGGTTTTTAATCTAAATTTAATAGTACATAATTATATTCTCATTTTGATAAAATCCTATTCTTCAATCTATTTTTCACATTAAATCGACTAAGAAATAAATAGTAGCTTCGTTAACAACCTCATTTATTTCTTGCAAATTTGTCAAAAGCTCTTCGTGAAGTGAGTGAGGGTGTACAGTTTTTATCATTTTCTTTATTGAGATTTTATTTCTTTGCGTTTGTTATGTAGACAATGCAGATGCAAGATGATGTCTGATCAGTTTAGGAAGGTAGAACCATATTCCCCGAAATCTTCACCGAGAGGTGGGAGGTCACCAGTGGTTTCTCGTCAGGATTCCTCCGGAACACTCAAAACTACCATCTCCTTGGGCAAAAATCCGTCTATAGTGCACAGTGGACCATTCTATTTGATGAAAGAACCTCCAGGTATAGTCTTATTCATTTATATACAATGTTACAAACGGTTTATTTACAAATTTACTGTCTTCATCAATTGGTACAATATAATATATTGTACCAATGTATATAAATATATTATACTTACTTTTTTTCCAGGAGAATGCGAGACAACAGGGGCAACTAATTTGATGGCTTACTATGGGCTTGAGCACTCTTATAGTAAATTTAATGGTAAAAAACTAAAAGAATCTTTGTCATCATTTCTTCCGAATCTACCTGGCATTCTTGATGGACCTGGTCAAGAAGATAATAGTACATTAGGATCGGTAATAGCTAAGAGACCTATAGGTGGTAAAGAGTTATTGCCACTTACAAGTGCCCAGCTGGCTGGGTTCAGACTCCACCCAGGACCACTGCCTGAGCAGTATCGTTATGTTAGTGCAACACCACCAAAGAGACATAAGACCAAACACAAGAAGCATAATAAGCACAAGGATGGAGTACCTCCTGGACAAGAAACTCCATTACAAGGTAATTTTTTTGGATTTAAAATCGCTTGTTTGTACTGGAACTGAGTCTTTTGTTTTATAGGTTATTTAGCAGCAGATGGAAAGGCTATGGTAGAGGTCCCTTGAAAAGTTATTGTCAAAAATAATAAATGCAATAACTTTTGAACTGCAAAGTATCCTTATTGACTGATACAAGTGACATTTCACACCTTTGTATTTGCAAGATTCTTTACACTTCACTTAACAAATCAGTGAAAGCAAGCGACTTTTAGGAAAGACAGCCTAACAGACTAATGTGTGTAAAACCTCCACCACGGCCATAGATTCTGTAATGGAACACTGTGTCGATTTAGTTAGTTGGAGTGTGACATAACAAACCTCCTCCTTGAGGCAGTTCCCAAGGGGGTTTCCTCATGTAATACTATACTTATTTAAAATTTTCATCCTCAGTTTTCTGTCCAAGGTGGATAAAGTAGGACACTTCACACTCTAATTCACATTATACATATGTAAAGTTTGTATATTATAAGCAAATTGTTTATAGCTATGCATAGTAAGTAAGTAAAACTTGGCTAAAGTAGACTGTCTATGTAGGGCATACAAACAGGTCCTTATACCGAAGTTGCCCACAAAAAATACCATGTTCTAACTCGGAAGAGATTTGAGTTTTGTAAGTAAAAAACATAAATTTCTATTTTCATAATGGTTGTGTCAAATTTTTTATTATGCAAAATACTTCTTTCAAGGTGTGGTTATACTTCATTCAAAACAAATTATATCTGATAAAAGATGAATGTAAATTTATAAAAAAATCATTTTAGAATTGCAAGTTAAAATGTTGCACCTGTGGTTGGCAATGTCCTCAACAAAGTCCTACTCTTCTTATTTTGGTCTTATTTTTTAAGATTTATTAAAAGGTGATTTTTATCTTAGAGAATCATAGTACCATAGTCTTAGTGCTTTGCTACAAGATATTAATATAATATCCACAGATTCATCAAACCCAGACACATATGAGAAAAAACACAAAAAGCAGAAACGCCATGATGACGACAAGGAACGCAAGAAACGAAAAAAAGAGAAGAAGAGGAAAAAGCAGAAACACAGCCCCGAGCATGGAGGTCTCACGCCCAGCCAGCACCCTGTACCTTAGGTGATAATATAGTGAATAAGGTGAAGCTATCGAGCCCAAAGAGACTGCACCATAGAGTTTACAAGCAAATGTATGACCAAAAACTCTTGTTTTTTCAAGTAGATTAAAATGATCACCACTTAATCTGGTTTCAATTTCAATGATTGAATAGTTTTATGGATGTGCAAATGTAGATCATTGAGATATAAATCATGTGCACTTGTTAAGTTTGTAACAACAAAAACACAGTTTTGTTACTGAATAGGGTTCATTTTAATGATAGATGTTAACTTCAAATCAAGCTATTGCACATTTTCATGTAAAAATTCATTTATTTATCAAAAATATCGAGATTTTATGTATCTCTTCAGTGCTACAGTTTATTATATTTTTAAAATTTATCAAAGGTCACTTGTAGGCAGACTTGTTGGCGTAAAGTGCAAAAAAGGGTCTCTAAACATTACCATGGCAGCAGACGAAAGCGATGTTACAACAAAATTGAAGTTATGTAATGTGTGTATTCTGAGAGAGAAAGGTATTGTGCACCGTACAAGATGCACAAGAATACTGATATTATTCCTTAGCAAAGCAGTGTGGTGCAATGTGTCAAGTGAACATCATTCCTCTATGTCCTTGATGCGAAAGATTAGTGGAAAGTTGTACATTGCACGATTTTTAAATCTATGAAGTAGGTAGGATTATTATTATTTACGATTTAGATTGACAAGAAGGGAATTTTGTTGTGCCTATTGTGAAAATTGCTCATGTATCTAGTACACAATGTATTTGATACTGATCCAGTAGTAGTGTACAAGCCGGAACATTGAGGCTGCATACTCATAATATCTGTTATAAAACCTGGCAATAAGACCATGCCAAGTTTGCTGAGAAGTAAAGCGTGTGGTGTAGATTTGAGTAGATAGTCAAAGTACCTGGTTATCTACATTCAGTACTTTGTTGATAGAATATTGGAACACTTTCCTTTCGGCCAACGAACATTCTCTGTAGTACATCGCTGTATGTTGTCACGCCAGTTTACGTGCAGTTACTTCAACATTTAGTCTATACTTCTCGTCATCTCTTTGGGCTTGACTCTTAGGAAAATAAGTATTAGTAATATGATACAGTAATTATTATTTCGTTTTACCATTTTGTTAGATATCCTTCATGTTCTGGAAACCAAGATTCATTGTAAATATACATCCTTACATTTTATTTTTAAATATTATTAAGAACTACCATTCTCATAGACGTAATAAATTTGATAGAACGTTATCGTGTTGTTTTATTTATTAGTTTCGTCGATGTATGAACGAATCTTAAAGTGGATCAAGGCTCAATCGATATATTGCATTTACTCTGTTTGCCATACGATATATCGGATTAATTCGGTGTTTTGACAAATATTTATTTTATTCGGTATATTTATTTATAGAAACAAATTTGGCGAATCTATTAAAAAACTAACTAACTAATAATTAGAATAACACAAAATTAATTTTAATACTACTTGATGATTTCAATTTTAAATAATAAGAGTTAGTGACATCAACAAAGAAATAGAATAAAAGGTAAAAGATTAAGTAATTTTTTATTTTTGCAAAATTTATCTAAAGAGCAAAAAAAAAAGTAAAATGAAAGTGAGTTTTTGCAGGTAGATAAGTAGTTTTTTTCTGGATTTGACTGGAAAAAGGTCATATTAAACTTTTGTGAAAAGTATTCGGTATTGACAAAATATCGATGCTTTCATGCGATATATTGATAAACATCGATGCTGGGTTCCGATGTTTTACATCGAATATATATGTATCGATATATTTTTTAAATGGACTGTTTTTGTTTGTTTGACTGTTTTGTTTTTAGCTGTGACTATCCAAAATGATTTTAGTGATCATTCAATCAATCAATCATTCGAAAAATTATGAAGAAATCTTAGGTACCTAAGTATGTTGTTTTTGTTCACCGTTGAAACAAGAGATACCTAATTAATTCCAAATACAGACATGATCTTAAAGCTAGGGACAACCCTAATTTCGAGATCATGTCTGATTCGTGCAGCCCGGCATTGAAATCGGACTGCTGCGCGCCGGCGTGATAACCCCTCGGTTAGACCACTTGGCTATCAAGCCTAACCACGGACTTAACAGAAATATACATTAGTCCTTGGAAATAGAGGCCGTATGAAGGCGCAGCCATAACTCAACTCCTTGGAATTCAGTTATAGTGGCCGTATGAAGGCCCAGCCATAACTTAACTTCTTGGAATTGAGTTACAGAGGCCGTATGAAGGCCCAGTCATAACTTAACTCCTTGGAATTCAGTTATAGAGGCCATATGAAAGCCCAGCCATAACTTAACTACTTGGAATTAAGTTATAATGGTCGTATGAAGGCCCAGCCATATCTTCACTCAAGGGCTAATTCCATGGTTGAAATTGAAATTTTTTACTCGGGCCGTCACCCAACCGGGGTTTCCGGTGGGGCGGTGTATGACGATGATCAAACCAATTATTGAAGACACCTAGATGGTGACTTACACTGCATATCTAGTGTTCAATATTAGAAGAATGTGTTAACTGCATCTCGCGTCAGTGACTCGACCATTTCTTCTTATTGTTTTCTATTACAAACAATTGTTGAGGGAGAAATTGAGACAAGGAAATAAAACAAGTACTTTCAGAGCGAAATTTATTCAAATTTATACAATATTAAGTCTGTTTTCGCTTCATATAAAAAGACAGTTGGTCATTCAGTTAAATTGAAAACAAAATAAATTAGTAATGCAGCACCAAAATACATACATACATCGTACTTAAAATATTACGTTCCTACTTACAAATTATACCGACTACACGGCACCGGGCCACGGCCGCGGTGGAAGCGTTCTGAGCAGTCTGACTCGTCACCGCGTCGGGAGCGAACTGAACTACAAAGTATTATACCAGAAAAGTTTATTGACAGAAAAACGGACAGTGAAGGCTCAGTAATAGGATTCCGTCGGCACCTTTTGGGTATGAAACGGAGTTGGTATAAAACTGTTAATATTATCTTGCGGTGCGATTCATTCCTATACAAGAAGTAGGTATGCATAGTATTTATGTTCTGTCCGTACTTTATATCGAACGTTCTATAAATCAATGAATTTCTCTAATACAAAAAATTGTTACGTACAGAACTATAGTTATATATCAGACACGAGTACACGCATCTCTTGATAGCTAATTGCGAGCAGGGTTAAAAAATCGGTGGTGTCAACGTATTTGGTAAACTATTCGCAGTTAACTAACAACTACCCCATTTCAAATTTTAGAAAATAGTTCTGAGCGTTTCGTTTTTTCCTTCTAATCGCGCCTAACGCAGAACATTGCATTATAAAATCTACGGATATACATACACATATGTTACATGCACGCAGTTTACAGAGACCTGGGTGGTAATTCTGTACGACTACGGTAAAACAAACGTATTTTAACACATTCATGCACCAGGCCATAAACCTGTATTACATTTTAAAAAATCTTTAATCCCTTGTTGCAATGTTTAAAAACTTTCTGTGCCATAAATCGTAATCATAAATATTAATAGCCCACCTAGGCATAAACAAGTCTAAACACATTGTAGGTAAATATATTTTTTATTAAAAAAAATATATATAATTATATAATTTATGACAGTGATGGTCATAAGTTTCAACGCGTTGTTGTCACAGTAGCCGTACAAAATTACCCAAAAGACTTACATAACAGGGACGAACATGTTTAAACAAGTTTCATACAAGCACGTCACTACCGCTACCCGCATATCGATAACTATTCATAACTACAATACATCGTATTCTCGTATTACTAATACATTTTGGTGCGCCATGGCACTGTACGTTAAGTGAGCATCACTAACAACTATATTTATATATATATATATGTATAAGCGACAAGTTCCGATTAACTCCGTACACGAGATACAATACATTTCCTTCACTTCACTATTTAAAATTGACCGTTACGAATCGTGAGCACAGTATACAATTCGAATTTCACTAGAGGTCTCGGTGACATCCTTATTTCTTTAGTGCAAGCAGCTGTTAAAACAAAAGAAACTCTTAGATAAGACACTTAATAGCATACGCAGGCTTATGACAGGTAACATGTTTTTTAATAAGGATGTGTTGATTATTTTTTAAATTTAGTTACGAAGTTGAGTATTTGCCTACTCATCTGTTTTTTTTTTTTGAGTGAGCGTTTTGTATGTGCTAAGGTCCAGTCTGAAATAAAAAAATTAATAAAATGACGTAAAATGTTAGTGCTCACGATTTATAACGGTTGTTATAATCAACTACTCCGAGATCTAATATCTTAATATTCACATAAGTAATAAAAGAACGCCACAATAACAAGATTAAAATAATTTACAATGATATCAGTTAAGCATGGTAACTTTCTAGTCGTGAATAAAAATCTCGAAATATATAAAATACAATGATCAGTCCATAGAGAATATAAAGTGCAGAGCGCATTCATTTGTCTGTGCAAGTATCGGTTCACACTTGACAATAATACTCCATTTCATATATAGAACGATTGCAATTGTGAAGCCCCATTCTGAACTAGATGACAAGATTTTTTTTTAATTAAGCTAATACACTTATAGCAGTCTTTTGTAGTGGAACAGGATTCCAAAGAAATCGGTGTTTGATCGATCGCCAACCTTAGCGTGCCTGCGCTAAAAGACTGCGAACGAAATGTAAACAGCACGTGGCCCGAAAAAGGCTGGATCATTATATGACTGGATAAAAAAATACAGACATATTACACTATGGGTTCTACAACCCGGATAAACATACTTAGATTTCTTTTGTGTGAATACATACATACCATACATAGTTATACATCGTCCAAATACTTTTTATCGCATACTTTGCACTTTATATAATCTAACGATGGGTCTCACGAACACTCACCGTCACAGTATCTAAGCCTATATTGGACGTTTACGTTCTCAATCGACTATCACAACAATCATGGGATACAATTTTGAGCAATATTAAACTAGAAATAAAATCATCAAGGATATTTATGTCGCGTACTGTGGACTTGTGATAATTGGAATAAGAGCGATCATGCTAGTCTCCATGGTCTCGTTTCATTTTCATTATGTAACGTGGAATTTAAAGTTTAAAAAGAAATTGCATCTCGTCACACTTAACTATCAGAATTTGTGATACCAATGGCAAGTAACTCGATCACTCGAATTGTGATTAGTAAAATAAACAAAGCGGAATAAAATCGGCAAGCTAAATATAAAAACTCTTACGCGATACCTATACACAAAATGTGAACATAGTTAAAATAAATAATTATTTTATTAAAATTAAACAAAATATTAATTTTACACATTATTATCATGATTCTTTACAGGGAATATTTAACGACAAAGCAATTTACAAGTTATAGCAGTTTTTACATAAAACAACCATGCTGTATGCTCAGAGGTGACAATATTTGGTATTGTCTCACCTCATGTGGCATGTACGACGACACTATGTCAAGGTTTATTTACAGAAAATGGCTGTAAGTTACCCCTTGCTAGACTACTGGAAACTTAACAGAGTTTTCGTAACCATTAAGCGATTGATACAAATGAATTGTTAACGGCTAAAACATTCCACAAAAGTGCAGTAACACTTTCACAGATAAAACTGGTTACAAAACTAACTGTTAAGAAAATCAACATAGTTCTGACACGGGACTACTTATACACTGAAGTTGTGTTAACCAAAACTATAAGCGCCGGTCAGACGGGAATACGTTCCCCTCTAAACAATTTCTATTCTTTCATCCAAAACTTAGTAACACTTCAAATAAAATGCCATTGCTATAATAAATAACGTAGAACTAATTCACATATATTTAAATAATAAATGACTCATGACCCTAGTGTTACTATACTTCTCAACTACGATGGTAAGACCACAAACTCAGACAGACGCGGAGCGAGAAGCGAGGCGATAACAATCGAAGTCGTACATAGGCTGCAAAATTCTCATTCAATATTGTTTAAACTTTTAATATAAAATTAAGTAACAGATAATAAATATAAAAATCCTGTTTCTAAAGGCTTGTGTCTAGAACAAGAAGGCGAAGATTAATTCTCGTCTCATTGTTTACTATTATTATATAACTATAGAATACGCAATTTATTTTTAAAATCGCAGCAAAAAAAGAATGAAATCAAAAATCCTTAAGAAAAATTTATTTGCTGTGCTTACTGCGGTAATATTTATTTTTTCCAACTGAAAGATGTTACGTATTGTATGGTTTCTCCAGAAACTATTTCATTTTTTACTATATAACACCACAAAGTTCACATGTAACCAAAAATACAGGTGTTACAAAAATGTGATGTCAACTTTAGGAGCGTTATGTGTAGCCGACAAATAGCTGATTTGGAAAAAAGTTAATAAAAAATAAAAATTCTTGGCAAATGCTTTTCCTAGTTACTTAAGCACATTTTTTAAACAACACATGAATTTATATGTTTATTTTTTTATGCAGACACTTTCATAAAAATCTGGACATTCTATCAACACCCTGGATATGAAATAACCAGTTCCATTCACTTTAGTCCTTTCTCTTACGGAACATTAGCTTTATCGGTCAATTTTCAAGTTGAATTTATCAATTTCAAAATAAGATTAAAGTAAAATCACGGATTTTGTTAAAATTATTAGCGCTTTACGTTATTTACGGGGTCTATACGGGAGTTGTAGGACCCTAAAATATGACCACCCCCTTTCTGAACATCCTGTACATGTTCTTGTAACGTGCCCTTTTCTCGATTTCGCCAGTATTCAGTCAATCGTCTTACTTTGTGAATTAGTCTACTTTCAAGGACGTTTACAAGCACGTTCTCATACTAATTTCTTCATAGTTATAAATGTTACAGTTCGTACAGTTAACGTGCAAGCGTGCGATAGACTTTCATAGTGATATTACAATAATTTTATGATCAACATAATGCAGGTCAAAATAAAATGCCAGGTATTATAACAATAAAAACGTTATTATGTCAAGAATTAATGTTAAATATTACACCGAGTACAACTATACATAATATATAAATTCTGTCCAACATCTCGTTTATAATATTTTGTAAATGAATTTTATTAAACATTTACAAAATAATATCTAATTCATTCTAAAAATTTGCTTCACAATAAATGCATTTTATTTCATGACGTTTTATACGTATCGGAAGCTTTTCTATAGGCCTTTTAAGTAGCACATATTTTTCGGGCACGTTGTAAATTAACTAAGTTTTTATTATTAAATTAATTAACTTTCAATACAAGCGACTTTTTGCCATCATATTGAGTTACAAAGTATTTTTCTCATATTGCACATACTTATAATATATTCATATTTGTAAACAGTGCCCGAGGTTTTCTGTGCCTACATTGATCACATATTAAATGATATTTTAATAAAAAGATGGTGTCTTTCTGCTAACGTCAAACCCGGTTCGTTTTTAGGAAGTATACTAACAAAAGCTTTTATATGACACTATTTCCATGACTGTTCTAAATCGAATAACAGTAATATTATTGGATTTTGAAACAGTTTGTTGTTCTCAATTTAAAAAAAGCAGCAGTCCTAAAATGTTCAGGTCATTCGATGTCTGCTCGAGGTTTGTTGAAATTTTCGTATAAATTGGTATCGTGGCTGAGTACCTACTGATTTGTTTTTTAATTAAGACAGGTAAAATTTAAATAGTTAAAAGTTTGCGTAAAATAGATCCCATACTTGCTATACGCATCATACACCCATTTGAGACGCGCATTTCGACTTCTAATATAAAATATTACGTAAGAATAGCTTTAATAGGAAAATTATGAAATAAAAAAAAACTGCCGAGTAACATAAGAAATAAAAGGGCTTGTTGTGGGGGTCTCTAGTATATTTTCAGATATAATTATAATATAAAATTTTACTAAATAAATGTCTTAAACCATATAATTTTAAAGTTATTTAAGAAAATAACTAAAAATTGACCATTCCCGGGGTCCCTTATCTTCGAAACTACTGAGTTTAAAATTTTGAATACAAAAAATTTTTCTTACTTTACTTTCTTTACCTATAAGAAGTCTATGATCTTAAAAAAACATAGTAATTCTCTCAATATACTTACATTTGGAAATCACCGTACGGGGCCTTCTCAATACTAGTTCAACTTGCAGTTAGACGGTTTTTATTATTTTTTTTTATATTGGACAAGTTATATCTTAAACCCCCCATGTAAATAAGAAAAAAACTTAATTCATCATTAAACTTCCTCGTTAGACTCGGGGCAGACGAACCACAAATTAATGAAAGTTTCGCTTTTGTTAGTACACATCCTAATATTTGGCTCAAGTACAATCATAAAAAGGCCTATAACTTCATATTCATACATCTATTTATGTTCATTCGCTTTAGTGCGTAATACATGGCTGGCTGAATCCGTTGCTTCTACGCATAGCTGCGTTGTAAACAAGCTTCGTGTAGTGTTATTGTCACAGGTCCTTGAGGAGTGCTGACTTAGCGTTCTTGAGTTTGTCTAGTCGTTTCGTCAGATGGCTGTTCTCAGTCTCCAGTTCTTCCACTCGGTTCAAAGCTTCGCGGGCCTGTAAATTGTTAATGGCACTGTCAAAATTTGCTATAGGCTGTTACGCTACAAACAGGAGTGTATATACATACAATCATAAAGCAATGGCGTATTTAAAGGTGTAATTTTAGTAAAATCCCTTAAACAAGATTTGTTTTGAGTTTTTAGTTTATATTAAAACTAAAAACTTTTTATAAAATAATTACAATAAGGTAATGAATCATTTTAGAAACTAAAAGTTTAAATAATAACTCAAAACAAAACTTGTTCAAGATGACACATACAATTGATCTATAGCAGCCGATATAAAAGTAAAGGAGTTTTTCTCGAGGCTACTTCGAATGCAATCAAAAATGCATTCTACCCTTGTGGAAGTAATCATATGTTTTTAAATAATATTTTTAAAAGAGAATCTCCTCATGATGTTGTAGTTGTCACTCTTTATTTATGTATTCCGAACGGTATTAAAACATCTGACAAACAAAAAGCAATCAAAGGTCAAAATAATTTTTTTACATCTTGTGATTTCAGTCTTTATTAATTTTTAGATTTATTTTCAAGATACATATATTACGTTAGATTACAAATTACCGGACACTCTGAGATTAGAAGCCTGAGACGTCATAGGTTTGTCTTATCTTTAACTAGTAATATTTGTAAGCCTGTTAATGAGTTTAAATTATTAAAAGTTAAATTATAAGTAGCAAAAAGTGTATATACAAAATATCTCCTTTGATGCATAAACACTTGTATTGGGAAATTTCTAGCCATTGAGTCTTTGGCATCTTCTAAGATATTTTTCAATATCACTAACTGATGCTACTAACATTTTGTATTAGGTACATGTAAGCCATTTCTTCAGCAAACATTTTGCTTATGTGAACTGTGCTTTTAATATTGCAAGATAGTTAGCTTTGGAATAGTTCTGCAATTTTTGGTTGTTGTTCAATTAATTTCTAAACATATAATTATTTTATTTTTATAATTGTTTAAGGTTATCCACATGGCAACATTGTTTTTTGTGGCCATTGTTATGTCAAGTGTGGCTTGCGAACCCCTTTTCGGCAGCCATGATATGCCACTCTTTTACATTGTAAAATAAATTACCATGTTACTATGTCAATATGTTTCAGCAACTGTACAAAGTTTGACGGACGATGCGAAAGCATGCTATATATTCACACAAACATGCATATATTTATATTGGTAATATATTGGATCTTACGGCGAACAACCTCAGTGTGGTAAATGTTTAGATTTGGTTGTAGGTACTTTTAAAACAAAATTAACCGTAGTTAGATTAGCCCCTTCATTCTTATCACATTCGTACCGTAAATAAATCACGGTGAAATTTTTGAATAATGACAAAACCAAAGAAAAATTATACCTAAAAAAAACATTAGTGGCTCGCGAGTCACTGTAGCATGGCCCGGTAGTGCTTCTAATTTTTCCAAAAGGTAAAAATCTATAAGACAAAACATTGGTGAAGGATATTCCATATTAGCAACAGAAAAATTGTTACGAAGGTTTTCGCGAATACAAATTTACTTCGTAGAAGTAAATACAACGCGTTAAGGCTTGTACAGCAGACCTTGCACCACCTTACAAAGAGTTCGTTTCCTTTGACTAGAACTAGATACTGTCCATATTTAATAGTTAATGTTACACTGCATCGCGTTTGTATCGAGCTTAGGGGATATTGTTTTAGTACATTTCAGTCTGATTTAAATAATTGATAATTTTGTATTTTTTGAGGAAGGTTATAGGCTGTGTAACATCACGCTACGACCCTTGGGAGCGGAGCAGTGATCATAAACGCAGGTAAAGTACTTTTCGAAGAATTGTTTTTTGTAGCAAAAAGAAATCAAGCGGTAGTTCGTTAGAATCTTTTTATGCCCATAATATTGTAAGGTTAGTTGGGTCTTGGAAATAGCGAGGCTCGATTTAGAGAGATATCCACAGTTCACTCGGTACCATGATCTGAGGTCAAATCAATGTTGAATCAAAAATATGACTGCACGGATGGTGTAGTGGTTAACGTGGTCGCTTCGCTACTACACCGCACCGAGTGCTGTGGGTTCGATTCCAGCACAGGACGAAAATTTGTGTGGTCCACAAATAGTTGTCCCGAGACTGGGTGTTCTTTGTGTCCATTCTTTTTAAAGTCCCCCTCGACACAGGAATCATTTCTAGAGCAGGAGTTGTCTTTTTAAAATTAAATTAATGTTAGGTAGGTTAAAAGAACCATGTGTTTCTATTTGAAAATAAAAAAATAAATAGCTTTCATTTTTTAAGGGGCTTTCTCTCCACTTTGGAATACACTGAAGATGTTCTATTTCGGGGATTTAAAACACACAATATACACAAAGGAGCAGTTTAAAATCACTTTAGTGTAGTACAAAGTATTTCAAGAGGGGGGTTAAGTGTCCTGAGAGCATCCTCAGGCGGTTCAAGATGACCGTGAGATGAGTAAACTTTTATCTGGGGCGGAATAAAGGAGTCATATTGTGTTTAAGGAGTCTTGGGTGGCTTATTTTAGAGGTGAAACAGAAACATCTTAGGTTGAAAAGCATTAGCACTAAAATGCTTTTAGTTTAGCGGTTTATTCTTGAAAAGATTAATTATATTTAGGACAATAAATCTAAAGGTTTGAGAGGCTAGTCACGCTGATATTCTCGTATTAGGACAATCAATAAATATTATGTGGAAGGGTCGCACACAGCGTGGGTTAGATAGTGAACTGTACCGTTAACTGTCGCCATTATTGATAACGGCCCAGAAGTCAACGACCTCCTGAAAATTAAATCGTTTCTTGTAAATTTAGGAGGATATTGTTGTTAGTTTTGTCGACCTTGTGACATTATTTTATCATTGGGGCAGTATCATTTTCATAAACTTATTTTAATATTTAAGTCTAATGAATCGCCCATATGATACGTTACCTGGTATTTTCATCATCT